>JAHTLZ010000089.1:2575628-2597252 GCA_023846285.1 Phrynocephalus versicolor | reverse complement strand
AATATAAAGCGCAAGATGGTACAAGAATAGGATATTTAGTAAGTGTATTCTGGTGCATGTCTCAGTTTTTCAGGGTTTTTTTTTTAGTTTGCGTCCTTTTTGTTACCTAAAAGTTTTTAAAAAATGATTGCCTCAGGTGGCCAATTGTCTTGGGTCAGCTTCATATCCCCAAAGGCTCATGTTTTGTCCTCTTTCACAGATCTCTCTCTCTCTCTCTCTCTCTCTCTCTCTCTCTCTCTGTGTGTGTGTGTGTTAGTCTGTGGAACTCCCTGCCACAGGATGTGGTGATGGCACCTGGCCTGGATGCCTTCAAAAGGGGATTGGACAGATTCCTGGAGGAAAAGTCCATCATCCCAGGTGACAAACCATGATGGAGATGTGTCATCTCCAGGCTTACAACCAGGGTACTTCAAGGGCCAGATGCAGGGGAGTGGGATCAGGAGACAGATCTCTAGTCTCATGCACTCCCAGAGGCATCTGGTGGGGCCACTGTGAGATACAGGAAGTTGGACTAGATGGGCCTTTGGCCTGATCCAGAATGGCTCTTCTGATGTTCTTATGTTCTCTCTCTCTGTGTGTGTGTGTGTAACGATAAAAGATGGGCAAAGATGACTCCATTATCAGCAGAAGGCCAGGGACACCTTGCTGTAAAATTCTGGAAATGAGGCAAGGGGACTGCATTACCAAAGCTTCTCTTGGGAGGTCCCACAGGAAAATACACTGAAAAAGGATAATGGCTTAGAAAGAGAGGGCATTTCCAGTTGGAACAGGTTCCCTTGCAAAAAACAACAAAAACAAAAAAAATCACCACCCCCAGCTTCAAAGCAGGATTCTTGACAGGGTCGCGAAACATAGTCAGCTCTCTGCCATGTATTTCCCCCTCTTCACTCTTATCAGAAGGAAGACTAAAATAGATGTGCCGTGTGTTTGGATTGGTAGTTCTGGGAACGCACGCCTGTACCAGGAAACACCCAAAGTGGGTTGGGCGGATGATGAATGAAAGAAAGATTGACCACTGATCTTGACCTTTGTGAGATCCATTTCTGTTCCCCTGTTTCTCATCCTGTTTCTATTCCATCTCTCCTTCTGCAAATTCCACACCCAGCTCTCACTTCCCGGCTATAGCTGCTACACAACAGTCCTGCAAGGGAGGTTCTGCTTAGGCCTCCCACCTCCCCAACCGTCACTCCAATGGTACATTTGGAAACACCCAGTGCTGATCATGACACCTCTCACACCTAACCGGCCAGTAAAGGAGAGCCTGGGGGGAAGCCCCCACTTGGATTAACCCCTACTGTCCCTTGAGAAGTGGGTCTTTTGTAAAGCTAACGGCCCTTAGTTGCTCATGGTAAAATAAAATTTTATTATCACTTGTCAAAATATACCACTCCTGGCAAAATGTACAGCGGACCCTTGTATAACAAGCAGTTTGTTTAACAGAAAATCTGCTTAAGGGAAAAACATTTCAGAGATAGGGGGAAATCGCTTATGGGGCCAAATCTGTACCACAGAAAAATGTCGTGATTAGGGATTAATCTGTTTTCAATGCATTCCTAGGGGAAATTTGTACAAAGGAAAATTTGCTTAGCAGAATTTCATTTGGAACAAATTAATTCCTTTACACAAGGTACCGCTTGTATTTCTTTCCCTGGTACTAGGAGGATTGCAACCAAGGTCAGAAGGAAGAGGGAAGCCACAGATGGGCGTGGATGATCGATGGCTTTGTCCCTGGTAGTCAAAACGGCCTCCAGGGCTTGGGCCCCTGGAAGCTCGGGTGCCCCTACACCCCTGCTCCCACCCTTATCTTTTCAGGGCGCACAGGGGGGGGCATGATTCCTACCCTAAAGGCTACAATCGGGCCATCATGCGCCCCTCTCTCTGCACAAGCCCCCCAGCGCCTCCGACGAGGCCAGGGGCTGCACGGGACAGGCAGGTCGGACGGGGGGGGGCGCCCCATCCCTCGGGCCAAGAAAGCTTCTTTCGCTCGGGGAATCCGACCAGGCTCCGACCTCACCTCCTATTTTTTTCCAGATCATAGGGAGTGAGTGGGCGGCAAGGGATCGCGCCCCGCATGGGGCCCCCTCCAACAGGGCTGCAAGCAGTCGATTTGCTCGCCCCACCCTCGCCATTTCCAAAAGCATACTCTCTCTCTCTCTCTCTCTCTCTCAATATCTGTGTGTGTGTGGGGGGGGGTGTTTGGACAGGCGGGACAGGATGGTGACCAAGTCCCCCCAATTTTGGGGAGGGCTGTTTGATCTCGGCCTCCCCACCCACCCCGCACCCGCGACCCTCTCCACCTCCTTACTTTCCCAAAGTTGACCCTTCTTCCTCCAAGGCTCCCCCCCTCCGACCCCTGGCACCATCACAAAAAAGCGGCTAGTGGAAAGCAGCCGGATCGCTCGTTCCCTCCCGATTCTGGCCCCCGCAGCCGGGGGACCGACACGTTCCCCCCCCCACTCCGCCTTGGTCAGGGAGGGACGGGGGGGGAAGACCCGGGTGGGCACCTGGGGCGCCCCCGGCCGGATCGCCCCTTTCCTTCCGTCCTTCGGGCAGGGGTGGGGTGGGGTAGTGGTGGTGGTGGTTGGGTTGGGGCGGGGGTGTTGCAGACTGGTCCTACCTGGCGTCACAAGAGGGTTGGTTGGTTGGTTGGTGGGGGGGAAGACAAAAGACGAGTCGCGCCCAACAAGGAAAGAGCCCGCAGAAAACTCGAAGCGTCCGTGTAGTGGGGCTGATGTGGGCCGGGCAGGAGGGCTGAGCCGGAGGGAGCGAGAGAGACAAGGGGGGGGGGGGAGAATGAGCAGAGCTGGGCTGGGCATCGCCCCGCCCCGCCTGATGGGAAGCCTCTGGCCAGGGGTGGAGCCCTCTCGGCGGGCAGGCCGTCCCCACGTTTTGGGACGCCCGAGGCCATGGGGGAGCGGGTCTTTCTCGGCCTCCCTCCGTCTGATCCCCCATTCTTAACTCCCCCCTCCCCAGCCTCCAGCTCTTTCTAAGCGCGCAAGGCCTGCATCTCCCCATGGGAAGGAGGGGTGCACTTGGCATCGCCAGGAAGGGATGCAGGGAGGCCGGCGGGGGGTGGTGCTCGCATCCTTTTCCTCCTTGCCAAGAGGAGACAGGCGGAGATTCGGCTGGTAAAGTTGGAGCGCTGTTGCGGCTCTGGCTGCCTTGCCTGTCCCTAGCGCCAGCAACCCCATGCTGCTTGGCCGAGAGAAAGGCTGGGCCACCAAGGCTGCTTGGCTGGCTGACGTTTGTCCTTAGAGGAAGGTAGAGAATGAAAACAGCCCCGTTTTCCTTTGTCTGGGAAAAGCTGACCTCCCAAACACCTGAGGAATGCTCCGTCTTTTCATAGACTCATAGAATCATAGAGTTGGAAGAGACCTGGAGGGCCATCCAGTCCAACCCCCTGCCATCCAGAAACCCCCATCACAGTATTTCCGACACACGGCCATCCAGCCTCTGCTTAAAAACCTGCAAAGAAGGAGACTCCACCACCCTCCTTTGGGCCAGCATCTTCCACTGCCGAACAGCTCTAACTGTCATGAAATTCTTCCTAATGTTCAAATGGAATCTCCTTTCCTGTAGTTTGAGACCAATGCCCTGAGTCCTAGTCTCTGAAGCCATGGAAAACAAACCTGTTCCCTCTTCAATGTGACATCCTTTCAAATATTTAAACATAGCTATCATATCCCCCCTCAGCCTTCTTTTAGAGAGGCTAAACATTCTGAGTTCCCTCAAGGGGACCCCCAGCCTCTAGATTTCCCATCTAGCTACCCCCTTGACCCTTAGGGTCTCACACCACGGTTCTGACTTCCTGAGTCAAGTGTGCCTTTCCTTAAATGTAAGATGCCACCCAGGATACCTGCAAGGTAAATGCACACTTGCCCACCCCCTCCCCTGCCCATCAGCTGTCTGGTTTGTGCCGCTGACACCTCACCTTTGCTTTCTGTGCTTTGCAGAGACCTGGTCTAGAAGAAGGGAGGAGGGCCCTGCTGATCCTGAGACCTTCTTCTTCTTTTCTCCCCCCTCAGGCCAAAAGGGATTTGTATGTCTTGTAGTGCCAAACGGAGCTGGGTAAGGGAGTGGGGTGGTATATGACCCGTGTTTCTTTGTTTGAAGAACAGGGGTGTGACTTAAGAAACAGTCTTTTACAACTGCCCTTCTTGCCTCTAACAAGACTCCTGCCCTGGCTGCAACATCATCTAGCCATGGATTTTAAGAACATCATCTAACCAAGGACTTTAAAAGTAATCTCCTGCTGAAGAACATCTTTCACCATGTCTGAACTTCTGGGACCTGCATTGAAGAAGGGTGATTTACACTTGAAAACTTGCAATGTTCCTTTTTTATTTTTAATAGTGGCCTATGAAGGTATCACCTGTAACCCATTTTTGCAATTGTGTTTTGTGATGGCCACATGGCTCAACTCCCTTTTTAAAAAAAAAACATGGGGTTGCACCCTTTGCAAGGGAGCCACCCAGGCAAAGAGACACCTTAAAAAGGCAAACACTTTAATAGGGCCATAAAGCTTTTGCAGAGGAGTGGAAAGGTAAACTGAGAGTTTGAGGAAAAAGAGCAGGCAGGTTCTGCATATCGGCTTGTTAACAATGCCCACAACAGGCAGTGCACACTTTGCAAGGGTTTGCATTCAACTGCACAATTAAAAAACAACAACGTTGATCATGGATTAGGGCAGTGTTGGCGAACCCATGGCACGGGTGCCAAAGGTGACACTCAGAGCCCTTTCTATGGGCACCCGACATTGCCCCTTCACAGCCACCTGTATTCAGGTTAAATTACTGAATTGGCACTTTCCAAAAAAAAAAAAAATAGTGGGTTTTAAATTGCAGTTCGGGCACTCGGTCCCTAAAAGGTTCACCATCACTGGATTAGGGCATTCCTTCCAGCCTGGTTTTGAGCTCAAACACTGAACACTGTTCAAGTTTGGGGCGTGTGTAGTGGCGATTGCAAAACCAAAGGAACTTCTGCAGTCTTCTGGCACTTCCCTCTTCTGCCTGTTCCTCTCTGGGCCAATTTCTTAGCATTAACGTTCCACCACATTTGTCTCCTTGTGGTTCCTTGATATATCTCTGTGGCCGGATCATCTGTGCTTTTATATACAGTATATATGTGTGTGTTTCCACGTTTACTTGAGATATGAGTCAGTCTTTCTGTCTCGCTTCATTTTTCTTGAAATTTTGGAGAGAAAAAATTGTTTGAAAAGAAGAGTACTACAATGGTACCTTGCATAAAGGAATTAATTCGTTCCAAACGAAATTCAGTTAAGCAAATTTTCCTTTATACAGATTTCCCATAGGAATGCATTGAAAATGGAGTAATCCTTAATCGAGACCATTTTTATGTTGTACGGATTTGCCCCATAGGTGATTCTGTTAAGCAAATTTTCCCCATCTCTGGAACTCTTTATGTTGTACAGATTTTACGTTATAGAAACCGTTTGTTTTTCGAGGTTCCACTGTATTTATTTGTGAGTTTGGATTTCTTCAGTGACGGTGCCTGGAAAGGCATCAGATTAAAGCCCCCCATCATCCACTGGCTAGCTGGGGATGATGGGAACAGCTGTCTAACACATCTGGACTTGAGCTCAGCAAATTCTAAGGGCAGACACATTGAATGGTTCTATCATTTGAGTCAACCAGAAAACATCCATAAACAGGGACAAGGAGAGGCTGGTCTTTCAAGTGTTGTCAAACTACAATTTCTATCATCCTTAGCCTTGGCTGGGCAGACCGGGGCAACTGGGAGTTGGCTAGACACACCTTCTCGATTCTTTCTCTTTGTAGACCAGTCCATTGCATACAAGCCTAGCGTTTTTCACGCCGAAATGTCGCCTGTTTTATCAATGCATGTAACAAAAAGGCAAGAAAGGAAGGAAAATAAGAAAAGAACAAGAAAAATGTGCCACTATTTAAGGCTGCGTCCCTGTTTTCCCGGGAGCAGGCTCTATCAGACATCTCAATGGTCTCTTTTGTTAGAAAAATAAAAAAAAAACAAGAGGGAAAAAGTATGAAAGAGTTAGCTGAGAGAGAACACAATAGCCAGATCCACCCAAAGCTCTGTTCTCTCTTTCGTTTTTTTTTCCAAAGTAAATACAGTATTTCTACACATCAAGACGGAATGCCTTTGAATCCACCTGGTTTCACAGCCATAAACGTTAGACGAACAAGGGGAAATTTTGAGTGACATTCCAACAGCCTGGTATTCAGATTGCCTGCTAATGAAGCCAATGAATTCTGGAGCTTCATTTTTTAAATGACACGAAACTGCTTTCAAAGGAACTAAGCTTACCTGTATTTATATATTGCAGGCCCTGTAAAGGTTGTCTCTGAACCTTATTTATTTTTGAATATTTTTACCCTGCCTTTCTCCTTGGAAAAGGACCCAAGGCAGCTTACATTAAGGAGATACAATATATATAGTCCATTACACTTAAGCCATAATCAGTTTGAGAAACAGAATTGAGGAGTATTTAACGTTGCATTAGAAGGCAACATTAAAACTAACAATTGATAACATAGTGTCAGTGCAATCACACAAGGAGAGATATATAAACACAAAGTCTGTGCAGCCGTGTATTGTAGATTCATATAAAGACATATAATAGGGAGTCCCTCATTCAGGGAAAGCTTGCCTGAAGAGAAAGGTCTTTGCCTGTTTCCGGAAAGACAGCAGAGATGGTGCAGTCCTGGCCTCCAGTGGGAGGGAGTTCCAGAGTCTGGGAGCAGCAGCCGAGAAGGCCCTTTCATGGGTTCCCACGAGACGTACCTGTGAGGGTGGCGGGACAGAGAGAAAGGCCTTCCACTCATACTTCCAGCAATTGGCTTGAACAGAACCGGCCCTACCATGAGACAATTGGCCTGAGTCCCCATTTTAGGCTGGCCTTTAGGTAGTATTTATAGGCGCACGATGGCTCAGTGGACTAAGGCTCTGAAACTGTTGATTGCAAAGCCGGCAGCGTGGCGGTTCAAATCCCGGGTGTTGCCACGCAGTGGAGTGAGCTCCCGCTGTTCACCCCAGCTCCTGCCAACCTAGGAGTTCAAAAACATGCAAATGCAAGTGGATAAATAGGTACTGGTATAAAAGCGGGAAGGTAAAACAGTGCTTCCTTGCAGTCATGCCGGCCATGTGGCCATGGACTTGCACAACTCAGGCTCTTTGTCTTGAATATGGAGATGAGCACTGCCCCTAGAGTTGGACATGACTAGCATGCATGTGCGGGGGGAACTTTTACCTTTACCTTTTTAGGTAGTATTTAACATGCATGCATTGTATTTTTAATGCCATGAGAGGCCATTGTAGGCTTTTCAGCCTCACACCGAATAAACATTTTGACCTTATTTTGGTGGAAATATTTGTTATTGTGCCTCTAGCAGCAAAATGTTTTTTTGGGGGGCAGCCTCAGGTCTCCTTTTTTGTTCTCTTGGTAGGCCTGTGGCAAAAGAAATTCAATTGTGCACGGTGGTTCGTTTTAAATCTGCATTGCTGCCAGTCCACACAGCAATCCTGGATGGCAACCCATGCTTTGCTTTAATGTTGTGAGTGTTGAATATGTTTGATGCTTTGAAAAATTGTGAAACTGGACAACTGAACAGTTCTCTAAAGTCTTCCTTGCTTTTTCCTTCTGCCAAAGCTGAAATAATGCCATAAATTTCCTTTTGGGCTTTTCTGTGGTGCCACACGGCTGCCCCTTAGTGGCCATGGACAGACTGTTTCTCCTGATTCAATTCATTATCCAGCGTTGTTTTCTTATTTCTAGCCATGATGTGTAGCGGGTTCGGATCTTGGAGGTAGGAGTGAGCTGTTCATCAAGGTGAGAACTCCTAGCCACACATTTCCCTGCCACCAATATGTTGCATTGGGCTGCGAGTTGATTTGCGTCTCCTTTTCAGCCGCAATGTTTTCATTGGGGAGTTTCTTCCCCAAACTGGGCCTCCTCATCACCAAGAGTGATTCGAAAAGCAGAGGAAGGAAAAGGAATCTGAGAGAGTCCCCAAATGAGTCCAGCGGTTGCTGCCAAGAGGTCTACAGTTGATCCTGAACTAGAGATGGGCACGAAACGAACAAATTTCCGTTTCCGTTTTTTCGTTTCGTCACGTAACGAAACGACAAACGAATTTTTGTCTCTAAAATGAAACGAAACAAACAGAAACACCGGAAATTTTGTCGTGCGTTTCGTTTCCGTTACTGCAATATGAGTGAATTGCTTAAAATCCTAAAAAAAAATCACAAAAAATTGAAATTCATGGTAACAAAATGGTAACGAAACAAACGAAAACGAAAATGATTTTTTTGCAAAAATTCATGAAAAACAGAAACGAACCGAAACGGACCCTCCCAATGACAAATGACAAACGAAATGCCATTTTTTTGATTCGTGCCCATCTCTATCCTGAACAGGGATGAGGACTCAATTCGCAGGAAACGCTGTCAAGTCGAACTCAGTCACACCGGTGACTTGATTTATGACTCTGGTCCACCCTCCCACCCTTTCCCCTTTTTTCCAGGGATAAAAAGCTTGTTTGTAATAGGAGTTCTGCCTTGGGGCTGAGGACCTGGGAGCAAAGATTTTGACTTGGGCCGAAAAACTTGTCAACATTCTTGAGACCAAGTAAGGTGGGCAAAGAGTGGGTTGTGACTTCCAGCCTTCCTCACTTTTGCCTGGAATGGCTAGGCCAGATGGAAGTTGGCAGTGCGGCTTCCAAAATCCGGAAGGTCACATTCACCCAGTGTAGTCAAGAGACGGAAGATGAGTCCTTGATTCCCGAGATCAAGAAGCAATGGCTTCTGGTTTGCAATTTTTCACAATGTAATAGTTCAAGGATGCTAATTTTATTATAAAATGACATCTCTCTGGAACGTTTAAGGCTATCCTAATTCATTCAGCATAAACTGTTGTGCCCTGTCGCTTGCTTGTTATTTTTAATTTGAACATATATTTACTAATGCTGTAAGATGTCCCTCAATTCCTTGTTCTCAAATTCTTCAACATGTCTTAATCGCACTGGACTGTATATTATCCCTCATTACTGTAAGCTGCCTTGGGTCTTTTTTCAAAGGAGAAAGGCGGGGTAAAATACTCTAAAATAAATAAATAAATATTTTTAATGCTATAACCGTGCTTATTTTCTTTTAAATTATGCTCTGAACTGTTGCCTTGTGTTGAAGTTGTTGTTTTTTTGCTGCTGTTGATGGTGTCATCCCATTCTAGTAAGCAAAAAGTGAAATAACTCTAATGCAAAGGAGGTTATCTTTATTTTAGGTATAAGCTGGGAGAAAAAAGAAAAAAAAGGTCGATTAAAATGTTGGAAAGTTGGGACCTTGCAGGCAGAAACTCCACAGGCAAACCTTTGCACAGGTACAGGAGCAAAAACCTGTTGAATTTCGGCCTGGATGTTAATTGTTAGGCCCGGGTCGCTATTGTCTACTTTTCCCACCTTCGATCCGAGAGAAAATGAAACCAATCCAAGGTGGGCGGAGCCAAAAAGTCTATAGTAAACCCCATTGGATAGAGTTCATTTCCTCTTGCATTGTGCCCGCCTACTTCAATCCTGTATTTGCATGTCCCACCCATATTTAAAAAGACCACCCATCCCTTAGTGCGCATGCGCAGAAAACCACGGAGCCAGGCGCCCTGCCAGGCCGTTTTTTTTTCACCCGCCCGCCTGCCTGCCCGTTGGCCCCGCAAAATCAACCTGGCGCCTCGCCTTCCGCCCGAAGCCACGCCCCTTAGCAACAACCCCCTCGGCCCCGCCTCCCGCCCTTCTTCCGATTGGCCCTCCCGGCCGCAGCCATTTAAAGCCCTTCTCTGCTCCTGCCCAGGGTTTTTTTGTTTTTGTTTATAATTTTTCGTTTGTCGGCCGCCGCCCGCGCGTGAATCGCCCCTTCTCTGAGGAGGGGGGAATTGCTCCCTGGTTGTTTTTTTTTAATTAATTAATTTTGGCGCGGCTTCGTCGTCGTCTTTTATCCCTCCTTCCGCCGGTCGTGAGCAGAGAAACCAACGCGTGAGGCGGCGGCGGCGGCGAGCGGAGAAGGGGTGGGGGGTGTTCCGCCGCCATTTTGGATAAAATGCGCGCGCGCGCCTGAGGGAGGAGGAAGAGGAGGAGGAGGAGGAAGAGGAGGAGGAGGAGGAAGAGCAGCAGCAGCAGCAGAAGAAGAAGAAGAAGAAAAGGGCCGCGACTGAGGGGAGAAAAAGGGATCCCAAAAAGGAGCCGGAAGAAGGAGTAGAAGAAGAAGAAGGAAGAGGAAGAGGAAGAAGAAGAAGAAGGGCCGCCTCCGCCTCCAGACCGAGGCCCCGAAGCCGGAACGGGAAAAGGAGGAGAAGGAAGAAGGAGGAAGGAAGGAGACGGTTTATTCCCGACGCCGACGACGCCCCCGGAGCCAAGCTGCCCAGTCACCACCAGCCAGCCCCTCGACCCCAGGTAAAAAGAGAGAGAGGGAGGGAGAAGCAGGCCTCGCTAGGCCTCACTTTGGGGGGGAGTTGCCTAGCAACGGGAGGAGGAGGAGGAGGAGGAGGAGGGGCGCCCCCTCCCTCAGGGCCCTGAAAGGGGGGGGAGGGGGGAAGGGGCGGCGAGTGCTAGTCCCCGGCCAGGAGGAGGAGGAGGAGGAGGAAGGCCCGTCCTGGCCTCGTTTCTGCGCCGAGGAGGCCTCTTCCTCCTCCTCCTCCTCCTCCTCCGCCGGCTGGGCCTTCCCGCCCCCCCCCTCCGAGGCCGAGCGCCTCCTCTTTTCGGGCCTCCGCAACACACACACACACACACCGCTTGTCCACCAAGCCCCCCCCCCCTCAGGAGGCTCTCTTCGTTTTCTAGGCATTGCAAGGCCTTGGTTGATTCTTGGGGGGGGGGGCTTTGCAAGACCTTATTTGGTTTCCCACCCTTAGCAAGGCCTTGATTGATGGAGGGGGTTGCAAGACCCTCTTTGGTTTCCTACCCCCTGCAAGACCTTTCCTACCCCCTTGCAAGACTTTATTTGGTTTCCCACCCTTAGCAAGGCCTTGATGGATGGGGGGGTTGCAAGACCCTCTTTGGTTTCCTACTTCTCGCAAGACCGTGGTTGAATCTGGGGGGCTTTGCAAGACCCTCTTGGGTTTCCCACTCGTAGCAAGGCCTTAGTTGATTCTTGGGGGGGGGGGGGTTTGTAAGACCCTCTTTGGTCTCCCACCTGTCATAGCAAGAGCTTAGTTGTTTCTTGGGTGGCTTTGCAAGAGCTTATTTGGTTTCCCAACCATAGCAAGGCCTTGCTTCAGGGTTGTGGTTGATTTTTTTTGCAAGACCCTCTTTGATCTCAGGGTTCTGCATGGCCACACTCAGATCCTCCCCACCCACCCCGTAGTAAGGCCATTGCAAGATCCCCATTGCTTTTTTCCTTTGATATCTCACATCCCACCCTGGGCCTGCCTGAGCGGGCAAGTTGGCTTGGAGATCACTCCCACAGGAGTTGGGTGTAGGAATCACTCCCAAAGGGTGGAGAAAGCTGGGCATTGTGGTATTTGGAGTTCCAGGGGTGTTATTCGTTTGAAATATATATATATTTTTACCATGCATTTTTCCTTAAAAAGACCCAAGGCAGGTGGAGTAAAGAACAGTACCCAGCAGGTTTTTAATATCTGAGAGATGTCCTGTACTGTAAATGCTACAAGATTTAATGGCCCTTGATGAGGGAGGGGCATGGCTGCAGTTTGAGCCTTGGAAGACCACTCCTGGCCATCCACATTTCATCCTGGTTTCTGCTCCTTTCTCTCTCCCCCCCCCCACTTCCCTTCTGGCACCAATTGTAAGCTCTCCAGGGCAGAGGCCTACCTTGAAAAGTTCAAACTTTGGAAAGTTCCACAGCCCTTAATAATTGCCTTTTACTAGCAATTGTTACTGCTTAGGAGAGTTTCCAGGACTGATTTAATCTGTTGGCACCAGGAACAACAACAGGGTTGGGGGGGGCTGGTAGTGTATTTAAAAGACCAAGAGATCTATATTACAAAATATGTTTAGGGTGGGGACTGTTCCCATAATAATAAATCTGTCAGGTCTTCAGGGCGACAGAAAGTTCTTTGGGCTTTATTGCTTCAGGCTGTGTCTGTTTGACTTGAGTGGGTCCCGCTTCCATGGTGGCCTTCGTTTTTCGTGGCCTGCGGTTGGCATTTGTTGATCTGTGGCAAGGTTAGGCCAGCTCTTTCCCACAAGTCCACCAAACTCTTTTTTTCCTGCGGCCCTGAAGATGGCAGTGGTATTATAAATCTAATGCATGCCTGTATTCTTTCCACACAGATTTCTACTCAATCTTTGTGCCTGTGAAGGTATCACCCATAGTCTAGTTTTAATTTTGCTTGTTTTAATGGCTGCACGGCTCAAAACTCCTTTTTGCTGTATTGATTCAGTGTAACACATCCTTGTGAGTGTTCACTGCATCTCACGAGCATCCGTCTGTGGGGCCTTCAACTGACAGAGGTTGTGGGAACTTGCAGAGTGGGGTGTTTCAGATGTAATTTCCAACATGGAGGTAATCTCAGATGAGGAGAGATGTGCATGATGCTAATCTGTCATGAAGCCGAATCTGTTGTACAGGGCAACATTATGCCTTCTGGAGTGGCCTTGTTCACAATCCCCACCTATGCTTCCCAGCTTTTGGTCTCCCAATTGTACTTGGACTACAAGTCCCAGAAATCCTGGCCAGCGCAGCTAGTGGTGAACCTTCTGACAGTTTTCATTCAAGAACATCTGAGGACCCAAGATTGGGAACGATTGGTCTTGGAACTCTGTATAACACACAGTTGCACAAAGTGCGCCCATTATAGGACCATTGTGTTATGTGGGTGTCCAGCACAGCCTGGGCATGTCCTTAATACAGAGCTTGCTATATTTTAATAAGCGTCTCCTAATTAGAGATGCAGGGAATATTTGAGGAAGTGTGTTTCGACTGGAGCTGAATATGGGATGGGGTGCCAGTGTGTACTGCATTAATTGGCTTGCTAATTTAGCCATAACTCTTAAAACTTCTTCAACAAGAGTCTGGCCCTTTAGTTATCAACGTGCAAGGTCTTTCTATTTTTATGCTTTATGTAAACAGTAGATTATTAATGAGAGAGCAGCCGCTGCATGTTTTTATACTCATTTCCCACATAATCCAAACAATTTGGATAGGTTGTTTGTGTTGTAATTTGTTGTACACTGCCCAGAGTTCCCCTGGGAATATTGGGCGTTTAATAGGTATTAATCAATCAATAAATAATTTGGTGCAGGTGTGAACAAGTTTTTTACATTTATGCTTCAAGCTCCAGTTAATACAACTGGACACACTTATTACCAGTAACGAGACAGCAATGTATCCTGCATATCAGAATGAGAAACCTGCTTTTTCACCTTGCTTTTTTTTTTAAATTAATGTGAAGAATCTCGGATGATTCTTGCCCACCCTCAGGCAAATGGAGGCCATTCTGAAGTGTGAAAGCTGCAAACTAAAATTTTGACTTGCAGCTTTAAAGTTTCCTTGTGCCTTTTCTTCCACTGAAAGACTGCTTCCTAGTAAGAAGCAGGCAGCAGGGAGAAGCCAGTTTAACTAAGATTATTCATTCCTATGCATAGCATCATGTGGTAAGATGCCTCAGGTTTGGCCCTTCTCCTTGGTCCTCCCTTGGTAGCCCAGAGGAATTGTCATGGGGGCAGCAGCGGTCAGGGTGTATAGCAAAAGACTCCCCTACACACTCAAGTTGTACTTGCCATAGTGGTTGAGAGTGTGTTCCATAGAGGGCGGGGAGGGGGAGCAGAGAGGACAAAAGTGTGAGTACCCAGGGCTCCAGTTTGCCTCAGGAGCAGTTCAGCGTGTGGGTAAGAAAGAATTCTGCAAAGTAGCATGTGCTGCCAGAGACTTTTTGGCCACACCCAAAGCTGAAGTTTAAAAATGGGATGGAGAAACAGGAATCTAGATTTGTAGGACCTGTTTCCCGTTAAGTCAGTAAGCCTGCCTCTGATCTGTATCACTGGGTTGTGCAAAGCACCTGCTACTTGCTCTTGGTGCCTTTGTTGGTTTTCTCCCTGGAGTTTTCTGAGTGTGGGAATGTTCCTCTTCCTTCAGTCATGGGGGAATTTTAACAAAAAGCTGCAGTTCTGGTGAACCCTGGGTCTGTGCTGCGGATTCCCCCTGCCAATGTTTTCTGATCATTAATACAGCCCATATATGTGTGTGTTCTTATTAGGGTTAATGTTTCCCCATACTCTTAAGCATACTAATTCATTTTATTTTAACATCTTGGTTTTTCTGCTGATTTTGGCACCTAGAAGTTGGTCAGAGTCTAGATTTCTAAACAACTTGAGCTCCAACTGAGGGTGTTTATCCTTTACCCGTTTCTTTCTAATTCCTGTTCCCCTTTCCCCCTAGCTTCCTCACATTTTAAACTGAACATGCCAAAAAAATATCCCGCTTAATTTGGGCTGTGTATTAGGTCATTCTTGATGACTGCATCTGGTTTGGAGAGCCTCAATGGATTGGTAACAGATACCTGTAGATATGTGTCCAATTCACTCATGGTAAGGGAAGTCAGAAAGCAGATATCCAGTCTTGGAGACTTAACTGTCTTCAAGACTTAACATAACTGTCGTGTATAAATAATTTCTCAGGCATATGTATTTAAGGTGAAATGCATCAGTGTTGCTGGTTTGTCAAGATGGCGATGAGCTTAACCTCCCTGCATTCCTCACAAAGTCTCCAATCTCTTATTCTGGTCGAGTCAGAGGGAGGAAATCTTATGTTTTTGCTTCTGCTGCCTTTATTGACTTGCAGTTTGAGGGCATTACCTGAACAATAAATGGTAGTTAATTTTAACTTGACATGTGGGTGATGTTGTCTTCAGAATTCTGGGAGTTATAGTCCAAGGGCCCAAATCTGCACCCTTTTAAGTTTAAGGCTTTTTAAAAATCAAGCCAGCTTCCTAAACCATAGCTTAAAGCTTGCTTATTGCAAGTGAGCAATTGCTTAAAAGTGAGCAGGGTATTTTATAAACCAAACTGGCAGTATCTGGCTACTGTGTTATTCTGGTACTCCATGTAATTATCTTTATTGTGAATGACTGTTGGATGGAGGTAACAAGACTGAGCAGCAAAAGAGATTTCCATTGTGGACTTTATCTGAATTGGTGCCATTCATAAATGTAGCAGCCTGTTATGTGTAGCATCAAACACTGCCGTTGTTATTACATAGCCACCAGTATGGAGCAGCTCATGTGATGCGAGGGGATGGGTTTTGTGTTCTTGGAAAATTATTGTTGAGTAGAGATAGATATAAAAGTCAAGCTAAGAGTGCTGGGGGAGACCTCCTTGTCATGCCTTCTAAATCTTCTGTCTGAGATAGAATATCCCATTACTAAGTACAGTAATTCTTTCGTTTGCTTGTTTCATGCTTGCCCTTCAAATCTGCACCAACATAGATTTTATAAGCTCTACCAATGTAAGTTCACCTCAGCAGAAGAATATGGTTATTGTAAGGGACGATATGTACTTAAACCTTTCACATATTATTAAAAACAAATAAACATCTATATCTCTCCCACCTTTGCTATAAATTTCCTCCAATCTGTCTCCACCACGTCCCATTGGTGGCTTTAATTCTGCCATGCCCAAACTTCAACCCTCCAGATGTTTTGGACCACCACTCCCAGAATTCCAAGCCTGCATTGCCAGTGACAAAGAACGGTGGGAGTTGCAGTCCAAAACATCTGGAGGGCCGAAGTTTGGACATGCCCCCTTTAATTATCAACTCACTCTTCCTCCTTGCTGAGTTTTCCTTTACCATCCAGCTTTCTTGGGTGGGATCTGTTCAGAATATCGACTCTTCCATTCTAGTGAAACATGCATGTCAACAGTAGCTGCCTGGTTGAACTCGGTCGACAGACCTGCCCGTGAGTTTGCTTGGTGGGGAAGTGAAATAAAAATTCACGGTGGATTCACCGCTGTGAATTTTGCAGCCAATGTGCATACTTCCTTCTTGAGTAGAAAGAGTAGCTTATAAATCCTTCCCTTCCCTTATGGTCTCTGCTATATTTTGAGCCAACTGTGGCTGCTTTTACACGACCCCTAAAATCCGAGGCAAACGGCTTCCAAATGCGGAGCTTAAAATTGTTTTGCCACCAGCTGCGGACTTTAAACAAAATAAAGTACAACCACGCCCACCTAAGCCCACCCCAGTGCACTTTAGAAGTACCTGGACTCTGGAGGTAAAAACTCTTCCGATGCGGATTGTAAAGCTGTGGATGCCGGGCTCCCCTCGCCTTCTGTTTGTTTTTTTGTCCCCACCGCCCCTTTAAGAGACAGGAATCCCGGAAGTGAGCCTGCATTCTTTTCTCCCTTTTTTTCTCCCTTCCCTCGCTGCAGATAGGAGCAATGGAGTGCGGAAGGGTGGAAACACAGGAAGAGGAACAACACCCCACGATCTCTGGTCCGAATTTAATTTGCTAGCGGATTTTAGAGGTTGTGTAAAAGTGCCCTGTGTCATTATGGCCTTGATAATGGCTTAGGACCTAGATTTCTAAAGGACCGCCTCCTTCCATATGAACCTACACGGCAATTAAGATCGAGCCAGGGGGCCCTTTTGAAAGGAGGTGAGAGGGATGGCTTGTAGACACAGGGCCTTCTAAGAAGCTGCCCCCAATGCCTTCCCAAGTGAGATCCGTCTGGTGCCAACATTGATGACATTTCGGCGCCAGGTACAAACCTTCCTGTTCCAGAAGTGTTTTAATTGCCATGATACAGATTGTGGGTCTTGATGGCAATTTTTAGTGTAATGCTTTCATTATTGTTTTTATTATTTATTGACATTTTGATGTTTTAACTGTTTTAATTCTTCGGATTGTAAGCCACCCAGAGACCTTTGGATAGTGGGCGGCATATAAGCTGAATGAATGAATAAATAAATGAATGAATGAATAAATAAATAAATAAATAAAATTTATTTGATATTGAGAATGGACCAGAACTGTAAACTTAGGCTGCAGTGGTCTGCCCGCATACCTGTTGTGTTCAGTACCTTTCCTTTCCTTATGTTGCACAATGTTGTCTGTCATGATGGCTTTTAAAAGGCCACGCACAGTGCGTCCTTCATCCCATCTGTTTCATTTTGCTATGCGTGGCTTATAATTTCCCAGACTTGCTGGTCATCCAGTGGAGGGCCCTTTTCCTGCCCGAAGGATGGTCAGTAAGCAGAAAGGTTTGGGAGACACTGCCCAGAAGGAGGCTGCTGCTACTCCTTATTATGGTAGTATGTGTAGATAGAGGGAATGTTCTGCTGTCCCAAGATAATCCAAAAGCCAAACGAAAGCTGGTCTGCTTAGTTCCTTCTTCAGATCCACCCCTAACTCAAGTTTTCCCATGTAGTGTTTAAAATGTGTTGATGTGTCCCTCGTAAATGCTGATGGATTGGAGCAGTACCATAACTCCCTGCCACAGGATGTGGTGATGGCATTTGGCGTGGATGCCTTCAAAAGGGGATTGGACAGATTCCTGGAGGAAAAGTCCATCCCAGGTGACAAACCATGATGGAGATGTGTCATCTCCAGGCTTAAAACCAGGGTCCTACAAGGGCCAGATGCAGGGGAGTGGCATCAGGAGACAGAGATCTAGTCTCATGCGCTCCCGGTTGCATCGGGTGGGGCCACTGTGAGATCCAGGAAGCTGGACTAGATGGGCCTTTGGCCTGATCCAGCAGGGCTCTTCTTAGGTTCATTTAGATGTGGATATTATCACATCCTGCTGCCTTGTCGCAGTGAGCATCTTGTGAAAGCCACTGCCAGCTGGAGCAGAGGGCTGTTCTCATCAAAATCAGGGGGAGAAAGCAGTAGCGACTGACATGGCGTCACAGCCATCGCTGCCCAGCACAGCCCTGGTAACTGTTTCAGGGCAGTTCTATAAGATTAAAAAAACCCTCTAGTATTTAGGTGTATGTTTTTAAAAGTTTTCTTTCCAAATGCTGTGCAAATCTGAGCGCAGCGTTGCTTTTCAATAGGATTATAAGAAAGCCTCTTCTGGGAATTGAGTGTGGTGTAATTCGAAATCCTATTTCTGGTTGAAAACTGCCATTGTTGATCCTGCAGGTAGGAAACTTGGTTCCCCTTGGAAGCTGCTCTCCAGCAGAGATGCTTTGAATAAAACATGGGGAATGTGGAAACTAGAAGAGGCGGAGGACAAACAGGTGGAAAATAGTTGTTGTGAGTTTTTCGGGCTGTGTTCTGGAAGTTTTTTCCCCCCTGACGTTTCGCCAGGCGGGCAAGGAGGAAAATGTTTGGACAAGCCACCGGCTTCCCCCCTCTGTGCAGTTTTCCAAGTAGGGAATGCACAGGAGTGTCTTTTCCCCATTCCCTCTTCATTGGGACCGTGCAGCTGGCCCAACCCAGGCCGGCTCCCCCCCCCCCCAAAAGAAGGCACAGCGGTGGTAGTGGGGAATCAAACTCCCAACCTCCGGCTCTTCTGGAAGCAACGACACTTTCAGAAGCCTGATTCCATCGGTAAACAGGGGCACATGCGAAATGCACATCCTCTGTGAAAGGAAAAAAAAAGTGGGTGGTGCCACCACCACATTTTTTAGTTGCCTGTGTGTGCATCTGGGAGCTGCCCCTTTCACCACCTCACTCTTAGGAGCTTGCCCACATCTGTCCTCTTTATTATTCTGCGCTTCGTAGTGTTGCCTTGTCATTAAGCCCACAAACTGCTGCCATGCTGTGAAACCATTAAGACACATTTCTGTGATACATTTAAACAAGGTCAACTCCCGGCCAGCGTGGAAATGCAGGGGTCGTGCCGTGTGATGCTGAAAACATGAATGGCTTTTCTTGGGCTTGGCCAGCGAGAGATGGGGCTGAGGGATGGGCTTTCTCTGTCGCCAGCCGGAGAATGACAGGAGAGATTAGTCGGAAGGGTTCCTTCCTCTTCTCTTCCCCCACAAGCTTTTTTTTTTTTTTAACGACCTGCCGAATCTGTGTGGCTGTTGCCACCCTACCACATAAATCGTCAGAGTTAACACTGAAAACATGCAGCTCATCTTAATACCTGCAGTCAAGCTGCTAGAAGTGTTGATTTAACAGTAGGACCCCAGTATCTGCTGGGGATTGGTTCCAGGCCTTCCCGTGGATAAGAGAGAACAAAAAAGTGCCAAAACTTCTGTTTTGTGACAGTAGCTTGCTTTATGGCTGCTGTTTTGTGACAGTAGCTTGCTTTACAGCTGCTGTTTGTGACAGTAGCTTGCTTTACGGATGTTGTTTTATGATGTGTGTGTGTTGTGTCATTACAGTCGTGACCGACTCTGCGTGACTCCATGTCCATGGAGTTTTCTTGGCAGGAGTACTGGAGTGGCTTGCAAGTTCCTACTCCAGGTGCCTACAGCACCTGGTATTCCCTGGTGGTCTCCCATCCAAGTACTAACCAGGCCTGACCCTGCTTAACTTCCGAAATCAAGCGAGATCGGATGTGCTTAGGGCATCTAGGCAGCTTGTTTTATGATAGTAGCTTGCTTTACAGCTGCTGTTTGTGACAGTAGCTTGCTTTGCGGCTGCTGAATTATTTATTTAACCCCCCCCCCCGCCAACAGTGGATAACTGAATCAGTGGATACGGGGGTCCTACTGTATATTTAGATCTGATATTAAAAGGCAACCGTCACAAAAATTTCCCAGGGGATTTGGAAAATTGGAGACTTTAACCTTGGAAACAACAGAGTCATCCAGGCATTTGTTTGGTTTTCCCTGTGCTAGCTGGCTGCTCAAGGGGGGGGGCATCCTTTGGTCTCTTTTTATCAGGATGCTTGGAAGATGCCGATGGAATATCGGGAGTCCCTAAGTGTGTCCATCGTGGGGAAAGCTGCCATGGCACTTGGTTGGGGGGAACAATAAAAGTCAAGAAAAATCTGATGCTGAAGCCGTCTTCCAGAATATAGGCGTCGGCAAGGGAATCTGGTGCTGATTTAATTATGAGAAATGATAGCTGATATGGGGGGGGGGAGTCAGTGAACTTTAAAGTATCAATTCCTGGAGCTCTCCTGGGTCAGAAAATCAATCTGCTCATTATAAAAATATTTGAATGCAGCTTTTATTATCACAATACAGTGAAATGAATGGAGGATAAGCACAGGCAATTGAAATACTACCCTTGTTCTTTTAGCTCCCTCAGAACGAGGGAGATTTTCGCTTTCTCCTTTGCCGTCTGCACTCTTCTTCAGAGAAAATTGAAAGTTGAGAAAGGACCATGGGTGGTTTTCTTCTTTTTTTAAAAAATGAGACAATGTAGCTTTCTCATTTTGCAAACTGAGTCCCATTTTAAGTAGCTTTGTGCTTGTGTTGAGTAAACAAGGCCATTTGATACATCAACAATTTTATACAAACTGAGAAGCACATGTTGATTCCCCCAGGATCAGAGAAACATAGTATATGAGCATAAAAACCTAAATACTCTGATCGAAAGGGGGCAGATAAGGACAAAAATGTGGAAATACCATCCCTGTGGTGCCCCCTAGAAGCGGTCCGTAGGTTTTGGTGACTAGCTGTTTAGAGTGACCTCTGTCAGTGCTCTGGATCTGTGTTTGGAGCAGGCCATGGTGGTGATGGGGACATCTTATAAGAGCATAAGAACAGCCTTGCTGGAACAGGCCACAGCCCATGCAGTCCAGCATTCAGTCTCCACACTGCGACTCACCATTTGCTTCAGGGTATTCCCCAGCAGATGTCTACACTTGCTTAAGATTCCCTGTAAATGGCATTGAGAGATCTCCTCCTTCTCTCTCCAACCCGTAGGTTGTCCTTAGGCATCCATAAGGATAGCCGTCGATCCCCTTGTTCTCCTTGAACTTGTCCAATCCTTTCTTAAGGCTGACAAGGCCGACAGCGGTCACCACTTATTCGGGCAGGGAGTTGCACAGGCCATTGATCCTCTGGGTGAAGAAGTACTTTCTCTTATTTGTTTGATGGGGTTTCATGGAGTGCCCCCTAGTTCTAGTGTTGTGCAATAGGGAAAACAGCCTTTCCTTATCTACTTTGTCCACACTGTGTATGATGAGGAGACGAGTCTGGCACCTGGAGATGGAAACGACTAATCATGATAAGGACTACATCAGAGTGGTTTCATGACTGAGAATGCAGGTCTAAGGTAGCTGTGGGGCAAAGTGGTATGAAGTTCACATCCATGAAGTAAAATGCCTTGATTTTGGTGGAAATGTAGACCCAGGCCATCCCTATGCTCATTCTGCCGCCCCAAGTAGGCACAAAGCCCTGCCTGATGCAAATATATCTCAAATTCTTGTTCTCCGGCCCGTATCTGGTCTCTTTAAGCCAGTGGTGTCCAAACTTCGGCCCTCCAGATGTTTTGGACCACAAATCCCACAATCCTTTGTCATTGGTAATCTAGGCCTGGAATTCTGGGAGTTGTGGGCCAAAACATCTGGAGGGCCAAATTTTGGACACCCCTTCCTTAAGCCAAGAGTGGTCACCAGTGTGAATTGGAAGCAACCAAAGAAAGCTGGTACCCTTTGCTACTGCTGGGAATCGGAAGAGGCAGCCCTGCACTGCAACTGCAAGCCTGTCTTGTGTTCAGGTGCCCGGAAGGACACACACACACACACACACACACACACACACACACACACACACACA
>JAHTLZ010000089.1:2550534-2575618 GCA_023846285.1 Phrynocephalus versicolor | reverse complement strand
ACACACACACACACACACACACACACACACACACACACACACACACAGAGGTAGAAGTGGAACATATAATCACAAAGACTGCTTGTCTGCCTCTGCCCTGTGAAAAGATGGAGATAGCTAGGTAAAGTTTGGGTGTCTTGCGCAATCGATCTGGCCTGTGACTTCGCAACAGGTGCCTCATGCCAGTGACGGGGCTGGCTGCTCTTGGCACGCAGGCACACGTAACCAGCTCTTAAGTATTTGTCTCTCCGAACGTGGTGCTGATTTTGATGAGTCACACAGTTGGGGTAGACGTTAGTGCTGCAAGGCACTGTGTTGACTCAAGATTCCCTGAGATGCTACTGGAGAGGTCAGAGGGCATCTCACTGACCACCGAAGAATGGGCGGTGACCCAGTTTCATTGCACCATGCTGGTAGCATAGGACCTGTTTTCCCATCTTCTGGCGGATATTTTCTGTGTTGTAAAGTTGCGTCACTCTTCACACTTGGCAGAGCAGCAGTCATGGCTGCTACCAAATACAAGAGCAATGTAAAATGCACAGTAAAATAACTTGGAGAAGAGCAGCCTTGCTGGGGTTTTTTTTTAACCTCTGTGTCCATTGAACCATTGACTTCAGGTGTGCTAAAGCTTCCACCCCCCACTGAATTATCAGCGTTTCTGTTCTTGCTGAGTTTGTGACACACTTGGTCTAAAAGGGCATTTCATTAAATCGTAGAAGCTGTTTTATGTTTAAGGAGCACCTGAGAGAGGTGCTCTCAATTAAGAGTTGCATAGCACACGGGGCTGATAATGTGGCTTTTGTATCTACAAGTAGCTCACTCATCTCACTACGGCGAATAAGGAGGGATTAATGAAAAGGTGGTTATCATATTTGTCACAGTGAAGGTATAGAATGAAATCCTTGGGGAGGGCTTGTGCTTGGTGTGCCTTGAAATTTCCCCCCAGATTGTTGCCGTCTTGCTGGGAACCACCCAGAAACTGTACATTTGTCATAATGGGATATTTAGAACAAAGAGCTATGATGGCTAATATTTTTCTCTGCATGTGATTAGAATAAGCTGAACTGAAAATTGTGAGATGGGGGTTCCGAGCCCCATTTAAGTCCCAGACTTTGCCTTGCCCACCTTGTAGGGATTTAAGATAGAAATAGCAAGGAGGTCAGGCATGTATGCTTCTCTTTGAAGTCAAGGTGGGAATATAGATTAGAGATGGGCACGACTCAGAAAAAAAGTTTCGTTTTCGGCTAGGGTCTGAGTCGTTTCGTTTCCGTTTTCGTGGGCTAATTTCAAAATTTTTCGTTTTCGTTTCGTTACGTAACGAAAACGGAAAAACGAAAACGAAAATTTTTTCGTTTCTCCCCATTTAGCTCAATTGAGTGCTTTTCCAGTAACGAAAAACGAAAATTGGCTCGAAATTAGTCGTTTCGTTTCCGTTTTCGGTCCAGGTTGGTGCCGATTTTCGTTTTCGTTTCGTTTCCGTAACGAAAACGAAAAACGAAAACGAAAATACCGCTAAGTCGTGCCCATCTCTAATATAGATCTATAACACTGAATCCCTAGATGTCTACAATTTTAACTTTATTATATGTGTGTGTTTATGTGCATATATTCTGTGTCTGTCTCTCTCCCCCTTGAGTCCACAAACTACTAGCCGTCACCTGGGAATCAAAACAGATAATTTGGTGTGGGTGTCAATGTTTTGGAGTATATTAACCCCGCTCTTTTCTCTTCCCCCCACTAGTGCCACAATGGCAACTGCACCTTACAACTACTCCTACATCTTTAAGTACATCATTATTGGTAAGTCTCACTGCACTCCCATCTAAAGAGTATTCCTGCAGCTCAGTTGGTTGTGTTGTTTTCTGTCTCTTCCCAGCAAGCTCCTGATCTCCTGTATTTCTGTCCCAAAAGTGCACCTAATAGAGCCAGAAGAATGAATTCTTTTCTTATCTGTCATTTGCGGAGCTCTGGGTGGCTCTTTCATGCATTCATTGTTTCATAACATGCTGCGTTTATTTATGAGCTGGGTTTGTGTATTTGCTTTGGAGAGAAAAAAAAGTCTTCCTGAATCGTCTCTTGCGGAAATAATCTGGGATTGTCCAGCAAATCCTTAAGAGCTTAATTTGGGGATTTCCGTTATGTATTCCTATGGCTTTTTGCAGTTTTGGTGTTGAATAAATAAAGCATGGAACATTTTTTTACCTTTCTTGTACCTTGGAATCACAAGGTTTGGTGTAAAGGTGGCATCCTCCTTAACAGGGGCCACGTGATAGGCACTGGTATGGTGGTGAACCAGGGATGTAATTAGAATTATTGTCCTCGTTTTCTTGCTCAAGAAGTTTTTTTTAACTCCTTACAGTTTACGGAAGTGAACCCATGTTGACTTTTGCAGTTTTTGCACGCCTTCTGTGGGAAGTGCCGTGTTGGGTAAAGGATTCCTGTTTCATCAGCCCTCTCTCAGTGTATAGAAAGCTGACCTGGTTCCCCAAAGCTCTACGCTTGAAAGGGAACCGGAGAAAGGGGCCCTGAGCCAGTTCATTCGGAGCTGTTGCTATTCAGCGGGCCTCTCCCCCTAAGTCCAGAACTTGGCACAACACGCCCTCTGACCTCTAGAGGAAAACAATACAGCGGTGTAGAGCAGAGGGAAGCTTACACCCAGGACATCATGCCCTTGGACCCCACATTTCCTTTTCCCTGCAGCGTGGCCTGAGAGAACCTAAGAGGAGCCACGCTGGATCAGACCAACGGCCCATCTAGTCCAGCTTCCTGGATCTCTCAGTGGCCCTACCAGATGCCTCTGGGAGCGCACAAGACTAGATCTCTGTCTCCTGATACCACTCCCCTGCATCTGGCTCTTGAAGTACCCTGGTTTTAAGCCTGGAGATGACACCTCTCCATCATGGTTTGTCACCTGGGATGGACTTTTTCCTCCAGGAATCTGTCCAATCCCCTTTTGAAGGCATCCAGGCCAGATGACATCACCACCTCCTGTGGCAGGGAGTTGCACAGATGAACAACATGCTGAGTTGGTTGTCTCCTTCCCTCTCTTCCAAGTTTTGCTTGGAACTTTTCAGCCCACCACCGGAGACAGGGACTGAAATCCTGTTGTGCAGCATAGATCTGCATAAGGATAAGTTCATCCTCCACAGCTGCTGGAGGGGTGTGTGTGTGTGGGGGGGGGGGGGGTCTTTAATTTTTTAAAAATCTGATGTGGTTAAAATCCTCCTAGTGGCAACCTGGGATGATGCATTTTCTTCCAAATCGCTCTCGGTGATGCCATCATCGGACTTGCGTGGCATAAATCACGCTCCTGGCTTGTGGCCGAGAAGTTACAATCAGCAGTAGTAGCGATGACTGCAAGCCATTTCAGAAAAGTTCATCTCTTTCTCCCTCCCTCTTTCTTTCCTCAGGGGACATGGGCGTAGGGAAATCCTGCTTACTCCACCAATTTACGGAAAAGAAATGTAAGTTCCCATTGGTCTTGAACTCACTTAAGCGGCAATTGCTGAAGTAGCTTTTTCTCTTTTGGCCAGTATGGAGCAGTTCAGTTCCGTGTTCTGGCTGACTCTGCTTGGCTTATGAGGCCTGGCAAGCAGCTGGAATTTGTAAGCTATTTAGCCATGACAGGTCACGTTGGCGAGGTTAGTCTACGTTGCATCATTAGTGCAATGTTGACTTCCGGCGCTATCTAACGTACCATCCCCATACCTTAGAACAGTGGTTCTCAACCTGCGGGTCCCCAGATGTTCCTGGACTGCAACTCCCAGAAACCTCTTCTAGCACAGCGAGTGGTGGAGGCTCCTGGGAGTTGCAGTCCAGGAACATCTAGGGACCCAGAGGTTGAGAACCACTGCCTTAGAAGACAGGCAGCTTTTAAAAGGGAGTGGCAGAAATACGAGCCATGACAGCTATTACCTATAACGAGGAGTCTCATGGTCAAATGTTTACAGTCAAGTCTTGGAACCCTCCATAGAAATGTGAACAGTGGCTAGTCAGAGAAAGCTTTGATGATAAAACAGGATGGCATCAGGAGTGGACAGCTTCTACTCCAGATCTGCTTAACTTAGTGTCCGATCCAAAACAACGCCTCGTGGCTTTGATCTCCCAAAGAAAAACTGGATTTGTACTAAGCCTGGCAGGTGCCACTATTGGAAACATAAGTAGGGGGTTGGCTGATCATTTTAATTTTGATTCTGGGTATGTCCTGCACACTGGACATCACGCTGCGATGAAGTGCCCTCCTTAGAAGGTTCCCTGCAAGAGTTGCCTCGTCATGAGGGCACTGCTGTTCAGTGCTTAAATGATTGAGAGATCCGGCTTTAGGCTTACTCGCTCTGGGAGGTGCTCACAGTGGTGCTGTGTTCTGTTATGCCCTAGAAAATAAATAAATAAACCAGCTGATTTGGGCTTTTGTCACATCCCAATCTTCTTGGTGTACGGCCGGTGGAGATGGGTGAAAGACAGCTGCAGGAGACTCTCTTGGCACGATGGCACGCAGCCTGGTTCTTAAACCATGCCTGTTGACTCCTGTGGATATCAGGCCTCTGCCATCCCTTCTGTTTGGGAAGATATGGGTGGCAGAGAGAGCATCTGCCCACTTGTGCAGCACTCTGTACAACCACACACCTCGTGATGGTTGCTTGTCACTAGGTTTCATTATTACTTATCAAATGCATGAAATTTATTTGTAAATCCCTTTTACCCTGACCAGGGGAGGCTGTATCTAGTTCATTCACAAGCTGTCACTTGTGTTTGATTGACCAAAATGCCTGGTGGCTTGTTTTGGATTTGCTTTGTGTTGTGTTTGAAAATACTCCCCAAGATAATGTTGATTTTCAAGTGTAAAACAGGCACTGAGGTGTAAGAGGGTGGGAAGCTTTGGCCTTCCGGATACTACTAGGTAAAGGCCGTACTGATGACGCTCGGCCCTGAATGGCTTTCTGTGTATCATGGGAACTGGTGTTCCACACCATTGTAGCCCCAGATCTCCTGACCTGGGTTTGGAGTCAATAAGGTGTTGAAAAGAACAGTTCCTTCTTTCCTATGAGAGGCATTATTAATTCATTACCTAATTAATTAATTAATTATATTTTTATACCACCCATCTTGCAAAGGAACTTCGGGTGGTTAACAATAGGTTAAAAGAACAATAAAACACCAGAAAAACACAATGCAATAATAAAAGAGAGTGATCGGCAAGAGGCGTCAAAGAAAAAAAAAACTAAATTAAATTAAAGGTCGCCAAATGCTTCCTGATAAAGCATGGTTTTAAGTGCTTTTTTTGAAGGTGGGCAGGGACTGCTGAAGGTGCAACTCACTTGGGAGATGGTTCCAGAGCGAGGGCCCAACCGCAGAGAAGGTGCGGTTGTGTGTAAGCGATTTCCGGGATAGGCTGCAAATGATGCAGGGGAATAAAAACACCTTAAAGAACCTTCTTATTTATGTAGTGGCTCCATCAGCAGAGGCCCCTTTCTCTGCCGCTTTGGTTCCTACGTGTGGGTTGCAGACGGTGGTCCTTCGGCAAGACGGAGGTGCCCCCGGGAGATCGAGTTGAGGTGTGGAGGGGAGCCATCTCGATCTTTCTTTTTTCTCTCTCCTCGGGACAGTTATGGCGGACTGTCCCCACACAATTGGCGTGGAGTTTGGCACGAGGATAATTGAAGTGAGCGGCCAGAAGATCAAGCTTCAGATCTGGGACACGGCGGGGCAGGAGCGATTTAGGGCCGTCACGCGGAGCTACTACAGAGGAGCAGCGGGGGCCCTGATGGTCTACGACATAACTAGGTAAGAGGCCTTCCTCCGCAAGATGAAGCCGCTCGGTTGTATTTAGTGGCCTGCCTTGAACCTGCAGTGCTCGCCCAGTCGCTTCTGAGGCATGCCACTGGGCCATCAAGTCTGGATTCTTCTGATTTGTAGGAACAGAACCTTCCCGCTGGATCACGTTAGAGGTCCAGCATTCTGTTTTTAAGAGGGGCACTCTCTCTCTCTCTCTTGTGATTGAGAGAGGGATTCCCTTCTTGCAGGCCTAACAGACATGACACGAAGGAGGAAAAGATTGGACTGGGACAGTGGTGGCAAACCTTCGGCACTCCAGATGTTTTGGACCACATCGCCCAGAATTCCAAGCCTAGATTGCAAATGACAAGGGATTGTGGGAGTTGTAGTCTAAAACATCTGGAGCGCCAAAGGTTCGCCACCACTGGACTAGGAAGAGAAACAGAGGTACTGGATCGGCCACTCCTTTTGCTGAGGGATGGCAGTCAGGTTGATGTTTTCCCCCCTGTGCTGGAGCCTCTTGGGCCCCAGAGGGTGGTTGAGGGCAGGCCCAGGACGCCCCCTCGTAAAGGCAGCGCCCTTGGAGTTTTGCCCCCTCTCTTTCCAGCAGTAAAGAGTCCCTATTTCCAGGTGCCTGTCGGGTTTCCTGAGTGTTACCCTTTGCCGATTTGGCCCATCCCTCTTAAAAGCGGAAGGCATCGCCGTAGCAGATTCTGTGGGTTGGCGACGCCTCCTCCATCGCGTAGATGCTTAAGAAGGAGGCAGTCGTATTATTCAACAGGATTATGGCTGATGCGGTGCTCTTCCAGAATTTTCCATGAGAAATGGCTGAAAGTGGCTTTATCCTGCCTGCCTTGGGGCTTAGTGGGTTTCCCCTTGAAGAAGCAGGAAGTGAAATGAGCCCACGTCATTTTCCCGATCTCAGCTTGACGGCTTGAATGAAGGATTAAGGCACAGAGTTAGTTGCATTTTGTGCTGCCACCCCCCCCCAATATAATAGGAAACAATCTGACATATTAATTGTGAGGAGCTCCTGTAAATACTTCTGTCTTTGTTTCTTGCTGTTTCTCTCTCGCAGAAGAAGCACGTATAATCATCTAAGCAGCTGGCTGACAGATGCACGGAACCTAACTAATCCAAATACTGTGAGTTTGGCCATTTTAAAATAATTGCATTAGACGTTAAGCTGTCCAATCAGTTACCCTTTAGATCATCTGTGCTTTTATTGGTTTTTAAAATGTAACTATTTTTAATATTGCCTCCCTATTGCCTTTTCCAGACACAAAAGAAGTATGAAAACTTGTGATTTGATAAATCTGTCACCTATGGAAAGATCCCTTGCACCCTTTGCTAATGCCACGAAACCCTTTCATACAGTTCCTCATGTTGGGGTGACCCCCTTGCCCTGCTTGGAAGAAGAGGCCACGAGCCCCCTTTGGCAGGCCACTGCCGCAGGGGCCATAGAGAACTTCCCTCTACAGGCACCCTCAGCCAACTGCAGCCTCCGGTGCCATTGATTGACATCCCCTCCTACCTATCAAGCTGTAACTTACTCTTCCCCCCCTCCTCCTCCAGACCCAAGCCGTTTGTGCCTTTTTCTTCACTGGTTCATGGCGACCCCTATGAAATGGTCGTTCGACCCACAAAGGGGTCCCGACCCTTCAGATTGGGAACTACTGCCTCTCTCTCTCTCTCCACCCCCACCCCCACCCCACCCCCCACAGAGTGGCCATTTCTGAGTCATTGAACTCAGAAAGTCACCTCTCCAAAGGAAGGCCTAATCCCAAAGCTGAAACTCAAGATGACTCAAGTGTCGTTCTTATATTGGCTACAATTGGTGTTGCTGATGGTGCTTTGTGTGTGTGTTTGTTTTGGAAACTATCTAAAGGTGCTAGGCATTGCATGCAAACCAGGGCTTGCATAACCTCTGCTGCTTTCAGGTTTGAAAACATAAAGCAGTGGGAGACGCCAGAGAAAAAAAAGAGGAGCAGAGAATCTGGCAAGAAGAACGGAGATCATTATCTGCCCTCTGATGGGAGTTGATTCAGAAGCAGGCTCCTCCCGCCCCTGTTGCTTCTGAAGTGGCTTCGCCTGCTTCCGGGAGTCGCCGTGAAAGACACTCCGTGTGGGACACGGTTCTGGGAGGCATGTGGTGCCAGCCTGGCTAATGCGGGCAGCAGGCGTTGTCTTCCGTGGCTTCAGGGACTAGGACTCGGGGCAATGGTTTCAAATGCCAGGAAAAGAGATTCCATTTGAACTTTAGGAAGAACTTCATGATGGTTAGAGCTGTTCATCAGTGGAAGATGCTGCCCCAAAGGAGGGTGGTGGAGTCTCCTTCTTTGGAGGTTTTTAAGCAGAGGCTGGATGGCCATCTGTCAAAAATACTGTAATGGGGGTTCCTGCATGGCAGGAATGGATGGCCCTTGAGGTCTCTTCCAACTCTATGGTTCTACCCCTTCAAAACAACCCGTCTGCTCTTGGGACGGATGTGATGTTTCTCCTCTTCGGCCATTCAGGCTGGCGAGACCCTCCACCACCACCGAGGTGTTCTCTCTAGCCTCGAGAGGTTCCTTTTGCTGCAACAACAAAACACAGACACCACCCTGCGTTCTTCAGTGTATGTTCTCGTGCCAGCCTGGGAATGACACCAAAGCCAGTTTGAACATGAGGAAGAACTTTGCTGCCCCAAAGGAGGGTGGTGGAGTCTCCTTCTTTGGAGGAGGTTTTTAAGCAGAGGCTGGGTGGCCGTCTGCTGGAAATACGGTGATGGAGGTTCCTGCATGGCAGGAATGGATGGCCCTTGAGGTCTCTTCCCACTCTGTGCTTCTCTGATTCTTAGCCTGCCCACACCACCTTTCTGTGGGCGAATGAGGGCAGCCGCAGTTCGCCATGAGCTGACGGGCTCCGTGGCTTTGATGGAGGAGATGGAAGAAAGGGAGGGGCAGGATGTGTTCTCAGTCCGCCCAGAGGGCAGGACCCACAACAACGGCCTCAAGTTGCAGACCATCATCAGCTGGCCGATCTCTTACGATTTGGATGCCTGTCTTGAGCAGGCGATTGGACGTGGCTGTGATTCTATGAGAAAGCCCATGCTCTTCCTTCCTCTGGCTGACGCGCAGGGATTTTTAATTGTTAAGCACAATCTGACCTTGCCTGTCCCTACTTTGATCTCTCTTAACTGCAGTTCTCGCGAGCTTCATTCACTGAACATTTTCATTGCCTAGTGGTGAGCATGGGTAGGGAATGGAGGGGCTCCGAGAAGTTCCCTATGGCCATAATCTAGTATCAACGCAAATGGCCCAGCATTTCTGGCTGTAGTTCTGACACTACGTCAAGAGTTGTACAGCTTTACGGGCGAGACAAATGTTGACTGACCTCTCTGGCTGGCAATTTTGGCTTCAAGACGGGAAGGAACGGCCCCGCCGCAAGGTCGTAGCTGTTTGTTGACCAGCCTCTCCCTTTGGCTCTCTCCCTGCTTAACGGCTTCCTTTGTGTTGTGCTTTGGATGCAGGTGATAATTCTTATAGGAAATAAAGCGGACCTGGAAGCCCAGAGGGACGTGACGTACGAAGAAGCCAAACAGTTCGCCGAAGAGAACGGTGAGAGTTTCCGCTGCAGAGAACAACAAGAGCTGGTTTTGTGAGGGAGAGCGCTCGTGGATGCATAGCTTGGGTGCATCCTTGTGGCATAGTGGTTACTGCAGCTAAAACTGTGCTCACAACCTGGGGTTCAATCCCAGGTAGCAGGCTCAAGGTTGACTCAGCCTTCCATCCTTCCGAGGTGGTAAAATGGGTACCCAGCTTGCTGGGGAGGGTGGGGGGACAATGTGTAGCCTGCGCACTGTAATTAAGAACGGTAAACTGCCCAGAGACTACTTGAAGTGGTATGGGGCGGTATATAAGCAGAACACTTTGCTCTTTGCTTTGCTTTGCTTTGCAGAACATATTGTCTGATCTGCTCATCTGTTGTATAGATGGCACTGGTACCACCAAAGGGTCTTAGCTGAATTGAGTGTGTGCGTGCATTTTTATTAGAGCTAAAAGGGAAGAGGTGTGTGTGTGTGTGTGTGTGTGTGTGTGTGAGAGAGAGAGAGAGAGAGAGAGAATGGTTCCTATTGACATCAAGTTCTTATTTTGTTTGCGAACAGGGTTGCTGTTTCTTGAAGCGAGTGCAAAAACGTAAGTGACTGATACAGTATCTGCAAACTAAAATTCAATGAAGTTAGTCTTCTGAACACGACAATGGCGCTTTGGTGGTTAGGAGAAGGGTGTGTGGCAATCGGGCCACACCAACACAATCCCAAACAGGAAGACTATAAATATCTGCAGCATTTGCCCTTTGGGGGCCTGTGGTTTTGGACCACATCTCCTTGTGTTCCCAAAGCAACGGGTCCGGGGAGGAGCCCCTTGTGCTCCTGCTTATTTCAAATCAAGGGGGCCTGAAGGAAGCCCCCGGCCTCCGGGACCAGACGCTCCACAAAGCAGACACGAGGAGGAGGAAGGAGGTCCCGGTGGGGTCTTCCCAACCCATTTTTTAATGGAGGTGGGGAAAGTATGACCTCTCTTGACCATGGCTGGTCAACTTGCAGGGATCCCCATAGGTTCTGATAAGAGTCCTGTGTCCAGTTCTGTGCGCCTCAATTTAAAAAGGATGTTGACAACCTCGAGCGGGTGCAGAGGAGGGCGACCAGGATGGTTGAGGGTCTGGAGGAAATGTCTTACGACGAACGGCTTAGGAAACTGGGAATGTTTAGCCTTACAAAAAGAAGGCTGAGGGGGGATATGATAGCTATGTTTAAATATTTGAAAGGATGTCATATTGAAGAAGGGACTGGTTTATTTCCCATGGCTTCAAAGACAGGACTCGGGACAATGGTCTTAAACTACAGGAAAAGATACTCCATTTGAACATTAGGAAGAACTTCCTGACAGTTAGAGCTGTTCGGCAGTGGAAGATGCTGCCACAAAGGAGGGTGGTGGAGTCTCCTCCTTCTTTGGAGGTTTATAAGCAGAGGCTGGATGGCCATCTGTCGGAAATACTGTGATGGGGGTTCCTGCATGGCAGGGGGGTTGGACTGGATGGCCCTTGAGGTCTCTTCCAACTCTATGATTCTTTGATTCTATGGTGTGGTAGTCACAGTGACAGTGCTAGGCCAGTTGAGGGGGCATGTTTGGAAACGGGAATGGCAGGATGCCTCCGACCCTGGTCTGGTCCGCGTGGACTCTCACGGCTGCCTCTCCTGCTTGGCTCCTTTTCCAGAGGAGAAAATGTCGAGGACGCATTCCTAGAGGCCGCCAAGAAAATCTACCAGAACATCCAAGACGGGAGCCTGGATCTGAACGCCGCCGAGTCGGGGGTACAGCACAAGCCGTCGGCTCCGCAAGGCGGCCGGCTAACCAACGAGCCCCAGCCCCAGCGGGAAGGCTGCGGCTGCTAGGGACCTCCTCCTCCTCCTCCGACGGGCCGGCTCTGTTGTTGCCTGAACCCCGCCGCTCACCTCTGTTACGGAGCAGTGCGCACGAGCCTGCTTCGGTCTCCTCTGTACATCTTACCAGGTTTAATTACAGCTCCTGAGGCAAGAGTTTAACACAGTACTAAACTGCTAAAAATAAATAAATAAGTAAATAAATAAAAAAGAGAAACTTAGATGTAATCAGGTTATCAAAGGCAAGTAGAGTCATACCCTCTCTCCCTGCATGGTAAATCTAGAAGTCTTTAACGCTCCCTTCCTTCCTTCCTCCCATGATTGTCCTTGTGAATAGATGTCACCGACCCATGATTTACAAAACAGAGAACACTGATGCTGGACCTCATGATTTTTACTCTTTGCGTCTCTTTCTCTCCGCAGAGCTTTGTCTCTCTCTCTCTCTGGTAAGGTTTAACTTGCTAGCTTCGGCCTGTCCTCCCAACCTGTAACTGGTCTGAATCTGTCCTTCCTTCCTTCCTTCCTTTCTGTAAGCAGCAGCAACAAAAAGAAATCCGGTGAAATGACTGCAGGGTGACCGCTGGGATTCTGCAAAAGGACCCTGCTGTGCTAAAAGGAAGCCTTGCGCTTCCGATTGGGGCAGGGCAGGGATGTCGTGTGTGTGTGTGTGTGTCTCAACACTTCCTGGCCTTGCATCACTCTTGTGCGCTAGAACGCCTCTTCCTTTTTTACCTTTGGTCACAGAATGTCAGTGGGTCTGCCTGTTGAAAGAGCCGAGCTCACACTTTGAGATTCAGTGTGTAAGCGGGGGGTGGGGTGGGGGGAGGCTGGCATTAGAACTTGAGGAGGATACATATCTCTCGGTGTGTGCCCTTCAACCTCACCGACAGCCACATCACCCCTGCCGTTCACGGACCGTTGGCTGGATTCAGGAGGAGGCAGCAGTGTGGCCTTGGGAGGTTGCTCTTCAGAGGTTGGCTCCCGATGCAGTCCTGAAATCTCTGCGGGCCCCCCCCCCCGGTAAGCTGCTTCTGTCCCACCTCTGCACTGCGGGCAGCCTCTTGCTCTTTCTGTGGCGCCTTCTCTTCCTGGTCTTGTGCAACTGGCGGTGGTGTTAGCGGGCTTTTTCTCTGCCCCTCTCCCCTTCCAAGCGGGACGTTTCGGTTTCATCCAGCTCCGTTTCCTGCCTTACTGTCTAGGAACGGCTGGGCTTCGTTGCACGTCTTGCGCTCTTAGGGACGAGCGGGCTCCTCCGGCCTTTCGCTCTCTAGGGATTTCAAAGGCGACGGTGGCGTTTGACACTACAGTTGAACTGCCTTTTGGGTTCTGCCCTCCCTGGCCCTTCCTCCCTGGCCCTCCCTTCCTCCCTGGCTGCGGTTGCAAAATCCGCAGCTCCGAATGGTGCTCGGGTTGGAACTGCATCATGTCTAGAGTCCTGGCTGTGCTGCCTTGCCCTCTCTTTCTCTCTCTTTTTAAAAGGGCCACAGATGTTTAACCACGATTAGAGCCGAGACGAGCATGTCTGAATATACTTTTGATTGCAATGTTTCCGATGCAGCAAATGTCCCACGACCTCGCTCCCCCCTGTAAAGACACTAAACAAGGCCATGTTCCGATGTGGAAAAGCAAAGGCTGAAAAACCAGCATATTTGTACAGTCAATGTTAAATAAAAAGCCAACTGGAATGTGCAACTGATTTAGTGTTTGGGTCACCTGTGCACTGTCCCCTTGGTGTGTGTGTGTGTGTGTCCTTTCTGTTTGGCTCTGGTTAGCTTTCCCTTTTCTCTTTGAAATTTACGGTTCTTAATCATAGATGGGTATTCCACAGTTGTTGCTGGGGGGGGGGTGCCCAGGGACCACAACCTCTTGACACAACTTAAGTTTGGGCAAAGGCAGCTGGCTTCCCCTGGCTTGTTGGTGGCGCGAGACCTCCCCCTCCTTCTCTTTCTCCTCCTGTTTCCCCCAAATTTCAAGTTTAAGGTCTTTCTGTTTCTGTGACAGGACTAATTTGGGCTGCTGTACTCATTTAATGTAACAATGCTATTATCTCAATATTTGTAAATAAAGTACCTGTATCTAGATAAAAGGACAGGAGTCGTTCTTTCAAGAGGCGTGCGGAAGGGGATCTGTACGGTAGATTATTCGGGGCAGACAACCGTTGCGAAGCCGTTTGAACCCAAAACGTCTAAGACAGTGATTCTCAACCGGTGGGTCCCCAGATGTTCCTGGACTGCCACTCCCAGAAGCCTCCACCATTCGCTGTACTGGAAGGGATTTCTGGGAGTTGCAGTCCAGGAACATCTGGGGACCCACAGGCTGAGAACCACTGGTCAAAGACAAACAAGCCACCAGCAAGTGGAGGCTTTGGGGAACGGTTTGCTAATAAATAAATAAGTCAAGCAACTCTGTTCTCTGCAGGTCGAGTGGGGCAAAATACCGTTATATCAGACAGGAGTGAGGGTCTCTCACCGCATTTTCCTCTTCCCTGCCAGTTCTTACCATGTCCTGGAGCATAACATACATTTAAAGGAAGCAGATGTTAATCCGCTTTTACCACATTTTATTAAGAAAATAGAAAACCGTTCCGTTCAAAAGTGATAAAAAGAAACTTAGAAAGACAAAACACACGTTTCCTATATATAAATAAACCCACGCGTGCCTGCAGCAGCCTCCAAAAAGCGCACAGGTATCGGTGGCTGTAAGGTTCAGTGCTCGGAGCGGATTATGTGCTCACAGACAGCATTGCTGCTGTTCTTGGGGGGGGGGGGGGATACCCCTGAGATTGCAGGTGGGGTGTCTCAGGAACTGTCGACGAGGCACGTGAGGTAGTCATCTTCAGGTTACCTTTGAATCCAGCTTGTTGGCACAGCTCGCACCCGTCTTGAGTTGTGTCAGCCAGGCTTTTCTGAAATAAAAGGAAAGCGGGAAATGGTTATTTTTATTTTGCCATGTGCTGCCTCCACTGATTTCCAAAGGGGGGGGGGCGGGAAGCAAACAAGTTCTCGCTTACCTCTTCTTGTGCTGGGATTATGCTTTGGCCTGGTGGATCCCTCGAGGCCGTAGCGAAACGCAAGGAGTTGTCCCGGCGAATGAGACCTGGCAAACGAGAAGGCGAGGGGAGCTGCGGTTCACGAGGCCAAGCAGCAATGAAAGATCCAGGAGCGAGCATTGAGATTTGGCTACCGGGTTTTTCATGAGGATAATAAGCAAAGAGAGGGAGCGATTTGGGCATACATCCTTCCTTAAAAGGTAGGGGAGAAGATTCGGGATGAATACGTTGACTAATTACAATACAGCTTCTCTCCAGATTGCTTCTTCAAAGCTGATGTTTTGGGCTTATGACTGGAACAGCTGGATTTTTCAAGAAATGCCCCAAAAGGTGGTTGGCTAAACGCACCTCCAAAGCAGTACAGACAACACACTTCTGCCCTGGAGTGGATTTGCACAATCGTCCCACAACACACTTCCCTAGAATAGTGAACAGGGGAAAAGCTCTGGCTACAGAGAAGCAGCTCTCCCTGAGTCGAACCACTGCAGATGCATGCATGCATGCAATAAATTGCCTTCTTTCTCCCCCTGATCTGGAAGTCGAACCATGGCAACTGGACTTCTTTTTTCTTGACAGGTAGAATTTCGTGAGAGAGAGATCTCAAGGAAAAGAAGTCCAGTTGCTCTGACTCAACTTCCAGCTAAACTCACCGGGATGACTGAGAATCTTCACAGACATTCTCCCCCTACCTAGTCCCATCTTGCTGTGTTTTCTGCCCCTTGGGAAGATACTTGTGGTAAACTGGGGAAGGGACCATTCTTGGCGTGGCATCTTTTGTGGCTCCTGTGCGGCGAGGACGCCTTGCCTGGGGTCCAACTGAATGATACGGGATTTGGGTCCCTCTGCCATGTCCACCTGCCCCACTGAGTCTCCGGCCTGATTGTCAGCAGGAACGGCAGACGTTTCCTGTTGTGGAGGCGGAGGGGGTTCAAAAAGCACGTTGTGCACAGCAAAACCTAACACAAGTATAAGGTCAAAAAGAAGAAAGGGCTATGGAGGAGCAGCTTAAAACGAACTCGGCCCCATCAGCCGGGTTGAGTCCGAAGAGATGGCAATGACAGAAAAAGGAAGGAAGAGGGATGGAGAAGAAGCATCTTCCATGGTGCCTGATGCGACAAAAGAGTGGAAATCCTTTTTGGCCGTTTCATTTTCAATAGAAATGCATCCAAAACCAGGGCAAAAGGGAAAGCTGACCCGGCGGAGGAGCTCACCTGGTTTCCGGCATGGCCGATTTCTTCGTGCAGAGAGGAGTCGGCGCCGAGCCCCGAGGAGCAGAAGGAGAGCCACAGGGAGTCGGCCGAGGAGGTGCTGCAGCTCACCAGCTCGTCCAGGGCGTCCACCTGCCTCTTCAGGCTGTGGAGGGTGCCCTCGGTCTGTTGCTTCCCTTTGATCAACGCCTCCGCCTGCTTCGACATGCACAGCTGGAGCCGAGCCTGGGAAAAAAAGGGGCCCTCGGGGTTTATGAAAGGTCCGGCACTCGGTCGGAGAGAGGATGCTTGCGAATGTAGGCCCCGGATCTCCTGAAGGGAAGGCCTGTGCAGACAAAGGTCCGTATCCCTGGCCTTGGTCTCTGTGCCTGGTGTTACCAGCAAGGGCTGTGGGTGGTGAACAGAAGCAAGGGAGGCCTCCAAGCTTGAGGCGAGAAGAGCAGGCCACTAGCAAACAGCCCTAGAGGAGGTGCCAAGATTGTAACGGGCGGCAGGGCCATCGCTGGTTGCTCAGCTCTGCTCCCTTGGCCTGGCCTGGGTCAAGTTTTGCTGCAGGGACCGTTTCATCTTAAGAACAAATCTGAGCCGAGATTTTTCTCCTGGAGACAAGGATTCAGGCATCCATGTCCAAAGACGGCATGGTATCCCTCAGGGCAGAGCTGGGCAAAATGGTTCCTTGTAGACTCCGCCCAAGTCCATGTTGAGTACCTACTTTTAAAGAGGTCCGGCCGTACCACTTTAGATTCTGGCCTAGGGTACGGCCAGACCTCTTTAAAAGTAGGTTTCATCTCACTGACCCGTGCAGTAACTTGAGTTATAACGGGACTCTAGAAGCCTTCCGGTACAGACTGAGCATACCCTACCCGGCCAGGTGGAACAACCTAACACTGGAAGAGCCCCTTACCTTGAGCCGATCTTCTTGGTGCTCCAGTTCTTCCCTGCGTGCTTTTCCACGCCACTGTTCATCCTGAAACGGGGAAAGGAATGGATCACAACAGATCTTGTGGGGGCAGTTGGATTGGGAGCTGGCAGCCAATTCAAGAGAGAAGCAGCTGGCCCCCAATGATGGCCTGTCTTTGTTAATTGAGTCTAACACAGAGAAGGATTTTTGGACACCACAGATTGTGGTGGAAACCGGTACAGCTGTAGCTAGTAACCATGGCAATCTATTACAGGCCTATAAATATAGGATACCTGCAAGGCCTCTGCTCAGATACATAACTCAGCCGGCAAGCACCCAAACTCCAAGATTAGGAGTGGACTAAGGCTTCCGAAAACTGTCATCTGCAAAGTCGGCAGCTCGGTGGTTCGAATCCTGGGTGCCACGCAGCGGAGCGGGCTCCCGCTGATGACCCCAGATCCTGCCAACCTAGCAGTTCGAAAGCATGATGTAAATGCAAGTACAAAAAGCAGGAAGGTAAAACAGTGTTTCCTTGCAGCCATGCCGGCCATGTGGCCATGGATTTGCACAATACTGGCTCTTCGGCTTGAATACGGAAATGAGCTCGCATGTGCAGGGGGAAACGTTACCTTTACCTTTTTAAAATTCTAGCTTCTAGCACTTAGATCCAAATCTGGAAATGAGAACTCTTGGAAGGAGGAAGAGGGATGAGCAGTTTCTGCCACCCAGAATGAGGGAGGGGGGAGCATTCTGTATTGACACACTTCCATACAGGTGGTGTAACACCGTGCAGAGCATGTGTGCGTAGGTGTTTAGAAACACATCACGCTAGCCATCAATACCAGAAGGCTGACTCTCGTCACCTGCCCTGAGTGCTGATAAGCGAAACGGCTTTTGGCTTTCTAGCATTGATTGTAGGAGAGCTGCGTTTACCATGATGTGGACTTTGGCCAGATCTAGCTTGTCATCAAAGCACAGCCTCCCGGCGTCGTTCTCTGTGGAAGGGTCATTTCCCTCCGGGTTTTCCAAGGCAACAGGGGGCCTTCCTTTTGCTTCAGGATCGGCCTCCGGATCCTCCGACGGCTGTGGCGGAGACCGGCTCAGAGCCTTCAGGCCCGTCCTAATTTTGTCTTTCACCTCCAGCTTGAGTGTCTTCACCGCCCCCTTCATCTCTTTCTGGCGTTTCTCCAAATCCTCCTGATTCTTCACCTGAGCAAAGAGGAGACAAGGACAAGACTCTCTCTCTCTGTGTGTGTGTAGCTCAGCCCTTTGTCACGCAAGATCCAGAAACGGATCTCCCGTATGGACGCTCCGCAGGCTCTACGCAAGCACCTGAGTTGGTCTTCCCATTTGGATGTGTTTATTTTGGGTCCTTAGCAGAGCATCTCCTTGCTCTGAGTCACCGTGTTGACTGACCGACTGATTTGGTTTTGCGTACCGCCCCAAGAGGGCAAGCACGACGCCGTGCAGTTTAAACGTACAACGCTCGAACCACCCAGTAAGAAAGGTTCCGACAGCTCCTGCAAATGGTGACGACAGTCAGATGCAACCAGCGCCTCCCAATTAACCCTGCTTTGGTTATGAGCCTCCAGGAACCCCAAATGACTGTCCATCACTGTCACTACCACCATCATCCTGTTTGTCTGTCTGTGACTCTTTCCAGGGTTTTTTAGGCAGAAAATACTTCAAAGTGGCCTCCCACCCCCTTCTTCTGGGGACATCGGAGGCTGAGCCTTCAGGATCATTCCTTATCCGACATGAATCGTGCCAACAAGGACTACCTGGGACTTGAGCTGCACGTACTCCTCTTGGATCTGGCCGAGGTCCCCCATCAGCCGTTTTGCCAGCTCCTGGTTGTCTTGTGCCACTTGCTCAAGGGAGGCCACTTCTTTCTGCAGGCACTGGTTCTCCTGTTTTTGTTGCTGAAATGAATAAATAAGTAAATAAATAAATACTTTTCCCTTTTAACAAGGTGAACGGGTTGAGGGGAGAGGTTATGCTCTCCTTTTAGGCTTCAGATTAACAAACGCCTCCCTCTGTAAGGAAGCGTAACGCAGCCCATCTCCTCTGGGAATAATTTTGAGGGGGAAAAGGGAGAAATATTGAGTTTATTCCACTGGAGGATGAGGCCCACGGGCCATGAAATCATACGCTACGTCAAACTCTTCCCCCCAGCTGAGCTGCTTAGGTGGGGAAGGCTGGATCGAATTACATTCCAATGATGCGGAACGAAGGCGTTTCCACATCCGCCCCTGCCTGCCTTGTGGCCTCAATGAATGGAGGGGACGGCTCCGCTTCCACCCATCCCATTGGCAGGACCATTGGCTTTCCTGACGATCTTAGGGCACATATAAGAAGAGAGAAACGGCTTGACAGGAGTCAGACCTTGGGTCTGGCGAGACCTGTGCTATCCACCCTGACTGAATGCAGGCCAAAGGCTTTGACCACCCCGAGACGCCCATCGTCCACGCTACGCTTGAATGCAACGGAGGCGAAGGGTGCGGAGGCAGCGAGGATGAGGCCTGGAGTTCGGAAGGATTGTGCCTCTCCGGAAAGACAAGCATGATCCAAGTAACCAGAAATATCCTCGGCTCAAGCGGATCGAAACCCACGTACGTGAAGTGCCTTCTCAAGATGGTCCCTCTGCGTCCTGATCGCTTCCGTCAGGCTCGCAATTTCCTTTTCCGCTCTTTCTCTCTCCTCCCGGAGCCGATCCTGGAGCAGGCTCTCTCTGGCCTTCGAGCGGATCACTTCTCTCTGGAGGGACCCAACCTTGCGGGCTTTTTCTTCCAGCTGCTGTTCTTTTTCTTGCAGCTGGCCTCCTGCAATCGAGAACATCCGGCCATGGTTACCTAGACCATCCATGTCCAACATCTGGCCCGTCAGACCACTCTGAGTGGCCCACGGCTGGCTGGCCCACCCCTCCCTCCCCCTCATGTTTCTTTTTAAATCTTCCACCAACACTGGCACCGCCGGGAACCCTGTGAAGCTGGGCGGGTGCGCAGGGTGGTGTGCGGGCGGCCTGTTGCCACCAGCACCGGCAGGAAGCTTGTGGGGCTGGGCGGCCGGGCGGTCTGCCGCCACCTGCACCGCAGGAGAATGTGAGGGTGGGGGCGGGTGGGCGGGCGAGCCTCTGGCACCACCGAGGAGCTTTGGGGTGGGCTGGCGGGCGAGGCATCGCCACCGCTGGGGGGCTTGGGGGGTGCAAGGTCGCACAGATCGCCTCTTCCAAGGGGCAACCTGTGGCCACGGCTCCCTGTGCTTCCTTTGGTCCCCACCTTCCTTCCATGGTCCCCACCTCCCTCCCTCCCTCACTTGGTGTCCACCTCCCTCCCTCCCTCCCTTGGTCCCCACCTTCCTTCCTGTGGGTGGGGTTGCAAGGGGTCAGTGGGTGGGGCTTATGGGTCAGTGGGTGGGGCTTGCAGTGGGGTGGCAGGGTCGGGGAGCAACTGGCTCCCAACACATTCTCAGCCACCAAATCTGGCCCTCCTTACAGAAAGTTTGGGCACCCCTGACCTAAACAGTCTCAGGACAAGTGCCTTGACCCTGCTCTCTGCCCTCCTTGAAGTCTCCTCCTGACTTTACCGGTGACTGTTTCTTTGCGCCCAGTTGGCCAGTGCAACCAGCAGCCACGGAACCCGTCCTGAGTGGGGTTCTTTTATGGGCCTGGGGGAACCGCACGGGGTGTATTTGAACCTGGGGTCATGTCGATGTCCTAACCTTTCAGTGGGGCTGAAAGGTTAGGACATCGACAGAGATGCATTGGTGGCTGAGGCCTGAAGGACTCCACCTACTTGTCTCCCTGGCGGCTTCTTCAAGGCTTAAATGGCGGGATTCCATTTCCCGAAGCTTCTGGGCCTGTTCTTCTGCCCGTGGCACTTGAGAGGCCGCCTCCTCCAGCTGGTCTTCCAGGCGCTGCTTCTGGTCCTTCAGCTGGGCCACCTTCTTTCCTTCACGCTGGGCCTCTTCCCGGAGATGCTGAAGGATCTGGTCAAAGAAAGCACACCAAGGATCAGCCCCCCTCCCCCCCCCCAGCTAGGCTCAAGGATGCGAGCCACGCAGGGGGCCTGGTCCTCAGAAGATGCCTTTGGCTACAAGACACATCTGGACACTCTCTTAGTAGGGTACTCTTAATCCAAAGGAAATATGCCAGGGAACGAAAAGAAGGGTTTTCTCCTTGCGCCCAAGAATGTCATAACCAGACAGAGGGAGACAGAGATTTCCATGAAGATTCTCAGTCATCCAGGTGAATTTATCTGGAAGCGGAGTCAAGGCAACTGGACTTCTTTTTCTGGAGAGGTTGAAACGTTTCGCTGCTCATCCATTGTTCTAATACGATACAGTCACCCCCCACTATATTGAGGTTCATATACAGTGGTCCTGGTATATCACGGGACCACAGTATATCCAAGGCAAGAGTCCCCGTGGCAGGCTGGGTGGCCCGGCTTGGAGCCTCCTGCACTTACCCCAGGCCTGGTGCTTCCCCGAGCGGGCCTCCAACGGGCTTCCCGGACCAGTCAAACGTTGCCCTTTGGGCCTCTGACAGGCCCGGGAAGCCCATTGGAGGCCCGCTCAGGGCAGCACCAGTCCTGGGGTAAGTTTAGGAGACCCCCAAACAGCCTCCCCCCAAGTCCCGAGCCAAACCAGCATCTGCATAATGCAGATTTCCCTTGGTTGCGGGTTGGGTCGGGTCCCTAACCCCTGCAATAAATGGAGGATTTGCTGTATCATACTAACGACCCCAATGCAGGCAGTCTAAGTTGAGCACGCCAGCCGGAAACGCCTTTAGATCAGCTCCACCTACCGTCTCTTGCTTGGCTCGTTCCTGCTTCCGATCTTCAATTTCCCTGCCGAGATTCTCCAGCTGGGCCTCCTTCGTCCTTTCGGATTCTTCGTGCTCCTGACACTTCCGCTTCCAGGCGCTGACGCTGTCTTTCAAGGATGCCTCATCTCGAAGGAGCTCTTCTTTCCGCCTTGTGGCATTCTCCACCTCCTAGCACGTCGCAGGAAACAGACAGGTGCATCACAACAACAACAACACAACAAGAGGAACAGGAACAGATGGAGCTGCCTCCCTCCCCCCGGAAATCTTCCCAGCCTTTTTCAGATACTCTACAGAAGGCACCACTGCTGCTAAGCAACCTGGTTGACGACAGAGGAGCTGGGCTCAGGCCATGGGATAAAAGCACCACCGCATTGCTTTAGAATGGGACGTTTATAAACACATCTTATCACCATGCATTTCCTCCCATCCTTACAGAATCGAAATCCCTTGAGAGTTTAAGGGAAGGCATAATCAGGTTGAGTTTCTATATAAGGGGCTAGGCCGTGCATTTACATTAGAGGCTTCCTAACGCAATGGGTTTATCGGTTTCCTAGCGATTCGATCCTCCGAAGCTGAACAAAACCCACCTGTTCTAAGAGCTGAAGATGATGTCTGGAATCATCCAGTTCCGTCTTCAACGCATTCAGCTCTTGCTGTTTTCCTAAAGGAAACACATTGGGTGAGGAAAAAAACCTTTTCGCACAACTCACACAAACACTGTCGCTCTAAATAAAAACGAAGAGGTTGCAGGGATGTGGAAAGATCTCTGTACCCTGAAAATGCTGCTGTAGGCCTTCAATGTCCCCATTCAAGGAAACCCTGCGCTTCTGCAACTGGTCAATGTCGCGCTTCAATTCACGGGCACCCAGGTCCATTTTCTCGAAGTTGGCGAGGGCAGCTTTGCTGGTCTCTTCTGTGGTAGCCAAGGTTCTGTGAAACGGAACGAGACAGGTGTTCCTTCTACCTTTTTGGCAGACTTTCTGTTTGTTTTTTTAATCTCTTATGTTAAATTAGTGTTGTTCCCCGCCTGGAGTTGCTTTTGCAAGCGGGCAGTATACAAGTCATAAATAAAAATAACCTAACTAAAATTAGTTTACTCTCAAGAATTAAAGCAAAAAGAGAAGACACTGTGGGAAAGACCCAATACACAATTGAGACCAGCAGGAGGAGGCAGATTTACCAGCCTTATTCCCAGAAGGTGAATTATACTACTATATTAGATGAACATAAGAAGAGCCCTGCTGGATTAGGCCAAAGGCCCATCTAGTCCAGCTTCCTGTATCTCACAAGTGGCCCCACCAGATGCCTCTGGGAGTGCACGAGACTAGATCTCTCTCTCCTGATACCACTCCATAAGAACATAAGAAGAGCCCTGCTGGATCAGGCCAAAGACCATCTAGTCCAGCTTCCTGTATCTCACAAGTGGCCCCACCAGATGCCTCTGGGAGCGCACGAGACTAGATCTCTATCTCCTGATCCCACTCCCCTGTATGTGGCCCTTGAAGGACCCTGGTTTTAAGCCTGGAGATGACACATCTCCATCATGGTTTGTAACCTGGGATGGACTTTCCCTCCAGGAATCTGTCCAATCCCCTTTTGAAGGCATCCAGGCCAGATGCCATCTCCACCTCCTGTGGCAGGGAGTTCCACAGACTCACAACACGCTGGGTGAAAAAAATATTTTTTGTCTGTTCTCACTCTCCCAGCCCTCAGTTTGAGTGGATGTCTCCTGGTTCTGGTATTTTGTGTGAGAGAGAAGGGCGTCCCTCTCTCCACTTGACTCATGCCCTGCATTATTTTGTACGTCTCAATCCTATTCCCCCCCTCAGGCACCTTTTTTCTAGGCTAAAGATGGCCGGCTTCTGCACGAAATCAGGGGCTTGGAATTGGGCTTCTGTAAAGGAGAATATTGTCCTGGTCCTGTCCCTTAAGGCAGCGGCAATTAGGCTCCCTGGCTGTTTGCATCTGGTGACCGACTGTTTTGTGTCAGCAGCCCAGGAAACCTGGAATGGCTGTCTTGTGAAGAGGACAGCTCCTACTCTCGGTGCCAAGAAGGTGGAGCAGTGTGTGTTTTCTAAGAAGCATCAGGTTACAGAGTCGGGAGGGGACAACAGGCCGCTGCGTCCACCTCCCCTCAAGGCAGGGATATGAGAGACGGCGGGTATCTGCCAGGAGGTGGTCCATGAACACTTCCAGGGCTGGAGAGCGAACCACCTCTCGGCGCCATGGGTTCGTTCCACCATCATCCTGCTCTCTCTAACAGCTAGGAAGTTTCCCCTGCTCTTCCACTGCAATCCGGCTCCTGGCCACGTGTCGTCCTGCATTCTGGGTCGACCGAGAACAGATCCTGCTGCCTCTTCCTCTCTAGGACCGCCTTCCAAGCACAAGTGGTGCCTCTTAAAACCAATTTAATTCGCTCTGACGATCAATTTGTTTTAAGAAAATTATGTCTTACGAAATGCAGTTTCTCATACGAATGCATTGAAAAATGGATTAATCCGTTCTGGAGGCTATAGGTCACTTCATTTTCTAAAAAATTTGTCCTAGAAAATGTGGTTTCCCATGGGAATGCATTGGGAATGGATTAATCCATTCTGGAGGCTAGAATAAAGACAAAAAAAACTGGTTTTTCCCCCCCTGGGTACACGTGGAATAGGTTTTTGTCTTGTGAAGCACCCCATACGGATTATTTTTGTCATGCGAAACGTGCCTATTCTCAGAAATTTGTTTCTTCCTATGAGTTTTTTTTGTTTTATGAGGCATGTGTCTTAAGAGGTACCACTGTACAGCGGTCCCTCGACTTACGAATTTAATCTGTTCCAAATGCATGCTCTTAAATCGAACTACTCTTAAGTTGGGGTATCTAAAAAATTGAAAAAATAAGTTAAAAATAAAATATATATATATGTAAGTCGAGCAGACCATATCTAAAATTTGTAAGGCGGCAGTTAAAATGCCAACAGTTTTCTGCTCTTAAGTCGAGCTGCTCTTAAGTTGGGGTACCACTGTATTTGAAAATGCTGCCTTCTTTCCCTCCATCTCCTTTTCCCCCAGGCTAATGTTCTAAGAGGCCTCTTCTAATTCCTTGTTCGTAACTTAAATTATGTCTTAACTGTACTGGGCTGTATATTGTCCCTCATTATTGTAAGGCACCTTGGGTCCTTTTCCAAGGAGAAAGGTGGGGTAAATATATTCTAAATAAAATAAATAAATAATAAATAAATAAACAGGCTCGGTTCTTTCAGTCTTTTCTCCTAGGCTTTGACTTCCAGCCCCCCCCCCCCCGGATCATCCTTTTTACCCTCCTCTGAACTTGTTTCCAGTTTGTTGGCCTCTGTCTTAAACTGCGGTGTCCAGAACTGGACACGGGACTCCAGAGGAGGCCTAACCAGAAGACAGGAGAATTCCGACCTTGTTGGGGGGTTTGGAGAATGGACTTCTGTGAATGCAGCCTAGAAGAGCATTGCAGCCACCTCACTCGCATGGCACGGAGCCGCTTCCCTCCTGCGCCAGCGCCTTCACCTTTTGCTTTGGGATAACTTCCCCTCCAGAGAGGCACAGTCTTCTTCCAGCTGCTTCTTCTCCGCCCTCAGCGCCTCGACGTCTTTCTGCAGAGCGCAGAGCTGAGCGTTCAGCCGCTCGGTTTCCTGCTGGCTCCTCTCGAGCAGCCGCCTCTGGTGTTCCGCTTCTCCACGCTGCTGCTGGGAGGTGACTTGGAGAGACTCCAGCGCAAGTTTCTCCTACCAACGAAGCCAAACGACATGAAGAGGTCACCCTTTGCCACCGTGTCTCCCCCTTTTCCCGGTATGGCACAGCTGTGCAATACGGCATTTTTATCCCTCTGTAAACATGCATATTTATTTATTTATTTATTTATTTATTTATTTATTTATTTATTTAT
>JAHTLZ010000089.1:2530723-2550178 GCA_023846285.1 Phrynocephalus versicolor | reverse complement strand
CCCCCCCCCCACCAATTTTATGTACGTTAAAAGTGCACTGATGTTTAAGATGAGCCAGGCCCACACACTTCCTTCCAAAGGGGACCTGAGCAACCGAGTGGCCTTGCTCTGTATCTGAGGAAATCCGACAGTCCTTCGGCAATCATAATGACCGTAGAACACAAAATTCCAATTATGAGGGAGAAGCAGGCCCACATTTACGTACTCCATGGGGTCATCACAGCTCCCGGAGGAAGGCTTTAATCAGGTACTTGTATGCCTCAGTTTATGTCTTTAGATTCCCACTGAAGGCAAGGTTTGGCATGCCTTGCTAAAACAGGCAAGGCCTACCGGTAAATGTGCCGTAGGTCTGGCTGCAGACTGAAGGAAGGGTGTGACTGTACATAAGTGGTACCTTGTATAAAGGAATTAATTCGTTCCAAATGAAATTCTGTTAAGCAAATTTTCCTTTATACAAATTTCCCATAGGAATGCATTGAAAACAGAGTAATCCCTAATCGCGACCATTTTTATGTTGTACGGATTCGCCCCAGAGGCGATTCTGTTAAGCAAATTTCCCCTATCTCCGAAAAAATTTTATGTTATACAAACCGTTTGTTATATGAGGGTCCACTGTACCTCTCTGATATTAAGCGCTTTTGGAAATAATTCGAGGCAGGGATTCCGAAGCAGGGGAACGGCAGGAAAAACGCACCCTCGCTCACCTCCAGGACTGCAATCTGCATCTGTTCCAATTCATTCACTTTTTGGTGATGCTGAAGCTTTATGCCTTTGAGTTCTTCCTTCTCAAGCTCCACCATCTCCAGAACATGCTTGAGTTCTAAGAATTGGCAACAAACAGGACACCACGTCAGTTCTACACCCGTTAGTCCAGTGAAACAGAAGGGGGTTGGCTTGCCACCACTCCGGATTTTTAAATTACCCTTGACTATCTCAACCACAGGACACACCTGCCTTTCCCAATCTGTGGACCCCTAGATGTCATAAACTGCAAGCCACATCATCCCTAGAGACTTGTAATACAGGCATGTCCAAACTTCGGCCCTCCAGATGTTTTGGACCACAACTCCCAGAATTCCAAGCCTGCCTTACCAATGACAAAGGACCGTGGTAGTTGTGGTCCAAAACATCTGGAGGGCCAAAGTTTGGACATGCCTGTTGTAATACAACGCCACTGGAAGAGGAAGGTTCGGAAAAGGTGGACAATGGACCACTGAAGAAATTAAACCTGCCGTTCCCAGGAAAATCCACCCGCCCAACAATAATCCTCTGTTAATTTTCTACTCATCAGGGGCAGAGGGTGAAGAGACAGGATCCTGATCTGTAGAAGCGGATGGCGAAAGAGATTCTGTGCACAATGTAGCCTCCTAGGGTGGAATCTCGCCTGCATTTTTCGGCCAAAAAATGAACCGTGCAAGAGAGGGATGACTTAGGAAATACCAGGAAATACCAACTTTTGACAAGTAACAACTCAAAGATCCACATCCAAGGTAAGAGTCAACAAGAACCCTTGGGCGTTGTCTTGTGGCTACCTAAGATTTATTAATAAATAACCTTCTGTTTCTGAATGAAGTACTTAATGGCAGAGGTAAACCTGTTTCTAACTAGCTAAGGCGACGGGGTTTCTCTTTAAGAAAAGCAGGTAACCTGGCCACTGTAACTGTTTCCCACCTTCTGTATTCGTCCTTTTCCACCCACGGCTCTGCAGGTGCGCGAGGGCCGCTTCGAAGTCTTACCTGCCTTATGCTTTGCCGTCTGTTCCACAATATCCTGTAAGGTCTCCTCCTCTTTGTGGATGGCCTGCGTTACGAGAGAAAGCTGGGCTCTCTTTTCACTGAGTTGGGCGCTGAGCTCTCCTTTCTGAAAGCTCAGCTCTTCCAGGAAAGATTTCGCTTCCTACGTAAAACAACCGACAAGGGTCAGATGTGCAGCGAGCACCTGTCATCGCTCCGTGCTTTCCAGGCCAGGGTCAACCTGGTTTGCTCCCTGGCGCACAGGGCTGCAACCCCAGAGAATCACAGAGTTGGAAGAGACCTCGAGGACCATTTAGTCCAATCCCCTTCCATGCAGGAACCCCCATTCCAGTATTTCCGACATATGGGCCATCCAGCCTCTGCTTAAAAACCACCAAAGAAGGAGACTCCACCACCCTCCTTTGGGGCAGCATATTCCATTGCCAAACAGCTCTAACCGTCATGAAGTTCTTCCTAATGTTCAAATGGAATCTCTTTTCTTCTAGTTTGAAACCATTGCCTCGCATCCTAGTCTCTGAAGCCATGGAAAACAAACCTGTTCCCTCTTCAATACGACATCCTTTCAAATATTTAAACATGGCTATTGTATCCCCTCTCAGCCTGATTTTGGTAAGGCTAAACATTCCCAGTTCACTAAGCTGTTCCTCATAAGACATTTCCTCCAGACCCTCAACCATGCTGGTAGCCCTCCTCTGCACCCGCTCGAGGTTGTCAACATCCTTTTTAAATTGAGGCAAACAGAACTGGACACAGGACTCCAGGTGGGGTTTGACCAGAGCAGAATAGAGTGGTAGCATCACTTCACTTGATCTAGACACTATGCTTCTGCTGATGCAGCCAAGAATCACATTGGCTTTCTTGGCTGCTGCATCACACGGCTGACTCATGTTCAATTTGTGTTCCACCAAGACTCCCAGATCCCTTTCACAGGTACTATTCTCCAGCCAAGTGTCTCCCATCCTGTATCTATGCAATTCATTTCTTCCGCCTAGATGCAGGACCCTACATTTCTCTCTGTTGAAACTCGTTCCATTCACTTTGGCCCAGCACTCTAATCTGTCAGTTAATTACAGTGGACCCTCATATAATAAACGGTTTGTGTCACATAAAATCTGTACAACATAAAAATGGTCACGATTAGGGATTACTCCGTTTTCAATGCATCCCTATGGGAAATTTGTATAAAGGGAAATTTGCTTAGCAGAATTTCATTTGGAACGAATTAATTCCTTTATACAAGGTGCCACTGTAGTTATTTTATTATTAATTTCCCCCCTTCACTTCACACCTAAGCTTGCTTCCTTGGAGATCTTGTCAAAGTTGATGCATTAAGAGCAACCAAAGAGTCTGAACAAAAAATGTTGAAGCAAGAGATCTTCACTAAGCATCCAACCTGCTGGTTAAACGGACAGAAACAAACAAAAGCAGGAAACCTGGATTTGCCGCTGCTTCTTGGCCACTTCCGCCTCCCCGTCCCTGAGCGCGAGGGCAAGGTCGGCATTTTTCTGGGCCAGGCTGTCTTGTACAAGACGCAGCTCCTCTTGTTTCTGTCCAAGCTTCCGGTCCAAAATTAGCAGCTCCTGTTGTTGAGCTGATGACTAAGAGAAACGGAAATAAGGTGAGGAAAACGGCCTAGAAATATGACCGCCCCCCCCCTAAGATTTTTCACTTGCTACTGAGCTTATTTGAGTATAAAATCTCCCAGAATGCACGTTATCCCCAGGATCTGGACAACTGCAGCACCAAAGCTTCAAGCCAAGTAGATATTGGATCCGAGCGCCTTCCAGCCCTGTCCTGACTTTATTATTTCCATTTTAGCTAACTATCCCCCCTGGGTGGCCTTACTGGCTTGCTCTAAGGCAGCGTTGGCCAAACTTTGGCCCTCCAGATGTTTTGGGCCACAACTCCCACCATCTGCCGCTGTTTTGTTTCACTGTTTATTTTAATTGTTGTTTTATTATCTGTTGTGTGCACACTCATTGTAAACCGCCCAGAGTTCCTCTCAGGAAGACGGGCGGTATATAAGCTGTATAAATAAATAAATAAATAAATAAAATCCTTTGTTGTTGGGAATACAGGTGTGGAATTCTGGGAGTTGTGGTCCAGAACATCTGGAGGGCCGGCGTTTGGCCAACACTGCTCTAAGGACTGGTTGGGTATATTTGAAATGCTTCACACGTGTTCCGGTCCCGTCCCACTTCACTCCAGCCTCTTTATTGTGCATGGGCTGGAAAAGCAACAGCGGGTGGCATTTCGGCAGAGGAACAATCAGCTCACACAGCCAGCTGCCCTCGCTCTGGGCAACAGGAAGGATTGTCTCGTCCAGAGACCTGCTTGGAGGCATGGAAAATCTGCGTGTGAAACCCCTTCCTTTGGTTTTTGTACAGTGACAAGAAGAAGTGACTAGGGGCAGCTTAACCGCTTAGGGACCTGGCTGTGGGGACCGGAGCCTGGCAGGGACCCGATGCCTCATCATTCGGCAAAGCTCCTCTCGAAGAGGCAAAATGGAGACCCAAACGCTCAGCATCTCGCTGCAGAACCCAAGGACGGGAGTTCCCCTCCACCCCAAGAGACCTCCTTGAGAAGGGCCGGGTTCGAGCCCCCACAGAGTCCCTTCCCAATCTGCCATTCCCAGGTGAGGAGGAGGAGGAGGAGGAGGAGGAGGCATAAGATTCCTCTTCGCTGTTGCTTAGCCAAGCTTTCTCCCTAGCAGGGGCCGTCTCATGTTTTTAGGGCGCCTGCGTCTGAGAAAGGCGCGGGTGCCGCCGGCAGGACTCCCCAGACGGCAAACCCTCCTGACCTGATCCTTCAGCCTCTCCAAGTCAATCTTCTTGCTCCGCAGAAGGTGCTCTGCTTCTTTAAGGATCCGGAGGTGGTGGTCTTCGTGGCCTTCGGCAACCTGGATGTTCTCTTGCAGCTTCTGAAGGCTAGAAACATTTGGGATGGAAAGAAGGTCGGCTGGGGACGCGGGTGGTTGGTTGGTTGGGGATATACAAAGCCACCAATGCACAGAGACACGGCTGCTGTAAAAAAATGTCCAGGGCCCAGCGTGGCCAAAGGGTGCAGTATGGAAAGTTGCAAAAGAGAGAACTGACCAAAGTGCTTTCGCTTTGATGGGCCCGGCCTGGCCAAGTAAAGTTACAAGGGTCTCATGTCCTTCACAGCACCACGCACGAATCCCGTAAGGAAGTGCAGACAGACCAAAGATTGTTCTGAATGCAGGCATTGCTCAGATACGTTGCTGTCCCAGGCAAAAATCAAAGAAAAACAAAACAAAATAAAAGACACAAAACATGTGGTACCTTAAAGACTAACTTTTATATTTTGATGTAAAGTTTTATGGACACACCCACTTCTTCAGACATATAGGAGCAGAATGGAGAAGTGGACCTGTCCACAAAATGTTACATTAAAATATGAAAGTTAGTCTTTAAGGTGCCACATGTTTTGTGTCTTTGGTTTTTCTGTGATTTTTGCCTGGAATTCTTGCACAGACTAACACAGCTACCTTCTCTGAAACTTATACGTTGCTGTTTAATTTTTTAATATATATATATATATGTGTGTGTGTGTTTCCCCCCAATTCACATTAGAACTCTGTACTGTTTGCACCTGTTTCAGAATGAATTTGCAAGAGACAGAACCTGCAAAGAAAGAATAGAACCAAAGACCGCCCAAATTAACCATGCAAACGGCTCTCTCGCAGGTGTGAATTTTCCAGACCACCACACTCTCACGTACATTTCGGTCAATATTTCGGTCTTCTGGCTCAGCGACTGAAATTCATCATCTTTGGTGGATATGACTCGGCGGATCTCTTTCAGGATCTCTTCCTGCTTCGTTTTTTCTTGCTCAAGGTCTTTGGCATCGGCCCGAAGTGATCTGGAACACATGTGGATCCAGGTTCTCCCAAGGTGTGTGGTTCAAGGATCCACCCAAGTCTTAAACCCAAAGGACGGCATACCAGAAACGTCCCAGGACCACGGTCTTTACCTTAACTGCTGATCTGCTTTCACCAGCCTCGTGGCCATCTCCTGGGCCCGTCGCTCCAGCTCCTCAGCTTCTTTGTGGGTCTCAGACAAGTGCTGCTTAGTGCTGTTGTATTTCTGAATTGTGTCTTTGGTCTAGGAAACAAAACAAAAAAAAGGCATCTTGGAGAGAAGGCCCTTCTTACAATCAGAAAGCAGCTTCGCTTTTTTTCCTCTGACAAAGAGGACGAAGGAACAGCTACCGAGAAACCACGGAGCAGGAAAACCAAATCCACTAGGACCCTGTTTTCCGTTCCAGTTTTTAAAAATAACTAAAATGGGAGACTCTCCCCTGCAGGTCACTCACTGACTCACGTCTGTGGCAGCTGCAAGTAAAAAAGATCATCCAGGTAGAACACCTGGCTACGTTCCTCCAGGTTGCCGCTCTGAGTAAGGCCAGAGGGTTAGCCACAAGAAACCGGGCCTTCTCGGAGGAGAAGGAATGGACTGCTGGTGGATGCTTCCATGCCCCTTTTCCCCAAACCCGGCTTCGAAAGGATGTTAAGAACTACTAGGCTGTCTCAAGAAGCCTTTCAGGGCTCACTTCAGCTAAAGGGCATTCAGAATCTGCCGCCGTCTTTCTCTTGTTTAGGCTCGTTCGCTCTGTGCACAGCTGTGTGGCTTCTACCCAGCTTTCTAATTTCATTTTGTTTCTCTCTGATGATTTAATGCAGGCATGTCCAAAGTTCAGCCCTCCTGATGTTTTGGACCACAACTCCCAGAATTCTAAGCTTAGATATCCAATGACAAAGTACTGTGGGAGTTGTGGTCCAAAACATCTGGAGGGCCAAAGTCTGGACATGCCTGATTTAATGTCTTTAAAAAAGAAATCTCATCCACTGCCCCCCAAAATAGTGCCTAGCGCTAACCAGGCAGTATGGCAGTTTTTGAAATAATAACTGTAACATAAAAAGGATTGAGCGCTTCATTTTTGCAAACTCCCCCCCCAATAAAACCTAGCAAATCTGTCTCCGGCAAAGGGTTTGCCAAGGCTGGTGGGGGCTGTTAAGAGGTGCCTGTTGCCATTTTGAGTTTCCACTTCTCTTGCTCAAAAAACAGGCCGAAGGAAGATTTACTTTTCCTCGTGTGTTCTCAAGTTCGAGCTCCGCTTCGGCCAGAAGCCGGTCGGCCTCCCGGAGTTCTGCCCGCCGTTTCAAGAGCGTCTTTTCCAGACATTCGATCTCGTCCATGACGTTCTCGTGGCGCTGGAGAGATTTCTCCAACGACAGCTCCGAAATGAGGCCGTTGGTGTGCCCGTCAATGAAGTCTCTGCAAGAGAGAAGAGATAAATTTATTCATTACTTATTTCTTGAATTTATTTACTGCTCCGTTTTGGTGCGGAAGCAGATCAAGAGGGATTGGGGGGTTTAAAAAAATGACCCCTTTCCCCAGGACTCAGAATAACGGGGGAAAAGGAATACTTTTCATGCCATCCATAAGCCGGCTGTTCACGCAAATGTTTGCTAGATAACATTTATTTATTTTATTTGATTTGATTTCTATACCACACCATCTTGCAACAATGGCCACTTGGGGGAATCTACAAAGTTAACAAAGACAAAATACATCCCTCTAAAAGCACAGCTGAAATGGATGGCATGAGATATAAAACTATGTAAACTATTTTCTATGTAAGCCGCCCAGTGTTCCCATTGGGAAAATCGGCTGTGGTATAGAAATATAGAAATCAATCAATCAATCAATAAGAGGCTGCCTTCTGCTCACTTAAATTCAAGCCCTGTTTCTCTCTCCCTGCCCCCCCCCCACACCATAAATTACTTGATTCATGGATGTAGACTCAGGGGTGTCCAAACTTTTGGCAAAGAGGGCCAGATTTGACGAGGTGAAAATGTGTGTGGGCCGACAATTCAGCCCGAAAGGGGGAGAAAGGCCATGGACATGTGCACATCTGTAGCAGCCGCAAACGCTATGGTTTCAAGGCGCCCAAAGGCCGTTGCATGGCCTGAGAATCGGCTCGCGCACACCCAAGATGCACTGCTGCTCGCATAGGCTGCCCTCCCTCGCAAGGAGGTGGTGAGGCCACTGCAGCAATGGAGCTGGGGGGGTGTAGGCAGGGCAGGTGGCTGGGGGTGGGGGGACAGAGGGAGGCAGGGAGGGCAGGCAAACCATAAAACTGCAGACTGACGTTTGCACATGGCACAGAGAAGGGGCGGCCGGTGGGGATGAGTGACAGGCTGAGCCGCCAGGGAGAAGAGGCTGAGGGCCACTCAAAACTTTAAAACAGGCCACATTTGGCTCCCGGGCCAGACTTTGGACACGCTTGATCTAGAAGGAAGATCTTCTAAGCCAGGCATATCCAAAGTCAGGCCCGGGGGCCAAATGTGGCCCGTTTTCAAATTTTGAGTGGCCCGCGACCTCTTCTCCCCACCAGCTCAGCTTGTCACGCATCCCCACCAGCTGGCCCCTCCCCATACCGGATGGAGGCATCAGCTTGCAGTTTTATGGCTTGCCTGCCCTCCCTGCCTCTATCCATTCCCCCACTCACCTGCCCAGCCTACCTGCCCACAGCTCCATCGCTGCAGCGTCCTCCCCGACTCCTTGCATATTATAGAGACTTGTCCAAAGTCTGACCCGGGGGTCAAATGCTGCTGATTGTTTGGCCCTCACATCTTTTTTCCTCACCCAATCTGGCCCTCCTTGCAAAAAGTTTGGACACCCCTGTTCTAAGTAAAGGAAGACACGCTGGGAAGAGGGTAGGGGCAATGAGAAGAGCACAGAGTTGTACTCCATCCCCATGCCCCTGCAGAAAGGCCGGCCAGAAAGCTGAGGCAGAGGAAGGAGAAATACAACAGGGAGGGTGGGGGTAGCAGGAGCCAGCCTCTCTGAGGAAAGCCGGGTCCTCACTTGCGTTGATTCCGTTTCTGGGCCATCCGGCGCAGCTCTGCCACCTGGCACTCCAGTTTTTCTTTTTCAATCAGGAGCTCTCGAATCCCTTGATGGAGTTCCTCCATTTCATCACTATGTCCGTGAGGACCGGCCCTGGCAGACTTGTCCCCGCGCTGTTGAGCTTTTAACTTCCTGATTCTGGCTTCCAGCTTCAAGATCTCATTTTCCTGGAAAGCACGGGGGGGGGGGGGGGGGAAAGAGTTTTTCTTGCTGATGACACAGAAGATGGAAAACGCCTTGCTTTTGAGGAACGGGAACAAGATGTGCAATTTTTGCAAAGACACACGCACTCCACCACCGCTCCCCCAGAATGAGTCAAATGAGACCATATCTTCTCTTGCTTGGGTGAAGGTAAGCTTATTTAAGAAGCAAAAGATAGGCCATCTTGTAAAAACAGTGGTCTCTCCATAAGGGAACTGGGGAGGCCAATTGTTAATAAGGCTTGACGTTATTTTTTAAGTCCTCACCACAGCCCTGCTAGGTAGGGCAACATTGTCATTCTCATCTTATAAGTGGCTACTTTGCTATTTACTCCTACTTCTAGATCATTTATGAAGAGGTTGAAAAGCAGGGGTCCCAGTCCAGAACCTTGAGGGACCCTACTCTTTACCTCCCTCCACTTGGGGAAGTGTCTGTTTAGTGCTACCCTCCGTTTCCTGTCCCTCAGCCAGTTGCTGATCCAGGACAAGACCTGGCCCTTGATTCCATGACTGGCAAGTTTATTCAAGAGCCTTTGGTGCGGGACCTTGTCAAAAGCCTTCTGAAAGTTCACTGTACTGTGATGGGGGTTCCAGCATGGCAGAGGGTCGGACTAGCTGGCCCTTGAGGTCTCTTCTAACTCTATGAATCTATGAAACACCTGTTTGGCCATTTAACGAACTGGCACGAACTGCCAAACCAAAGGTTCGTGCCCATCTACAGCCAAGAACCTTACCAGGTGATGATGCTCAGGGATGTTACAGTGAAGCACGCCAACAGGAACCAGGGGGATGGCGCAGTTGGCAGGAAGAGGAGTGTAGAGCAGTTGAGTGCCAGAAGGAGGCGGGCCGTTGATCACAGTAGTGGGTCCTCCGTTGGCTGCTAGAGAAGGCGGGGGAGGCCCGTACACGACTGTTCCCTGAGGGGCCGGGGTGCCGTCTGGCAACACCGTATAAATGACTGAGCCGGGTGGCAGGACAAGGGAAGGTGCCCTCTGTGTTGCCCCGTCACCACCTTCTTGGTTACCTGCATTTTTGGTAGAGAACAAGAACCAGCTGAGCCAAGAGGCCTAGGAACACGGTTAGGAAGCCACTGGGGAACAGAAGCTGCACCTGACGGACAGATTCCTGGCTTTTCATAGCTACACAACCGGAAGCTTTTCAGGAAAAGTTAGATCCAAGCAATTTGACTTGGATGGGGGCTGGGGGAGGGGGGGGCTGGCGCAAGGGAGAGGCCCAGTTCTGTCCCAGGATCTTCCCAGAGCTCCACCGACGACCCAGCAAGTGAAAGGAGGGACCACACCACACAGCTAGCTCTGTCCCCAGGCGCAACCGCCCGAGGCCAGACGTTGAGTGATCATTGGATGGACTCACTTCTGCTGCAGAGAGGATCCCGGGGTCCACTCCCCACCGGTGGATGTAAGGAGTAGCCTCTCGAGACGGGAAAGGTGGAGCGCTCTTTCTTCCTTGCATTTCCTTCCTCCCGTCCTTTGCTCATCGGGGTGGAGGTAGGGAACTGGAGGCCCACTCCGGAATCTTTGGTGCTCTGCGATGCAGGGGTGGAGGCCTTTCAAAGGTATTTCAAAGAGCCAACAAACAATCAAATCATTCTCCGTAAGACAACTATTCCGCAGAGGCATTTTCCACTGCTACCTCCGAGCCACCCTTCCTCTTTGGTAAGGAGCTGGTGTTTCTTAATTTTGGCTTCTTAATTTTAAGGACCGGTTTCCCATCCCTTAATACAGTGGTGTCCAAGATGTTTTGGACCACAACTCCCACAGTCCTTTGTCAATGGCAATACAGGCTTGGAACTCTGGGAGTTGTGGTCCAAAACATCTGGAGGGCCGAAGTTTGGACACCCCTGCCTTAATGGGTCCCTACATAAATCTCAAAACTCCTCGCCAGTTCTACCCACCCGAAAAATGAAACGACTTTTGTTAACGGCAAGAGAATCTCCGTGGCCAATGAAGATCTTCTGCATTTATTATCCCAGCCCTTGTTGAAGTATTTCCACACCTCACGAGGCCCTAGTTCTCCTACTTGGGATGGAGACGGCAGGTAGACCAAGTGTCCCTTCAGCCTGAGGGGTTCCGCGATGCTGGCGATGGCCTCGTTCTGGTCAGAGACGGCATGCTTGAGAGCGGCAATTTCCTCCAGGATGGCACCAATGTCCTCCCTACTGCCTGCAAGAGAATTATATATGGTGGAGCTACAAAACACTGAGGGAAAGAAAGAAGGCAATGGCAACTGAGTAGATCTGTGTTGTTTGGGCCCGAGAGGTTATGGATCGCTTTGTCTGATTCTGCTGATCACAAGAAAGGAGTTAAATAAAAATTGGAAAATTCTCCTCCTGACATTTTGTATTCTAGAACCCCATTTGCTTATTTTCAGTCCCACTTTTGCACCTGTAGGGGTTACAGCAGAAAACCATTTTAAATTGAGCATGTAAACGTGCACCCTCTGGGACCGAGAATCAACAGAGCTGAATGACCTTGCAATGGTCCGCCCGACAACAATTTTAAAAAGTGGGTCTGATTTCCTGAGCTGAGGCGATGCGATCTGACTGCAACTGCAGCTGAACATCTTGTTTGTTTCTCACAAGTGGTCACATCCAGAGAACATTCAGGAAGCAAAACAAAGCATAGGGTTCTATCCTATGAATGTTTAATCGGAAGTAAATCCCGCTTTATCTGTCAAAACGTCCTCTCTGGTAAAATATTCGGAATACAATGATAGCTGAGCATATAGCAAACGTGGCTGAATATATTTTGTGCTTTGGCCATTAAAATGTGACCGACTCATAAAGCTTCTGCAGCACGAAGAGAAACTAGGTTGTGTGTTCTGCTTTTCGAGCCCGCTTTGAATTTTAAAAAAGCAGGTGGTTCTCTCCAAATGGTGAAATCCTGACATTGGAAACAAGCCTGCCAGTTCTCCCTTTGATGACAACAGATCCTTTATGTTCATTGAAGATTAATTTCAGCAACACGACCAACAGGACTTTAGCTGTTTTAGACCTTCAACGTGGGCCCCCATCCGCCCCACTAGTTCCACTGTCAAGTCTTTTTGTGCTGCTTGGAGTTCTGACATAAATCCCCTCAGCTGTAACAATTTGGCTGATAAAGAAGGTAATAATTAGGTCCTCCTTTTGTTCCTTCCTAGCGCATCTAGGAAGGGATAGCTCATATGTTGGGATTCCAATCACTGGGATATCATGAGATATGGCTAGACTCCCCTACCCATCAGGGGGTCTATTAGTGAAGGAATGAATGGAGTACTCAACCACGCTGAGATCCTTTTATACTGCTTTATTTAATTATTGCAGGCAGCTTCTCCTCTAAGCTCAGCAGCCGCGGCAGGGAACAGACAGGCTTGTTGATGTTAATGGCTCGATGGTAAAGAGCTCTGATGGTAAAAGCTCTCCCCCCATCATCCCCTCAACACTTTTATTAGTCCTCTCCAATTCCATTCCAGTCATCAGAGACTACCCAATCAGACACACCTTATTCCTTTGAGCATGCTCACTTAGAGTTGCATCTTAGGAATGCAAACTTCCTACGCTTTTCAGCGCCATGTTCTCCAGAGGGCTTTACCAAGCTCTCATGGGTCAGCCTATTACCGATGATACATTGTCCTTAGTGTGATGTCAGAGTTCTCAGGTCTATGTTACTAAGACACAGATCTATGGTGATAGAACACAGGGCGTTTATACACGACCCCTAAGCTCCGCGGCAAAGGGCTGCCAGCTCCGGACCTTAAAAATGTTTCCCCACCAGGTCCGGAGTTTGCAGACAATTAAGTGCGACCCCGCCCACCTAAGCGCGACCCAGCTGCACTTTTCTTGTACCTGCTCTTTGATGGTGAAAAATATTTAATGCGGATGTGCTGGGCTCTCCTCGCTTCTTTTTGTTTTTGTTCTTTGCCTCCCGCCCCTTTAAGAGCAACCAGGAAGTCACCGGCGGCTCGCCCGGCAGCTCCCACCGGCACCGGGGAGGTAAGGCTTTCTTCTTTTGTCCTTTTTTTCCCCTCCCTCCCTCACGCAGCCAGCAGCCAGCGTGGAGACGCACGAAGAGTGACAAACCGCTAAGATCGCTGGTCCGAATTTAAGGGACCAGCGGATCTTAGGGGTCGTGTAAAAGCGCCCACAGAAGCTAATATAATATCCCCACACTCATAGAATAGAACGGAATAGAATAGAATAGAGTTTCATTGTCATTAGGCATATGCAAGATATGCACAACGAAATTAAGAGTGCTGGGCCACCACACACACAAAACAACAAGGCACCACACAAAACACAGTGGAAGGTATTAAAAACCCTTAAAAGCCAGTTACAAAATTTAAAACACCTGCAAACCGCTGAAGATGATGCTAAGGTCTCTGAAAAGACCTACCACTCATCTTAAAAGTCCTTATCATCTCTGAAGAGGAAACACTGCACAGAAAGTTCCTGCTGAGACCATTTGGTGAAATGGTGGCCGCACGCTTGAATCTGTTTACCATCCGACTAGACTGCAACCTAGAAGGGAAGGGGAACGCATTACCTGGCCTGGCCTGATCCAGTACACCACGCAGTCGGTCGGTTTCTGCCCTTTGCGACTTCAGGAGCTGCTTCAATTTGGCCACCTCCTCTTTCTGGAAACAGGAAGCCGCTGTCTCGGCGTCACTCTTTTCCCGTCCGTGCTGAAATGATCAGAAAACACCGTCAGGCAACCCTCTTTTGGACTCGCTTACAAATTAAGAATCATAGAATCCTAGAGTTGGAAGAGACCTCAAGGGCCATCTAGTCCAACCCCCTGCCATGCAGGAACCCCCATCACAGTATTTCCGACAGATGGCCATCCAGCCTCTGCTTAAAAACCTCCAAAGAAGGAGACTCCACCACCCTCCTTTGGGGCAGCATCTTCCACTGCTGAACAGCTCTAACCGTCATGAAGTTCTTCCTAATGTTTAAATGGAATCTCTTTTCCTGTAGTTTGAAATCATTGCCCCACATACTAGTTTCTGAAGGCATGGAAAACAAACCTGCTCCCTCTTCAATATGACATCCTTTCAAATATTTAAACATAGCTATCATATCCCCCCTCAGCCTTCTTTTTGTAAGGCTAAACATTCCCAGTTCCCTAAACCGTTCCTCGTGAGACATTTCCTCCAGACCCTCAACCATCCTGGTCGCCCTCCTCTGCACCTGCTTGAGGTTGTCAACATCCTTTTTAAATTGAGGCGCACAGAACTGGACACAGGACTCCAGGTGGGGTCTGACCAGAGCAGAATAGAGTGGTATTATCACTTCCCTTGATCTAGACACGTAAGAGGGATAGGGATTCTCAAGGCCGCATGACAGCATCAACAGTTATTAAGCGGCTTTGATAGAACGTCGGGGGCGTTGGCCAGAGAGTCTGATGGATCTGGCCTGACTCTGCTTTCTGGAAGAGGGTGAAAAGAGGCAAATCTATATGAGCTACTGGCTGCTCCTCACTGAACAGTAAAAATGACTCAACAAAAGGTTAAATTCCTCGGAATATTACACTGATCTTCCTAAATGCTAGTATCTGTTCTGGCTTTCTCCCTCCGGGGTTCACTGCAGCACTGGAGTGGACGCACCGCCTCCTCACATGACTCCCAAGGCGGGCATTATTTCATTTTGCCCTTCTCTGCCAGCGTCCCTTTGGGCAAGGGGTAAAGGAACTCAAAGGACGACGTACTTTCTCTTCCATCTCTTTCAGGAGCTGCTGCAGCAGATCTATTTCAGCTTCTGCCAGGGCAAGATCCTTCGAGGCCTGCGCAGCCTGCGCACCAAATTTCTCCAGTTCCTGAAGTTCCTGAGGATGAAAAGAAGGGGTAGAACGCAGAGAGAAGTGTTGCACCTCACATTGGGGGGATGAGAAACAGAAAGCATGCCCTTGCACCTCTAACGTCCTCATTTGCAAAAACACGAGAAGCGTGCTGTTCTCCTCTGTTTGTACAATTCCAGCTGATGATCATGTCTGCCCAGTTTTGGCCAAAGGCCAGCTTTTCCCAACCAGATGTTCACATCTGTATCTGGAGATTCCTGAAGCCCTGAGATCCACCTCCTGGTCAGCTCTCGGGCTGTTTGCCTGCAGGATTTGGCTGCCAGATTTGGCCCCCGCATTAATGCAGGGCATGAGTCAAGTGGATAGAGGGACACTCTTCTCCCTCTCACAAAATACCAGAACGAGGGGACATCCACTCAAAGTGAGGCCTGGGAGCGTGAGAACAGACAAAAGAAAATGGTTTTTTTTACCCAACACGTTGTTAGTCTGTGGAACTCCCTGCCACAGGATGTGGCAATGGCATTTGGCCTGGATGCCTTCAAAAGGGGATTGGAGAGGTTCCTGGAGGGAAAATCCATCATAGGTGACAAACCATGATGGGGACATGTCATCTCCAGGCTTAAAACTGGGGTATTTCAAGGGCCAGAGGCAAGGGAGTGGTATCAGGAGACAGAGATCTAGTCTCATGCACTCCTGGACACATTTGGTGGGGCCACTGTGAGATACAGGAAGCTGGACTAGATGGGCCTTTGGCCTGATCCAGAAGGGCAATTCTTATGTTCTTCCATGAGAAGTAGACACAGGACTTCAGAGCTGGTACTTCTCAGCTCTAGGTGGAGCCAAGCTACAACGTTCGTTCTCTTACTTCTCCAATGTTTTATTCTGTTATTAAAACAGATCAAGGTAGGGGGGTTTCTGTGCTCCAACCTGGCGCTGAAAGCAGAGACTAGACGGCCAGAGGCCGAGGGGTGTAATCTGGATGCCCAATTGCACCGCATCCTACCTCGGTCCGCTCCTGGTTAATTCTGCGCACAGTCCCGTGAAGGGCCCGGAGCTGATCTTTAGCTGCCCAGAGCTCTGTGGTGGCTTGTCGATCTGAAGCCGATATGGCTTTCTTTAACTCCTTCAGCTCTTCCTCAATGCCAAGGAACTGCAGTTGTGCGCGAGCTTCTTCTGCGTTTTTCTGGAAGAGGGGAGAGGCAACATTCAACTGGCTTAACAGCGCTACCTCCAGACAGAGGTGGACACCATTATTTCTTTACTGAATAACGCGGTTAAAAAAATCATTGCACGCCTGTATGTTAAGAGCGCGGCATATAAAGCTAGGCAGTATGGGAAAGAGGCGGGGAGAGAGGCCTGTTCTACTTCCAACCCAGAGTTTCTCCTGCTCAAGGAGCCCTTCAGCTGGGCTAGACGGCAACTCCCAGAAAAGGACACCCATGCTTTATTGTCATCCTTCTGCTGAATTGAGACATTTGGGCTCCAGCGTAAGGGACTCTTGGAGAGCCGGAAGCCACGGCCTCTGGTGGGTGAAAGACGCTCTCAATCGCCCGTGACCTTTTCGGCCGGACCAAGCCGGCCTTACCCTGTTCTCCAAGTCCAGGAGCTGGTCAAAGATTCGCTCTTTCTTCTCCTCAGCTTCCAGAAGCTGCTGGTCGGTGAGGCCGCGGATCTCCTCTGCGGTCTTCAGCTTTTCGCCCAGGCGGCGGATTTCCTTCTCCAGCTGCTGGACCCTGGCTCTGTTCTGCTTTTTCTCGGATTTAACCTGAACAAAGAATGGTGTGCGGGGTGGGGGAGGGGTGAGAGAGAAAATGACCAGTGATGGCAGCTTCTCTTGAACATCCTCGTGGATCCCAGATGTTTCCCTAGATGTCAAAGATTGCAGCAAAAATCAAATCAAATCAAAACAAAAAAAATCATGCAGCACCTTCAAGACTACAGTCACCCCCCACCATTTCACAGTTCATGTACTGCGGTCCCACTATATTGCTGACTACAGTACATGCCAGGGGTGCAGCTGATGGGCGTTGGGGTGGGGAAGCAAAAGGTTTTTCTCCCCCAACCCAGCACCAATAAGCTGGAGCCCGGGGTGTGGGGAAGGGGGAAAAAAGTTTTAAAAGCCCGGGTTTTTTAAACCCTTTTCTCCCTTCTCCACACCCCGGGTTCCAGCTAATTGGTGGATCTGATCCGGCACCGCTGCTCACCCGGGACGCTCCGAGAAGTCTCGGAGCGGCCCAGTTGAGCGGCGGCAGGGGATCTGATCGCCCCCTGCCCCCCCCCCCGGCTCCACTCGACCTACGTCTGTGTATCGCGGATTTTCAGTCATCGCGGGTTGGGTGGGTCCCTAACCCCCGGAATAGGCAGGGGGTTACTGTATTATATTTTAATGTAAGCTTTTTGTGGACACATCCACTTCTTCAGACATATAGTGGGTGTGGGTGTGTCCACAAAAGCTTACATTAAAATATAATAGTTGGTCTTTAAGGCGCTGCATGCTTTTGTCTTTTATTTTGTTTTGCTTTTTGCCAGGAATTCTTGCACAGACTAACACGGCTACCTCTCACAAATCCACAAAGTTTGCCGCCTAAGCTTTCTTCTGACCAAGTAATACGGCATCCTCTCTCTCCCTCTCTCTGCAAAGCGATTTTTCAGGCTCTCTGGAGCCACCTGTAATTCTCTTACTTTGGCCTCTGCCGCTCTCTCGCAGGCCAGCCGGTATTTTTCTTGCGCCTCTTCCGCCTGAGCTTTCTGAGAGGCCATCGCCTTCTGCAGCTCTCTCTCTCGTTCCTGGGCAGCCCGCTTTCCCTGCTCTGAATCAGCCAAGATCTCGGCAAACCGCCGGTGCAGGTCTGCGAGGCTTTGCCCTAAAACGTCTTGTGGATCAGGGGACCTGAAACAACCAGTGAGAGTTTAAAAAAAGTGGAGAGGGGAGGAAACAGAAAGAAAACATGGAGAACTGCTTATCAGACATGCCAGTGCTGGTCTTCAAGGCCTTTTGCCTTTGGTTGGCTAGATATTCACGTGAGATCTATCTGTTCCCAAAAGGCCATGAGTCATGAATGTCCCCTCCTCTGACCAGCACATTTTCCCATCTACTGCAAAGGTGCATTTAGGACCTCCAGGAGCGAGTTAAGGACAGGGGAGGTATGGTAGGCAGGAGGGGGAAAATGCCTTTAAAAGAGTCCAACAGGGATCCAGATTTCAGGCTCACACTCATAAGAACACAAGAGCCCTGCTGGATCAGGCCAAAGACCCATCTAGTCCAGCTTCCTGGATCTCACAGTGGCCCCACCAGATGCATCTGGGAGCGCATGAGACTAGATATCTGTCTCCTGCTACCACTCCCCTGGATCTGGCCCTTGAAGGACCCTGGTTTTAAGCCTGGAGACGACACATCTCCATCATGGTTTGTCACCTGTGATGGACTTTTCCTCCAGGAATCTGTCCAATCCCCTTTTGAAGGCATCCAGGCCAGATGCCATCACCACCTCCGGTGGCAGGGAGTTCCACAGACTAACAACATGCTGGGTAAAAAAAAAACAACCATTTTCTTTTGTCTGGTTTTACTCTCCCAGCCCTCAGTTTGAGTGGATGTGCCCTAGTTCTGATATTTGTGAGAGGGAGAAGAGAGTCCCTCTATCCACTTGACTCACGCCCTGCATTATTTTGTGCGTCTCAATCATATATGGTCAGTCAGGCAGCAGCGCCAGGAGCTCACGCCTGCAGACCTGTCTCCCTTCCCTGCGAATAGGCGAAGCCTCTGATTCTCAACCCACCTGATTTCTGCCCCAGCCTGTAGCTTCCGCTTGAGCTCGTTCACCCGAGAGAAGACTTCCTCGGGATGGATCAAGCCGTCGGTCGCGTGCTTCAGCTCGTCCCGTGCATCGCCCAGCTGTTCCGCCAAAAGGTTATTGTCTTTCTGCAACAAACGGGGTTTGGGATGTCTTGTTCGGGTTGCATGTCGGTGCATGAAAGAGGGAATGTGCCACTTTTTTTCACTGCACCTCCCCTGGCAGGACTGCTCCCCAGCTGATCCCAAAAGCAAATGGCCTCAGAAAGAGCCAAGGAGTTGTTCGCCTGACCGCTTTGGCTCAACCTTCTGAGACAGAGCTGTGTTCAATGTTCAACAAACTTGAATGGAGAGAAAAATATACTGCAGGGCAGCAGCAGTGGCATGCGCTGGAAGGAACCCCAGGAGCCTTCTAGAGAATGCTATAAGAGTCGCACTACCTAATTTAGAGGCCCAAAAGATGGGAGAAATTAGGTTACCTTCAGCTGTTTGACTTGAGATACCAGCTTCCGATTCTTCTCTTCCTGCTCTTCCAATAATGGTGCTTTGGCCAAGGCGTTCTCCAAGGCGTGTCTTTCCTTGCGGAGTTCAGCTTGGAGGGCAGAACGTTCCAGCTGCACCACCCGACCCAAAAGGGGGGAAAATATGTTTCTTTTTTCAGTAACTGGAAAAGTTCAAAGGAAAACCGAACGAAGGAACGGTCCTGAGTAGGACCATGCAAGGACCCCTGTTGTCTGTGAAGATTCTCAGTCCTCCAGGTGAGTTTATCTGGAAGTTGAGTCATGGCTACTGGACTTCTTTTTGAGAGATAGAAACGTTTCGCTGTTCATCCAAACAGCTTCGTCAGACCCTTCCTTCGCCTGGATATCTTAAAATTATTGTGTCAAAGTCCTACAATACCTCTAAGCCTAATGCTTTGCACATGAATGTTGTCCCTGTTGGTTCCATCAAATGCCAAAATTTGCCCCGAAGCCTGGTTTAGAGGGA
>JAHTLZ010000089.1:2503376-2530683 GCA_023846285.1 Phrynocephalus versicolor | reverse complement strand
GAAGCTGTTTGGATGAACAGCGAAACGTTTCTATCTCTCAAAAAGAAGTCCAGTAGCCATGACTCAACTTCCAGAAGGACCCCTGTTATTTCTAAGGAAGGACCAGCCCTTAATATAAGGCACCCATTTCTTGGCTTCCGCTACTCTAGTTTTTAAGAAGGGCTTAACAAAACAGGGCCCCTTGTTTATCCCAAGTTTCCATCATTGGCTCGAAAGATTGTGAGGCAACGCAGGCTATGCTTCCAAATGGAACTGGGAGCAAAACAGCCTTTTGTGCTCAACTGTGTGTGTGTGTTCATTAATTTTCAGTTAAATTTTGGACTGAAAACAGTCCGGATGAGAAAGCCCGCTGTTGCCCTTTAGCTTTCCACCACACAAAAAACTTATACTCTTCCTTGTTTCCTGCACTACACGTTTCTCAGGCCAGGTTCTTCTCTTAAAGTTGTATTCTTTTATAAATTAATTTCAGAGGTGGGCAATTGTGAAGACTCCCTGGAAACCTGACTAGTTCTGAACACAGACAGGGCAACCTCTGCTCGCTTTTGCCAGGCCTGAATCGCTCGCTCTCTATCAAGTGAAACTCAAGCGCACGAGGTATGCGTGAGTTTCCTGATAATCTGTTGCAATAGCAACGAGAAGGGGGCCATGATATCTTAAAGATAAAAGGAGAGTTAAACAGTAAGCACAAACTAGACCCAACCCCTCCCACACCAATCATCTTGAAATTCTTTTGTCAAGACTGCACGCACAAGACAGGGTTTGTAGCTAGTTTAAGTGAATTAAATATAACAGCAAGTTTGAGAATTGGTAGAGGACCCGAGTTGGAGAGGCAAGGCTGCCTGCTTTTGGTTTTGTGATCCACATACCTGGCTATGGTGCTTTAGCTGCTCCAGTTCCTCCTTGAGCTCAGTCACTTCAGTGTCTCGGGCCTTCAGCTCAGCCTCGTAGGCGACCAGGTCTCTTTGAGCCTCCTGCAGGGCCTCGTTGAGTTCCCGTTGCTCGTGCAGAGCCTGCTCGAGGTCTGCCATTTCCTGAAATCACAGGCTAATTTTAGGGTCCGTGGTTGCTCTCCCACAGTTGCAACCGGATGGGGACTGAGCTGCATAAGGTCATGATTTGAAAGCATGGGGGGGGGAGGAAGCTAAGCCATATCGGTCAGGAGGAGATTTGAGGTGCCCATCCTGGTGACCGAAGAGAGTTACTCATCTTGACGCAAGTATAAAGTTCTCCAAGACTTCGGTTGCCTGCAGTGTGTGATGTGGGAGCCACAAGGGACATCCATACAGAAAACTGAGGTCAAATGTGGCTTTTGATAACTCATGAGATTTGGGGAAACAACCTAAGTCACATTCATTCATTCATTCATTCACTCACTCATTCATTGGCCACCTTTCTCTTGATACAAAGACCCAAATGGAATTGCTTTTCAGGTCATTCAAGGGACATTCAAGGCGCCTGAGCACTCTTTCAAGGAGCAATCGTGAGTAGAAATACAAGCATCGCCATGATTTTCAACACACGGCAGTGAGCTGCTTACTGCCAAATCAGCCAGGGACAAAGAGACGGGAGCGACACATGGCACAATTGTTTGTCAGCCTGAGGCCGATGTCTCCCTTTGCCGAATAACAGGCGGAGGTGCGTTTGCCAGTGGAATGGGAGAAAGCGAGATGGCATGTTGCCTGCGGCTCTTACTTTCTGCAGGTTCTCAGCATCCATGGCGACGATTTCCAGCTTGTTCCTCTCGCTCTCCAGTTCCTTCAGCCTCTGCAACAAACCTTCCTTATCTTTCCGTAACTCCCGACATTCCTCGCTGGCTTGCTTGGCCTGGCCCTTCACGCTCTCCAGGTACTCCTGCAACCCAGCGATGATGGCTTCCAGATCTTTCTTCAGCGCCTCATTTGCTGCGATCTGGCCTGCGAACAACAGAGCGGGAATAACTGAGAAGAGAGGAACACGTCTACTATCAGGGCAGCAAAGGAACAGACAGATAAGGGAGTTAAGATAGCAACCATGATTGAATCCTGGGGAGAAATCAGCGTTGATTTCGCACTATCTGAATGGACCGTCTTTGTCCTTCGTTACAGTTCTCTGGAACAGCACAGCAGCATTAAGGGAAAAGAAATTTTCATGAAACCCACTGACACAGTGGTTCCCAACCTTCAGGAACCCAGGTGTCCTTGGATTGTAAGTCCCAGAATCCTTCACCATCAGCGGTGCTCGTTAGGAGCTCCTTGGACTTGCAGGACAAGAACGCCTGGGTTGCCCAAGGTTGGGGACCGCTTGCTCTAAAAGATAACTCAAAAGCAGCGCAATCAGAAACCAGGTTTTCCTTCAGACATGGCCCATAAATGTCTGGAGATTAAATCGATGCATCACCTTGTAATACAGTAATTGCATGTCCTACTTTTGTGGACAAGCGATCACACCCCCCCCCCCCCTTGTGCAGCATCCTCAAGGGAAAATTCTGTACTGATTATGCATCCGCTGTAGAGAAAAGCAAATCCAGCCGTTGTTGCTCGGGAAGTCGGGGGCGTCCCCCTGGCAGTCTCTTAATACATCCTTACCGTCCGTAAGCTGCTGCTCCAGGTCCCGAATCTCCTCCGTTTCCTTTGCGATCCTAGACAGCACCTCGTCGAGGCGGCTTTCAAGCTGCTTATACTGTTGGTTCATGACGTCGAGTTGCTGCTCCTTGCTGGCTTTCTGAGCCTTCATGTGAGCCTGGGAAGGAAAATCTGATTCAGAGCCATTCTGTCTCCACAAACAAAGGTACCCCAAATATTCTTTTATCGAGACACTCTGCGTGTTTGTTTGTGTACACAAACACACACACATTTATTCATTTTGATTTTTACCCCATCCGCTTAGTGGCCAGGCCACTATTCTGGGAGGTTCGCAATCAGAACATCAAGATAAACATACGGCGGGTTAAATATATACTGAAATTCAATACTAGCCTCAATTAAAACGTTAAACAAACAAAACCACCACCACCTCCCCATCAAAGTGTGTAAGTTCTACTCTAAGACTAGAGAAGGTGACAAAAAAGTGAGAGAGACCAAAACGAGATGAACTATGGAAAGCCCGAGTCTATCTGAGGAGGAAAGGTCCAAGATGCAGCTCCACCAGAAAGGAGTTCCGTAACGCCGTGGCCACCACTGAGAAGGCCGGGTCTTCTTTGCGGATTTCTGGGCCTCCTTTGGGTTGGCCAGCTAAATCATCCTAGGCAGGGAGATCTGAGTGGGACGGGAGGACCCTCAGAGAGAGACATGCTCTTGACTAGTAGCAAGGTCCTATTCACGCCTAAACCGCACAGATCCTAGACCACACAAGACACCGGGAGCTGCTGCTCCATCTGGCTTAAAATGCTCTACTCTGACTAGAGGCAACTCTTTCCCCTCCCTTCTCTCCTCACCTAGGGGTGCCAGAGAGGAAACATGGGTTCCCCTACACAGAAAATGCATGCCTCGCTTTGCCAAGCTACAACCTTTCCCCCTGATGAACATCAGCGTTGCAACCAGCAACAAATAAAGATATTGATGTGGAGAGTGCGTGGATCAAGCCATCTTCGATGAATAGAGCACCACCGGGCACAGAGCCTCCTCCTTACAAGCGCCGTGGGTGACGTCAGGGCTGTCACAATGGCATGTTTTGTTATCAGCGCTGAACTATGAAAAGCTCCCGGTCAAATCCTGTGGGGCACACGCACGCCCTTGAGCAAATCCAGTGGTCTGCGATTCAGCTCTTTTGGGGATCGACAGCAACAGAAAGCTCGACAGCATCAGGCAGCCAAAACACACCCCCACGCACAAAAGCTGCAGCCACACAAGGCACGTTGAAAATCGAAATTTACAACATCCCAGCTACTTTTTTGGTGTTGCAAATGCAATTAAGGGGCAGAGGAAGAGAGGATGGGTGATCTACTGCACACTCTTTCTGCATGTGGGTCGAGGCAGGACAAAATGGCTGAAGCAAAAGTTTCCCTCTTGCAAAACGACCCCTTGGCTGACTCTCAATTTTCATCTGTTCCACAGGAAGCGCACAAACGCAGCTTGCACAGCTGCCACCGCCTCCGTCTGTCTATGGGAAGGCGATCAGGCGACCCAAGCCCACTCTCTTCTTTCAAAAGTTCAGAGCCACTGCCGAGGCCCCATGAGCTTTTTGGAGGGGTCGGGCGGGAGGCACTTACGTCCACTCGCCTCCTGGTCTTTTCAGGCCGTGCGCTGGGAGGCTCCTCTCACAACGCGGGCTTCGTTGCCCAAGGAGAGCCGCCCTCTGGGAAAGTAGCCGAACCGGAATGCAGCAGCTCCCTTTTGAGCGGCCATCCTGCCTTGGGCAGCCCTTTCCCTCTTTTGACAGTTGAGCAATGCTTTAGGATGCAGTTTGAAACCAGCCAGCCCAGCTCCCTGGGGCCGAGAGGGTTTCTTGGTGACGCCCACATGGAGGGTGGGGAGGAAAACCCATGCGCTCCAATCCCGAGGACTGGACTCGGAAAGCTGGACTCCCGTCCGGCTGGTTTTCAATCACGGCACAGGAAGCGGGAAAAGCTGCCCGGCAGCTCCATTCCCTGAAGAGCCCAGCTGGGGTCTGTGCAGAAAACCATTTCCCTTTCCCTTTCCGAAAGCCTCTCTGCAACATCCTGCAGGGCTACGGAGGTGACGGCTAACTCGGCTGTTCTTTTTTTAATAAACCAGCCCCTGGGCCTCAAAAACAAAGGGACAGTTTCATGCCCGCCCACGGAACTGGGAAGCACAGAGCCAGTAAGGAACTCTCTTTTTTCCAAAAGGCAGACCTTAGCAAAGTATCCACTCCTGCACATAAGGCTCTCTCAACCACTGCCGAGACAAAGAGGGGAAAAAATCACCCACTTGGTGGAACAAGAATGCGGTTTCAAAATGAAACCAGATGCGATTGCAAAGGGCCAGAAGAAGCAAGCTCCGCAGAGCACAGCGGGACTCCTTCCCAAGCGTGCACTGGGCTGCCAGCGGTGGTAAACAACTGCTCTTGTTTCAGGCATCACCATTTCTGCCTCAGCAACAGTTTGGTGAAACCAGGAAGTAATTACCAACGTTGCCCCACCCCCACCCCCCAAAATGCGGAAAGACAACTTTTAAGATGCGAGGAAGAAACCGGTCTATCCAAATGGTTTTATGAAGGAAGGGAGCATTTTCCCTCCCTTAGGCATGGCCTAGCTCACTTTTTGTGTGTGTGTGTGGGGGGGGGGGGGCTGGGGAATTGTCCTTCCTCTTATCCAAACATTATTCTGTTCATCTTCTAGCACAGTTTGTCTGTGAAGATTCCCAGTCATCCAGGTGCGTTTAACTGGGAGTTGAGTCATGGCTACTGGACTTCTTTTTTGAGAGATAGAAACGTTTCACTGTTCATCCAAACAGCTTCATCGGTCTGAATACAGCTAGTGCAAGAGACCTTCTTATAGTCAGCTTCACCTCTTGTCCCCTGGTCTGATTGGCTCATAAGATGAACAATGGCCTGAATAGGCTCGTTAGGGAGACATTAGCGTCCATGGCCTTAAGGTAAACAATGGCCTAAGGTGCTGAAACCTATCCAGAATGGGTCGTTAGCTATGGACAAATGTACGAGCTCAGGACCAGAATCAGCAGTACACCTCCATTTGAAGGGAAAAGGCCACTCTTTCAAAGATGAGGATGTACACATATTAGACAAAGAAGAGAGGTGGTTTGAGAGAGGAGTAAGGGAAGCCATTCATGTTAGCATTGAAAATCCCTCCCTCAACAGAGGTGGGGGGCTCCGGCATAGTCTATCTGCTACTTATCAGGCTGTGCTTTCCAAAGTACCCAGACAAATCAAAAAGCCTTCACCACCAAGGCCATAGCTTGATAGGTTTCAGCACTTAGGCCATTGTTCACCTGAAGGCTATGGATACTATTGTCTCCCTAACGAGCCTATCCAGGCCATTGTTCATCTTATGAGCCTAATTCAGACCAGGGTGACAAGAGGTCAAAGCTGAATATAAGATGGAGGACTTGCACTAGCTGTATTCAGACTGATGAAGCTGTTTGGATGAACAGCGAAACGTTTCTATCTCTCAAAACAGAAGTCCAGTAGCCATGACTCAACTCCCAGTTTCTAGCACAGTTTGTTCTTAGAAAAAAGTATTGAAACAGCGTGCTTTTAACTCCTAAACCAGGTTTACAGGCAAACGGGCTGCGCGGGCTGCACGCAGCAAACACAGATCGTTTCCAATGATGTTGCACTGCCTCCCAATTGGTTCTGGACACTGTTCAAAGTGCCTTTCCGTTGATTGCAGCAAGACTGGGGCAAACATCAGGCTGGAGACCCGCCCTCAATGTTGTTTTTTTTAAATCATCATTTTAATTTTTAAAATAATTTAACTTTTTTTTACGTTAAATCATCAAAGAATCTGATTTTTAAATATTTTAATGATGCTTGGAATAAACTCCAGCCTGCCTGCCCAACTCCTTCACTGATGCATTCAGACAGCATGCTAACACCCACCTGTTGAGAACATCTGAATGAATAGGTGAGTAAATGCTGCCCTGTCTCTCCTTGAACAGCTTGTACTTCTGTTGAGGCTGTAATCGTATCGATCAATGATGTTTTGACCTCCATAAAATGACTTGCATATTCTGTCACACAGAAGCCCAGAATATAACTACAGTATTCCAAAAAAATACATAAATAACACAGGCCCTCTGGGAAATGTGTCTTTGTGCTGCAGCTTTATGTGATTCCCAGAGCACGGGTCTGTTGCTGAAGAAGCAGAGCCAAAGCTGTTGTAGATATTACAAAGCTTGTTTGTGTGCGTCAAAAGCAACCCAGTGGCATACCTGTCAAGTGTCCCGTATTGCCCAGGAAATGCCCATTTTTACCCCTGTCCCGCCGTCTTCCCAGATTACTATTTTCACGGAAATGTCCCGTATTTTTTATTACTCTGCAAAGTTCTCTAAAATTCTTTATTTTTCTTCAGTTGTGTCCACGCGAGGAGTCATTGCCATTCACAGTTGGCAGACTAATTCTTTGGTCGTTGTAAAGATTAGCTCTCAAAACCTGGAAAGCAGCTTTAGAAACGCAGATCTCTGGCTGCCTCTGCCAGAGAAGGGCTATCGTTTAGGCTGCCTATGTGACAAAAGCTGCCTAGATTGCCCTAAGCACATCTGATCTTGCCTGATTTTGGAAGTTAAGCGGGGTCGGCCCTGGTTAGTACAGTGGTACCTTGTATAAAGGAATTAACTAGTTCCAAATGAAATTATGTTAAGCAAATTTTCCTTTATACAAATTCCTATAGGAATGCATTAAAAGAGAGTGATCCCATTTTTATGTTGTATGGATTTTCCCCATAGACAATTGCATTAAGCAAATTTCCCCTATCTCCGAAATTTTTTATGTTGTACAAATATTATGTTATACAAGCTGTATGTTATACAAGGTTCCACTGTACTTGGATGGGCTACCACCATAGAATACTAGGTGCTCCAGGCACCTGGAATAGGAACTGGCAAACCACTCCAGTAATCCTGTCAAGAAAAACTATATGGATGTGGGGTCACGAAGAGTCGGTCACGACTATAATGACACATCACACACACATGTGACAAAAGGAACAACCGGAGGGGGGGGGAGCGGCCCCCTCTTGACAAAGAAGGGGGAGGACACGCGCCTCCTCTGCCTAGACAAAGGCTTTCTCATTTGAACTCTGCTTATGCTCAGAGACTAAGACATTTTATTACAGAGAAACAACAGATGAAGTTTGTGACTGAAAGAATAAAAGATTATAGCATGAGGAATGTGGGCAGAAGGATATTGTAAGCCCTGTAAGGAGAAAAGAAGAATTTAGGAGAGGCGGTGGGATGGCTCGCGGCGGGTGTAGGAAAATTTCCCTTATTTTCAAATCCTAAACTTGACAGGTATGCCCAGTGGTCCTTCTGGAGTGGAAGGATCGGCTGATAGGTAGCCATCACTGCTCAGCAGTTGCCTAAACCTCTTCCCAGCCTTCACAGTTTCAACGGAGGCCGCTTCCACATCCCTTAACACAGGCATGTCCAAACGTTGTCCCTCCTGATCTTTTGGACCGCAATTTCCAGAATTCTAAACAAAGGACTGTGGGAGTTGCAGTCCAAAACATCTGGAGAGCCGAAGTTTGGACATGTCTGCCTTAACATTAGAGATGAGACAGAGAGTTCTCTTTTAGGATGCACTTCAACAAATTCTAGAACTCCAGAATTAACCAACACCTTCTCCGGGAGCAAGGGGTGAAAGCCAGCCATATTCCCGGGATCAGAACGTCGTTTTAATTACAAAAGCACGGCGCAACCAAGTCGCATTCCTCAGCAGGAGAGATCGCGAAATGACTGTATAACACGCAGCCAAAAACCACAAGAGATGGGATCAGTGGGGGGGGGGGATGTCTGGCTGTCTTATTTTTGTCAGAAATCTCTGCCCCCTTTCAAGAGCCTACTGTCATGGCGCATGAGGCTAGTCATGGAATAAAAACCCAGCACTCCCGGGGAGGCACACAGATAACTGTACACGTTGGGGGGAGCACACGGACAGGTCACGCCTGCGACCCAGTCAACCTGTTCTTCCTTCCTGAGAATGCACACGGGTGCACGACATTGTTAGCCTAACAGATAAAGTAAAGGCAAAGGTTCCCCCAACCGCACATGCATGCTAGTCGTGTCCGACTCTAGGTGCTTATCTCCATTTTCAAGCCAAAGAGCCAGTGTTGTGCAAGTCTGTGGCCATGTAGCCGACATGGCCGAACGCATTTCTGCACACGGAACACTGTTTTACCTTCCCGCTTTTTACAGCGGTACCTCTTTATCTACTTGCATTGACCTGCTTTCCAACTGCTAGGTTGGCAGGAGCTGGGGTGAGCAGCAGGAGGTCACATCAAAATGAGCTTGTGCAGAAGTAGAAGTCTGTGTCCCCACCCCCACCCCTCCTGCCCCCTCAATTTCCCATCCCAGAACAGCTTCCATTTCCTTTCCACCTTATGCACACCCCTGAGATTCAAGATCCAACCAAAGCCCATTTCAAATTCACTTAAGAGACTCATTAACGTTAACACTTTGGTGAGAAAAAACAGGCTTTTAGAATCAAGGAAAGAAACCAACCGCTCGGGCTCATAAACATCTGGGTCTGTCGTGGAATCTCAATGGATTAAAGATATCCTAAAACAATCATTTTGGCCGCAAGAGCAGCTGCAAGTTCTCCACTCCTGCTTTATAAGAAACATCTCTTAACGCAAGAGAAGATACAGAAAGTGTTCTGCCGATTGCTCAAAGGAACAGGAAAACCACCAGAGTGCAAGACAACTTCCTGTGGACCAACCCGAGTCGTCTGAAGTCAAGTCTCACCTCCCCCTCTCACCCTGTGTACGGGGTTGCTGTTACTCCTCCTCCTTTAAGTAGGAAGTAGGTTATTTCACAAGTCCTCGCCTTAGATCAGTGGTTCTCAACCTGGGGGTCGGGACCCCTTTGGGGGCCGAATGACCATTTCACAGGGGTCACCATAAGCCAGTGAAGAAAAAGGCACAAACGGCTTGGGTCTGGAGGAGGAGGGGGGAAGAGTAAATTACAGCTTGATAGGTTGGAGTGGATGTCAGTCAAGGGCACCGGAGGCTGCGATTGGCTGAGGCTACCTGTAGAGGGAAGTTCTCTGTGGCAGTGGCCTGCCAAGTGGGGCTTGTGGCCTCTTCCAAGCAGGGCAAGGGGGCCACCACAACATGAGGAACTGTATTAAAGGGTCGTGGCATTAGGAAGGTTAAGAACCACCGGCTTAGATCATCTACTGCCATCTCACCCCTAGATTCCTCAATGCACACACCCCTTAGGTGGGGAGTAGGAACCTGAGTGAGACCTTGGGTGGAGGTTCTTGGGGGGGGGGAACCCTGGGTGGCTGCTCCCCATGGAAGCCGACAATACCATGCTAGAAAGACCAATGGTCTGATTCATTGCACGTTTCTTACACGCCTCACCCGGGTCCTGAGGAAGTTGCAGGGTTATGCTGGAACTGTATCGAGAGGGAGAAGGGTGATGATGATCCAGTAGGGCTGAATGCTAGCCACCCTGGATAAGACAGGCAGGGATGACAGCAGAGAGCCCCATCTCCGTGGGCCATGGGAGGAAGTGACCTACTGGCGGGTGGAAGCCTTCGGACCAAACCAAGACACCCACTTACATGTCTTGGGTCTTGAGGGTCCAGCGTGTCTATAAAACTCTGCAGCTCCTCCAGCTCCTTTCCTTTCCGGGCCATGTCTTGCCTCTGCCTCTCCATCTGCTTCTCTAGCTCCAGAGCCTCTTCCCGCAGCTGGTTTAGGAGGAGTATCTTGCTGCTTAGCTGCTGCCGAAGCTCGTCCTTCTCCACTGTGGTCATCTAGAGGGAAACGGGCAGGGAAAAGGCCGAATCAGAGCTCCAGAGGAATCGGTCTCCTCGAAAGACGACTCCTCGTTTTGCAAACGTTCTTGTCCCCAGGTTCGTTTGCGTTAGGAGTCACTCCCAAGGAAGCTGAGGGGGGGGGTTAACTTCCATGTAAACCTGTACGGGAGCTGGGCCTCCAGCCTTTGCTGTTTTGCCTTTCAGGGGCATCCCCACTTCGCCTTGGCAAGGCTGCTATCAACCATGAGAGAGACAAGATCTTAACCAGGCACATCCAAATTTTAGCCCTCCTCCCTCAGCCTGTATTTCCAATGGCCAAGGACTATGGGAGTTGTGGTCCAAAACACCTGGAGGGCTAAAGTTTGGACATGCCCGATTTAAATCTTTATATTAGGCACGTCCAAACTTCGGCCCTCCTGATGTTTTGGACCACCACTCCCAGAATTCTAAGCTTAGACTGCCATCTATGAGACTAAGGACTGTGGGAGTTGTGGTCCAAAACATCTGGAGGGCCGAAGTTTGGACATGCCTGCTTTATATGCTTTGGGCAACGTCTTCCAACACGAAGCTTGCAACATGACAATTGTGCACAGCAGACCCGCAACGCGAGGCCTGTGCCCGTGCAAACGTTTCACGCCGCTGTCGCAGTGCGGCTGGCCTGTTACCTACCTTTTCTTGAGCCACGGCATCTTGGACCTGTTTCAGCTCTTCGGCAGCTTTTAAAACTTGCCGCTCTGTGTCGGCTACGTCCTGCTGCAACGCAGTCAGTTTTTCTTGGGCTGCAAAGGAGGGAAAATATATAAAGATATAGGACACAGAACTCTGCAAATGGTGACAGGCAGGTTTAAACTGCTCTTCCTGAGAAGCAGGATGCAGGATGCAGACAAAGGAACTAACCGTCCCCATCGGGTAGCGGAGGCCATTCAGAGTTGTTTACATCAATACAAATAACAAAATAACAAACAAAACAAACTCAAGTTAAATACAGGGCAGATGATATAAGACAGGCATGCCCAAACTTCGGCCCTCCTGATGTTTTGGACCACAACTCCCAGAATTCCAAGCCTGTGTTTCCAATGGCAAAGGACTGTGGGAGTTGTGGTCCAAAACATCTGGAGGGCCGAAGTTTGGACATGCCTGATATAAGATATCCAAGACTGACAAAGCTAAGCCACACGCATTTCACCACCATCTCAATGACGTGATACACGCGATACTCAGCACTGAGCTTGGCTGTTCCACCTAGATCAGTGGTGGCGAACCTTCGGCACGCCAGATGTTTTGGGCCACAACTCCCACCGAGCTTTGTCATTGGCGATACAGGCATGGAATTCTGGGAGTTGTGGTCCAAAACATCTGGAGCTAGATCAAGAGAGAAGGCAACACACACGGGACTTAACTCCCTTCTTTTCCCTTCCTGTTGTAGGGTGGTGGGTGGGGAGGACGAGGGAGGAATACCTTCTTTGATCTTCTGCTGTTTTTCCTCCAGCTGTTCATCGAGGGAGGGAAGAGGTAGAAGCTGCTGGGCTCTGATTGGCTCCTCTGGGCCCATGCCTCCCATGCGGATGTGTTGAGCCTTGTTCGGAATGTAACTTTGGACGGCGTATGCATTCCTTTTGTACCTTGCTTTCCCAATGTATGGGCTTTCACCTGGGACATTGTCAAGTTCAACATCCTGCGGGTGGGAGTGGGGGTGAAAGAGGACAAAAAGTGCAAAACAGTCATACCTGAAAGTCTTTTTTAAAAATCCAGTCATAACAATCAAGCTTGGAGGAGGAGCTGCGGTCAGTCTCGCCTGCTGGTCAAGGAGGAGGGGGGAGGTGACAATACAGGGGCATGGCCAGGGCCCTTCCACCCACTTCCACCCGAAACCCCAGAACGGCACTTTCAAATCCTTACCTCGGTTGGGTAATAATAGCCCAACGGTTCAAACTTGGCGTCGATTTTGTAAAAAGCCAGCTCTTGTTCCAACTCATACTGTTTCTGACAGGCTCTGGTTAATTCTACCGTCTTCTGCTTCAGCTAATGCAACATTCAGTTTGTGGGAGGGGGGGAAAACACAGGTTCAATTTCTTTTTTTTTAAAAAAGAAACAGTTGTTTTAGGAGCATGTCAGCGAGATGGGTCATTATGACATGCATGTAAATCACACGACGACAAAAACTTCATGCTGTTCCTGCAAACCCCCACCACCAGCACCAGCACCTCCCCCCGATTCTGGTCCGACGGCAGCGACAAATTGAGCTTGCTTTAAATGCTACACTTTTGCATCTGTTCTGCAGAACCTAACTGCTGGATCTTCTGGACCAAAGTTGCTTACTGGTGAAAGTTGTCTGCTCGGGAGCATCACCCCCAGGGGTCAACAATAGCCATGGGTAGGGTGTTGTACTGATGTCGATTACTGTGGGCTGAGATCCCATTGGGGGCAGACAAGGAAAGACACCCCCCCCTCACATTCCAGCACTGATTTGCATATGCCCCTCCTGCTGGAAAAAATAAGGGAGGAGCAAAGCAGCACTAAACTCCACTGGTGGAAATGGGTACCTTAAAGGGATCAGCCAGATCAACTTGGTACTTTGAAATTGCTAAACTTGGTTCCCTCAAGAACCAACACAGTGAAGGCACGCGGGCTGTAAACCAAGGCTTAACTACAGAAAACAAACTAAACAACCTACGCTATGCACACATGCACAGGCCTACACTGTACCTTGACTTACAAACTTGCAGTCATAGTGTATCTGGAGACTGAAACTACAGTGATGAAACTACAAGGAGTCCCATTTTCGGTGTTTATGTTTTTGCAAGGAACTGCGCGCTCCCTCTTATGACTGCTCTTCTTGTCGTTAGCTGGAGGAGAGCATGCAGCAAGGTTTGAAGAGGTAGCAGAAGAAAGAACTAAAGGAGGAAAACAAGAGAGAAAGAAAAGGGTAGAGGCAGGAATAGGCTGGAAAAAGGAGAAGCATCTTGATTTCCAAATCACGGTACCCAACACCACGTGCAACTTGTAATTTAGAAAAAAATATGCAAGGTAGGAAAGTTCTGAGAAAAACAAACAAACACACTGGAGTTGACTTTATTTGAGGTACTTTGAGCCAGGACCATGCAAGAATATGTGAGGAATAACAGCAGGAGCAGCAGCAGCAACAGCAGAAATATTGTCAAGACTATAAATGAATGTGCAGTCTTTGTTTAAGGAAGAATAACAGCTCAGAAGGAAGGAGACTGGGTAAAACCAAGGGAAGCAAGCAAGATTGATGAGTGAGAAGGATAGAGGTAGGCAAGGCTGAGAAGTATAGGATGTCAACTCCTGGCCTGCATGAACTTAGGGAGCAGGTGCAGCAGAACCCACCAAAATGTTCTAGACCTGCTTTTTTTTTTTGAGTGGACAGTGTTCAGAAAAAATAATTCCCAAATGATTAGGCTCTAAACATCTAATTCCCAGAAAGATTAAAACATAAATACAGGCACCTTTTTAAAACTGGTTTTTGTTATGCCCGGGCCTGCAGAACGTAAGAAATGCCAATCAGTTTTATTTCTAGTTGCAGTAACCCAAAACCAAACAAAAACTGCAATAGTTATTAGGCTACCTCGCAGCTGTGAATTTTACATCAAAAGTAATAGTAAAGTTCAAGGTCATGTTCAACAGCAGCTTAAATCTTAGAATTGAACTACGGATACGCTGGGCCATTGCAAAAAATGCTTATTCTTATGAGGAGTAGCTTAGGGAGCTGGGAATGTTTAGCTGTACAAAAAGAATGCTAAGAGGGGATATGACAGCCATGTTTAAATATTTGAAAAGGATGTCATATCGAAGAGGGGACTGGCTTATTTTCTATGGCTTTAGAGACCAGGACTCGGGGAAATGGTTTCAAACTACAGGAAAAGAGATTCAATTTAAACATTAGGAAGAATTTCCTGAAGGTTAGAGCTGTTTGGCAGTAGAATATGCTACCACAAAGGAGGGTGGTGGAATCTCCTTCTTTGGAGGTTTTTAAGCGGAGGCTGGATGGCCATCTGTTGGGTGTACTGTGATGGGGGTTCATTCATGGCAGGGGGGTTGGACTGGATGCCCCTTGAGGTCTCTTCCAACTCTATGATTCTTTAATCAATTAACCACATTTACCCATGTCAGAAAAAAGTGCACCATGAAGCTTATAAAACATTTGAAGCATCTGATTATACAACAATCCTGACAGCCGTTTTCAGTTATATAATGAAAAAAAAACCCAGCTAAGATGCTTCCATACCTTCTGGTGCTGAAAAGCATTCACTTTTTGTAAAGCAGTACAGAATTATCTGAACGTAATCCCAAAGAAAACAAAATATAAAACATTGTAGCTGAATATCACAGGTTTCCGACACATTATATATCTATAGTGAGGAGGAAAAGCAGATACAGAAGTGTCTGTTGGAGGCAGTTTTTGTTTTAAAAAAATCCTTTGTTTTACCAGTTCATTTATCGTCTCCAGCTCACTCTCCCGATCTTTGCAGTGTTGCTTCTCCTGCTGGTATTTTTGCTTCAACGATTTGTTCTGCTCTTCCTGCTGCTGAAGTTGTTCAAGGAGGTTGGTCTGCTTGGCTTTTAGGTCCTCTGCCTCTTTTGCTGTCTTCTCCAGGTCCTTTTCCAGATTTTCTATCTCTTCTGCAAAACACAGCAACTCACGGGTGTTTTCTGTTCATGCATGTGTGTCTGGCCAGCAGGCAAGCAATAGAAAGTTTTTTTTCACTGTCGGCCAGGGTGTGGGATGAGCATGGAACATCATGCCAACGTGCAATCTTCATGTACAACAGGCAAAATCCACAAAGCAAAGGACATAATGTCTTCAACAACACAAAACACTCATTGTGAATAATCTAAAACAGGACGGTTGGTATATAATATAACTAAATTCAAGTAGGGAGAGTGTTCTTAGTGTTTTGCTAAACAGTTCAACAGAGCTGATAGTAAAGCAAAAGCAAAAAGTGCTGCTTATATACCACCCGTAGTGCTTAAAGCACTCTCTAGGCCAGGGGTGTCCAAACTTTTTGCAAGGAGGGACAGATTTGGAGAGGCGAAAATGTGTGGAGGGCCAACCATACAGCCGCATTTGGCCCCTGGGCCAGACTTTGGACAAGTCTCTATAACATGCAAAGAGGCGAAGAGGATGCTGCAGCAATGGAGTTAGGGGTGGATAGGCTGGGCAGGTGGCTGGGGGATGGACAGAGGGAGGGAGAACAGGCAAATAATAAAACTGCAAGCTAACGCAGGGGCCAGCTGGTGGGGATGCGTGACAGCCTGAGCCCGTGGGGAAAAGAAGCCGCAGGCCGCTGAGAATTTGAAAACGGGCCACATTTGGCCCCTGGAACTGCTCTAGGCAGTTGATAACATGTGGGCTACACATTGTCCCCACCCCAATTTACTTGATTTACCAAACTCAGAAGGACGGAAGGTTGTGTCAACCTTGAAGTGACTACCTGAGTCCATCAGGATCCAATTCGGGTTGTGAGCAGAGGCTTGCCTGCAGTACTGCAATTTAACCCCTGCACCCGCAAGCTCCTCTGAAAGCTTGTCATCAAAACACACAAAAGTCAGAAATGGAAAAACGGGACTTTTCGGAGATCCTTTGAAGTGGCAGACAAATTTACCTAAATTAAACCTCCCGTGAGCTTCCTCTCTGTCGCCATTTGTCACTGGTTGCCCGTCGAGATCCTCCAACGACCGCAAATGGAAAATGGTGTAGAGACGGTAGTGAGGCAGGTTGGCAACGGGGTTGTCTCCCAGGGACAGAGAAGTCAGGTCCTTCAGAGGCTTCAGTTTAGCGACTTCCTGAAGCTGCAAGGAAGGCGATGAGAAAAGAACTCTGACATGCCTCGAAGCACCGATCACGTGACTTTTTCAAAGACTGCTAACAGATCCAATCTAGTAGCTTATTACAGAAACACATTATAGGAATCCTGTATGTTACACCTGAAGCGAACATAAGAACCTAAGAAGAGCCATGCTGGATCAGGTCAAAGGCCCATCTAATCCAGGTTCCTGTCTCTCACAGTGGCCCCACCAGATGCGTTTGGGAGCGCATGAGACTAGATCTCTGTCTCCTGATACCACTCCCCTGCATCTGGCCCTCGAAGGACCCTGCTTTTAAGCCTGGAGATGACACATCTCCATCATGGTTTGTCACCTGGGATGGACTTTTCCTCCAGGAATCTGTCCAATCCCCTTTGGAAGGCATCCAGGCCAGATGCCATCACCACATCCTGTGGCAGGGAGTTCCATAGACTAACAATGCGGTGGGTGAAAAAATATTTTATTTTGTCTGTTCTTACTCCCCCAGCCCTCAATTTGAGTGGATGTCCCCTAGTTCTGGTATTTTGTGAGAGGGAGAAGAGATTCCCTCTACCCACTTTACTCATGCCCTGCATAATTTTGTACGTCTCAATCATGTCCCCCCTCAGGCACCTTTTTTCCAGACTAAAGAGCCCCAAATGTTTTAGCCTTTCCTCATAAGGGAGGTGCCCTGGCCCAGTAATCATTTTAGTTGCTCTCTTCTGCACCTTTTCCAGTTCCACTATGTCTTTCTTGAGATGCGGTGACCAGAATTGTACACAATACTCCAGGTGCGGCCTTACTTTTGTTTTGTATAATGGCATTATAATGTTGGCTGTTTTATTTTCAATCCCCTTTTTGATAATCCCTAGCATGGAATTGGCCTTCTTCACCGCTGCCACACATTGGGGAGACACCTTCATGGAGCTGTCCACCAACACACCAAGATCTCTTTCCTGATCTGTCACGGATAACTCAGAGCCTATGAGTTGATAGATAAAGTTTTGATTTTTTTGCCACAATATGCATTACTTTACATTTGGCTACATTAAAACGCATTTGCCATTTCGTAGCCCATTTCCCCAGTTTGGAGAGATCCTTCTGGAGCTCTTCACAATCTTCTCTGGTTTTTACCACACAGAAAAGTTTTGTGTCATCCGCAAACTTGGCCACCTCACTGCTTATCCCTGTCTCCAGGTCATTTATGAACAGATTGAAAAGCACCGGTCCCAGGACAGATCCCTGGAGCACACCGCTTTTCACCTCTCTCCATTGTGAAAATTTACCATTGACACCTACTCTTTGTTTCCTGGATCTCAACCAGTTCTCAATCCATAATCGGACCTGCCCTCTTATCCCCTGACTGTGCAATTTTCTCAGCAGCCTTTGGTGAGGGACTGTGTCAAAAGCCTTTTGAAAATCCAGATAGACTATATCCACCAGTTCACCCAAATCCACATGCCTGTTGACCTTTTCAAAAAATTCTAAAAGATTTGTCAGACAAGATTTACCCTTGCAGAAGCCATGCTGATTTTCTCTCAGCAAGTTTTGTTCTTCTATGTGTTTTAAGATTTTCTTTTGGATGAGGCTTTCCACCATCTTCCCTGGGACAGATGTAAGGCTAACTGACCTGTAGTTTCCCGGGTCCCCCCTCCTTCCTTTTTTAAAAATTGGTGTGACATCTGCTATCCTCCAGTCCTCCAGCACTATGGCCGTTTTAAGAGACAAGTTGTATATTACCGTTAAGAGATCTGCAATTTCATTTCTCAGTTCCCTAATAACCCTTGGGTGGATGCCATCTGGGTCCGGTGACTTGTTAATCTTCAATTTATCAATTAGTCCTAAAACATCCTCTTTTAACCTGTTCAGGCAGCGGAATCTGCTCAAGGTCTTCTGTCGTGAAGACAGACGCAAAGAACTCATTTAATTTCTCTGCAATTTCCAAGTCCTCCTTAATCTCCCCTTTTCCTCCCTCACGATCCAGAGGGCCAACTGGTTCTCTGGCAGGTTTTCTACTTCTAAGATATTTAAAGAAGCTTTTATTATTACCCTTTATATTGCTAGCCATGTGTTCCTCAAAATCTTTCTTTGCCTCTCTTATCATCTTCTTACATTTCTTTTTCCAGAGTTTGTGTTCCTTTTTATTTTCCTCATTTGGGGAGGATTTCCATTTACAGAAAGACCTCTCCTTGCGCTTTAGAGCCTCTCTAACTCCACTCGTTAACCATGCCGGTGCCCTCTTGGACTTAAATGAGCTCTTCTTTCTTCATGGTATGCACTTGTGCTGGGCCTCTATTATTGTTGTTTTAAACAGGCTCCATGCACTCTGAAGAGATTGGATTCTTCCAACCTTCCCCTTCAATTTCTTTCTAACTAGTTTTCTCATCTGAGGGAGGAAAATGGTTGCACTCATTAAGACATTATGACATAGAATCATAGAGTTGAAAGAGACTTCAAGGGGCCATCCAGTCCAACTCCCTGGCAGTTATAACACAAATGATTACTTCAATGCCTGGAGTGAATTTTTTTTTTGAAACATTTCCCACTGGAAAGACATTTACGGAAGTATTACAAAAAAAAGGTGCTTAGGTCCTCAGATTTCAACCAGAGGATTTAGCAAACAAGCCTTCCATGAATTCAGAGTCTCCTTCTGCAAAGGCCCACTTGTTGATCCTAGAAGTGAGCGTCGACCACAAATAAATACGGTGGTGCCTCGACTTACGAATTTAATCCGTCCCAAATGCATGCTCTTAAGTCAAAGTGCTCTTAAGTTCCGGTACCTATCTAAAAAATTGAAAAAATAAGTTTAAAAAAATGAAAAAAAAAATGAAAAATTTTTTAAGTCGAGCAGACCACAGCTAAAATTTGTAAGGCGGCAGTTAAAATGCCAACAGTTTCCCCCTCTTAAGTTGAATTGCTCTTAAGTCGAGCTACTCTTAAGTCGGGGCACCACTGTAACAATGGTTTCAAAATAGCAATTTTTTTTTAAAAAAAAGAAGAAGTGGGATTTTATTCGAAGGATCTGGACAAAGACATGAACTCTCAGCAACGACATGTCCCCTTGGAATCACATGAGAGGTTGGAATCACTTACTGATGAGATCTTGTTTTTCCTCAGATTCAGGGTGCGGAGAGAGCGCAGTTTTTTCCCCACCCAAGCAGGGATGTGGTCGATCTCGTTCCCAGCGAGGTTCAACTTCTGCAGGTGGTGCAGATGTTCAATGCCTTCTATTTTGCTAGAAGGATATATTAGGAAGAAACGCTGAGGTTATACGTGATCAGCTGCACACTTTTTGCTTTTAAGATAAAGAGCACAGTTACTCAGTTCTTAGCTGCAAATGTGACACAGATAAATGGTCCAGATGTAACAAGACTTCCTTAATTCTTCTTCTTCTCTGGCTTACCTTATTTTGTTGTATGACAGATTGAGGTCACACAGCTTCAAAAGTTTGTCCAACTTTTCAATCTTCTCAATAAGGTTGCAGCTGAGGTTAAGAACCTCTAACTTGTCACACTTTTCCAGATTTTCTATGTACTGAGAAAAAATAAATAAGCAAGACTGTAAATCCCTAAACCTTTTCTTCAACAAGGGAACTGTAGCTTTTTGTTTTTAAAAACCCACAATGACAGGAACTTTTTAAAATATTTCTTTACCTAGTGATTCTAGCATTAAATATTGCCTTTTAATGATGTCGGCTGCCTTTTAATATGTTCACGGCTTTTAGCTTTAAATAGTGGGTCTTAATGGCGCATGCTAACATTGTATAGTCATTCTTTTCATTTTTAAATATTGTCCGTCAATGAAGCAAGCTGCTTTTTAAAGGCGGAAGGTGGGATCAAAATATTTTAACTACATAAATAACAAATAAAACAGAGTCTGCCCTTCAACCATATTTAGTTAAGTTACCCAATAGGTGTTTCAGTATACCTTGAGGACATACCTTAAATTTCTTTCCTCCATCTTTAGCAAGACACAGATTCAAGGCAGTTACCCGCATCAGATTTTCCTGCTTGGTCAGCTTCTTGATAAGGGGCTCCGTGATGTATCTGACCCCTGGACTGATACAATTGTCACCTGAAATCAAGAGAAAGGGGTCAGATAGAGTCAACAATAAAGGGGAACGCGTGGGAAAAGCCGTCCCTCTGTGACTCAGAGGAGTGGCGCCCTGGATGAGATTATGGGTGAGCTTAGAATGTGTTTATTCATTTCCCCCCATATCCAAGAAAATGTGCAATTCTGAGGACAAACCAAGCCAACTGGATGATCCTCCCACTTAATTAATCAACAATTTGCCAGTGGAGGGAGGGGGGATAAACTATGCCTTGCCAACCTAATGTTGTGAGGAACCAAAATAACTCTACTTTTTAGGGGATCGAGAAACCTGCCTTGTTGGATGGAAAGACATGGAAGGAAATGATTTGGGGTCAATTATTCGTTACAATACCTAGTGCAAGTAAATAGTTGGAGGTGATTCCAGCATCACTTTCTTCTGCTGGGTCTCCTCGACACCTTAGTCCTGTCGACAGATAAGGAGGCGGCATCCTTTGCCTACTCAGCGGAGATGGCGACCGGCTGCTGGAACTCACAGCAGACATTGGGCTCTGGGTGCGAGAGGGCGACATTGGCCTCTTCCTCAGCGATGCTCTTTGCAGACGACCTTTCCTCATCGCACAGGAAGCCGCATCCTTGCGAGGGGAACGCCTGCAAATGCAGAAGCACAAGCTTTTCTTCAAAGGCTTTTTAGGTGCATAAAATCGCTCAAACACCAAGAACTTGACTCCCAATTCTGTTAAATAAGCACACACACTTGTTTAATTTCTGGTAATGATCTATAATTTGGGAATGGAAACCCAAAATACGCAGTCCTCCATACAATCTGCTAACCAGGGGGAATGTTCGTTTCAGGCCTTCGGTCTTTGCTTTGCTTACCATGTGTTTCTCTGGTGTGCTGGCAGGAAGCTGTGGTTCCCCTTTTCGGCTTAGATGACTCCAGGAAGCTGTGGCCGAGTAGCACCCATGAGCCCTTTCTTTCAGGGTTATAGGGAAGCTTGAGTTTCCCTCACCACCAGAAAGGAATGATCTACCTTACAGACAGTCCTTGCCTTTGGAACTGGCCAACGTTAAAATATATGAGTTAGTCTTTAAGCTGCCTCAATGTATTTGTCTTCTTTGTTTCGTTTTTGCCTGGTATGCTAGCATAGACTAATAAGTCTAACCAAATTACTTCTTTGTTTTGATCATTCACTTCTAGGACAGAATTTGTTCTGAAGAATAATGGCACTTTTCTGCTTACAACCAGAGGGCTAAAAGATCTGACAAACAATATAGATAATAAATAATATGATAAACAATATAGATGGTAAAGTGAGGCGCACAGTTTTGTGCACCTCAATTTAAAAAGGATGTTGACAACCTTGAACAGGTCCAGAGGAGGGCAACCAAGATGGCTAAAGATCTGGAAGAAATGTCTTATGAGGAGCAGCTTAGGGAGCTGGGAATGTTTAGCCTTACAAAAATCAGGCTGAGAGGGGATACGATAGCCATGTTTAAATATTTGAAAGGATGTCGTATTGAAGAGGCAGCAGGTTTGTTTTCCATGGCTTCAGAGACTAGGATGCAGGGCAATGGTTTCAAACTACAGGAAAAGAGATTCAATTTAAACATTAGGAAGAACTTCCTGACAGTGGAAGATGCTGCCCCAAAGGAGGATGGTAGAGTCTCCTTCTTTGGAGGTTTTTAAGCAGAGGCTGAATGACCATCTGTCGAAAATACTGTGATGGGGGGTCCCTGCATGGCAGGGGACTGGACTGGCTGGCCCTTGAGGTCTCTTCCAGCTCTATGATTCTATAATATAAACTGTTTCTCCTCGTTTCAGCAAAATACAAGCAATCCGGATGGCGAATGTTCAAAAAAGGGTTTGAGAAAAAGGGTCAGAGAGCAAGCAACTTAAATAGAGCTTTGTCGGTTGGAGCTGAGTGACTGTCAATTACAAACTCATCTGCTCCCAAATGAAAAGGCCAAAGCGAAGTTTGGACACGTGTTTTGTGCCTAACACACACAAAGACATTATATAACAAACCACATTGCCTTCTCAGGGATCATTACATAGAATCCAGCGTGCCTCCATTGCTAACGCACAGCACACAATCCACCAGCTCCTATGGAGTTATGACTGCAACATGGAATTATTAATATTGCTTCACTGCATGTAGGAAGCCTTGCCTTTGGTGGGCTCACATGCTCTTTGCTGCAGGCTTCCATCTTGCTGTACACAAAGCAGGCACTCATGCCACACAGGACGGACTGAAATCTGGGTCAGAACAAACAAGACACCTATTCTGGGATGTTTCTCAGAAAAGGCCCGCTGGTTCCCTGGAGCTACAGAACCAAAAAAGGAAGCACACACTTCTCCCAACGCAGATCATGAGATCAGAAACCACTGGCAAGCTGCACTCCCATGCTTCCCAGAGAGAGCTTTGCTTCCCCCCCCAAAAAAAAATCTCCCCCCCCCAATGACCGCCACTTGTCCTGGGACTGGACAATCAAAGGGAAGCACACCCAGACCTCTCTCTCTGCTATCAGTCAGGAGGTGGTGGTGGTTGCATGTGTCTGTGTAGAACGCCTGCTTGTCCAGAAAGATTATGTAGTTGCACATCTACATAAACATGCATGGTTTCCTCTTCCCTCCTTGGTCCTTTTCCCCTTCTCTCTCATGGAGTAAGCAAAGAGCCTGCAGAAATCGTCTTGTTTGCGACAGACGAAGCTGTTTGGATGAGCGGCAAAACGTTTCAATCTCTCAAGAAAAAGAAGTCCAGTTGCCATGACTCAACCTCCAGATACAGTGGAGCATCGTACAACAAGCAGCTTGTATAACATAAAATCTGTACGACATAAAAAATTCCGAAGATAGGGGAAATTTGCTTAACATAATCATCTATGGGGCGAATCCGTACAACATAATAATGGTCACAATTAGGGATTACTCTGTTTTCAGTGCATTCCTATGGGAAATTTGTATAAAGGAAAATTTTCTTAACATAATTTCATTTGGAACGATTTAATTCCTTTATGCAAAGTACCACTTGTATACTCAACTGGTGGACTGAGAATCTTCACAGACGTGTTCCAAGACCTCTGTTCAGAATTCAATATACAGTGGACCCTTGTATAGCAAACAGTTTGTATAACATAAAATTTGTACAACATAAAATATTCTGGAGATAGAGGAAATCTGCTTAACAGAATCACCTATGGGGCAAATCCGTACAACATAGAAATGGGATTGCTCCATTTTCAATGCAGTCCTATGGGAAATGTGTATAAAGGAAAATTTGCTTAACATAATTTCATTTGGAACAAATTAATTCCTTTATACAAGGTACCACTGTATTGTATCTTAAGAGGAAGGCTGGCTGGCTGAGGGGGTTAGGTCTCTGGCATACACAGAGATAGATACACACTAGTATGCATGCATATAAAACTTCATTTGTATATTTATTTATTTATTTTGAATATTTTTACCCCACCTTTCTCCTTGGAAAAGGACCCAAGGTGGCTTACAGTTAACAAGGGAACAATATGCAGCCCAGAACATTTGAGATTGAGACATATTCAAGTCAAGAACAAGGAATAAGAAGAGGCATCTTAGAACATGAAAAGGTGACATTAGAACTACAAAGAGCATGCAAAAAGGAAAAAAAAATCCTTCCATAGATACATCGACACATTACACTGGTAGCAAACCTACACATATCTCTAATTTCAGCTTCTTTTGCTGGGGGGGGGGCAGTTTGTTTATTTATTTATTTAGAATATTTCTACCCCACCTTTCTCTTTGGAAAAAGGACCCAAGGCGGCTTACAATATTGGGGGGAAATATGCAGCCCAGAACACTGAAGACATATTCATGTTTAAGAACAGTTTATTTATTTATTTATTACATTGGCTGCAAGAAGTTGTCCTTCTCCCCCCCCCCTCAAAAAAAACAAAAAAAGGGATAAAGTCTGGTGCAAAGAGTCCCTCAGCCTTTGAACCAAGAGCACGCCCCCCCCTTTGGCAAAAAAAATGTACATAATTCTTTTTTCCCCGTTTGAGGAAAACCCGTCTGCGGTAAATAAATATAAAAATTAATAATACATAAATACGTAAGTACACATTAAATCCATAATAACCCCCCCACCCCCACCCCTCTCCATCTCGACTGCTCGGAGATGCAGAAAGTGGGGGAAAGTCCGGGCCGTGCTCGTTACCTGCTGAGCCCTCGGAGGAGGGGATGATGGTTGTTGTAGTGGCGGCGGTCCTCTCTCCTCCTCCTCCCTCAGGGCGCCGCTTTGATTACGGCCGTTGCCATAGCAACCCCCCTCAGGGCGCCCTCCGCCTCTTGCCTCAGCCCCCTTTTTCCTCCCTTTTATTATATACGTCCAACGAAACGTCTTCCTTTGGGCTTTAAAATTCCCCCACTCGGATTTTTATCATACGAGGGGGGGGAAGAAAAAGGGAGGCCAAACATCGACCGAGCCGAGCCTGAGGCACCCCTTATTATTATTATTATTTTTTACGAGGCCGCCGCCATTTTGTGAAAGAGGGAAGGCGAAGGGGCGGGGCTGGGGAGGGGAAAAAAGAGAGCGAAGGCAGATCCGGCCTATGGGGAGCCGCCTTTCCTGTCTCCGCCCCACGGAAGCCCCGCCCCTAAACGCCTTCGCCCCGCCCCGCCCCCCAGCCGGAGGTCCTTTTAAACAGGCCTCGGCTCGCGCGCGCTCTTTTGGCGGTTGCTCGCTCGCGGGAGCGGCGGTTAAGCGCGCGCATGCGCCCTGGGGCTTTCTCCTCAGCTCTCTTTATAAGCGCGCTTTCCCGCCTCAGTGGGCGCCTTTGCTCTCCTTTTTCTGCCTTGTCATTTAAAAAAAAATGGCTCAAAGCAAAACAAAAACATGTGGCAGCTGGAAGACTGACTATCATATTTTAAATAATGTCAGCTGTAATGGACCCGTCCATTTCTTCCGACGTGTCGTAGCAGGAAAGGTATAGTAGCCTCAAGGTATCACCTGTTCCACTTTTGTATTTGGTTTTTGTGATGGCTACACAGGCTCCTCAACTTGTTTTGCTTCAAGTGGAAATACAGTGGTACCTTGTATAAAGGAATTGATTCGTTCCCAATGAAATTACGTTAAACAATTTTTCCTTTATACAAATCTCCCACAGGAATGCGCTGAAAATGGAGAAATCCCGTTTTATGTTGTATGGATTTGCCCCACAGGCAATTCTGTTAGGCAAATTTGCCCTATCTCCGTAATCTTTTATGTTGTACATATTTTATGTTATACAAATTTTGTTATACGAGGGTCCGCTGTACTGAGATATCCCCCACGTAGCAAGGAAGAGGCAAATGGACCAACAAGGGAGATATGAAAAGACAGCGACACTGAATCATCTCTTTCCTTTTTATATTGATCCAATTGGCTACCCTCCGTGGACTTTTCCAAATTTTATCCCAAATCCCCTCCCCCTTCGGTGGCCTCCATAAAGCCACGTTCAGGAGAGGTGTGAATGTGTGTACGTGAGCCCTGACATGTCTTTGGAAGGACTTGGGCAATTAAAACGCCTCCCTCCCTTCAATTCCGATGCAGCCTAAAACATCCAAGCTCTGAGCCTCAACTACCCTGTTTCCCTGAAAATAAGACAGTGCCTTAAAAAGTAATCTATTCTGCCATCCCATCATTAACTATAATTGACGAAGTACTATCTGAGTAAAGTTGATTTATTACACCTAGGAATTTTTTTCCAAAACCCCATTTCTCTAATAAAAGTTTTAACGCAGACCATTGAACACAATCGAAAGCTTTAAATAAATCTAAGGATAGAATACATGCCTTATCTTGCAATCTTCCCATCTCATAAAGAACATTCAAAGTTCTTCTTATAGTGTTCGACATTTGTCTATCCTTAATACAATCAGTTTGACCCTCTTTGATATATTTATCTATAAAGGGATACATTCTTTTGGCTAGAATTGCTGTGAAAATCTTAGCATCTTGATTAATAAGAGATATTGCTCTATAGGAACCGACATCTGTTGGATCCTTATTAGGCTTAAGAATTAAAATAGTCAACGAGTGTTTCCAGGAGACTGGGGCTTGCCCTCCTTCCAATATCTCATTATAAAGCTTCTTTAGCTTAGGTATTAACATTGATTTAAATATCTTATAACATTCTGGTCCCAATCCATTGGCTCCTGGAGTTTTAGCATTCTTTAATTTGTTTATCACATCCTCTATCTCCTCATCTCTAATAGATTTCTCCATTTCTAACTTGTCTTCCTCTGCTAATCTTGTCTTTAGGTTTTTAGAAATATATTGTTCCATAACTACCTTCCTGTTGTTCTTAGATGTATATAAATTTTGGTAAAATTCTTGGATAGCTTTTAATTTTTCTTTCATTTGTGTACAGTTATTGCCTCTTGGGTCTTTTATCCTTCCTATCATACTTTATTAGATCATCCTGTAGGCCTCTATAGAAAACGTTAGCAAATCAAATCCTCATGGTATATATACGGTGTTACCTTGTATAAAGGAATTATTTTGTTCCAAATAAAATTCGTAAATCTGAATTTCTTGTCTTGCAGAAATTGTTTCTCGTGGGGGCAGTGCAGCGGCCAAATCTCTCATGATCTGAGCCAGGTAGTAGCTGGCTCCATGCTGACTCAGCTTTCCATCCTTCCAAGGTCAGTATTTGAATTGAATATCCAGCTCGCAGGAAGGGGCAATGTGTCCCCTGCATAAATTGCAAACAACCTAGAGAGTGCTTTATGGTATGCACTTTATATAGGGAGGTGTAAAATCAGACTAGTTTTGTTGTTGTTATTTCAATGAGTGTTTGGTATGTGCTAATAGGGGATCATTGTATAACCTTTCTGTTTTCAGTTCCTGTGTTCTGAGTACAACGCAGCAGGCACCCAAGGTTTTTTTCTTGCCCATATCCTGTGTACCTTTCTGGGTTAATTGAACCAACGAGGGAGCACTTAATTAAGCACAACCTTGAAGAGGAAAAACTGGTCCAATAATAATAATAATAATAATAATAATAATAATAATAATAATAATAATAATAATAATAATAATAATAATAATAA
>JAHTLZ010000089.1:2471744-2503366 GCA_023846285.1 Phrynocephalus versicolor | reverse complement strand
AATAATAATAATAATAATAATAATAATAATAATAATAATAATAATAAAATTTCTTTTAGAAAGGGAGGGATGGAAGTGACCTATGCCCGGGTGTGAACTGCCCATGAGATTTTATTGGCCAATTATTTATTTGGCAATCTATGTTTACTGGAAAAGTGGGTGAGTGTTTGTTTTTGTCGATCTCTAGGTTATTACACTCAATATGCAAATAACAGATGTCCAGGGATAGAAGGAGTCGAGCCTCCCTCTTATCAGACTCTAATAAAACAACAGTTCTTTCATTTCAAGGGTTGTTAGTTTATAATAAATGCTTCTTGAGTAATTGGTTGAAGAATCATTGTTGAAATACAGTAAATGGTTTTCCAAACTTCCTAATTTTGTGGGTATGCTCATGTTCCCCAACTGTGCACAGTTTAAAGATCATTGATTGAGATTTTACAGGAAATGCAGTACAGTGGAACCTTGACTTACGTCATTAATCCATTCCGGAGGTCTAGACATAAGTCAAACATGCCTTAAGTCAAACAAACTTTTCCCATAGAAAGTAATGGGAAAGTGGATTAATCCATTCCAGATGATGAAAAAGACCCCTGAAAACAGCAATTTAACACAAATTTGACTGGGATAGGAGATTCCTTCTGGGGATGTAAATGAAATGTCTCTTCAAAGAGAGGAGGAGGCAGTGGAATTATAGTCCCCAAGTTATACACCTCCACTTTTTAATGTTCATAGCAACAATGTCTAACATTTAAGTTTTACTGATTTTTAACTTGACGTTCCAAGTTCTGAACAACTCTATGCTTACCATTAGAGTCCCATAACTGTACAGCTCCCCAACTAAAATGTTTCCATTGTGGACCAGGCTTCTGCAGCCAGATTTTTTACAAGACTGAGCCGACTGTCTAACCAGCGAGGCCAGCCCCGAGCTCCCGGCCCTTGTTCTCCTCCGGCAGCAGCGGCGGCTTCGATGAGGCCGAGGACCAGCTCCAGGTGCTCTGAGCCGGCCTTGCCGAAGCCGCCGCTACCGGAGGAGGGGAAGAAGGCAAGAGCAGTTTGGAGGTGGCAGCCGCGATGCTGGGTCGTGGTTGCTGCCCAATTCCGGGGCCTTGTGCCAGGGCTCCGAGCTGTAAGTCAGAGCCCGCGGCACAAGTCAAACAGGCCCCTTCTTGCTGCAAGTCAAATATGATGTAAGTCAAGCAGCATGTAAGTCAAGGTTCCACTGTAGTGGCATTCAAGGACTGGTTGATTAAAAGCCTATTTTATTATTTTACTGATTAAAGCTTTATGGTTCTGAACTAGTCAGCAAATGAGCAAGCCGAAATACTAACAAAAATACAGGCACCACCGTGTGTGGACTGTGAAAAAAAAAACCCACAGCTACCCCACCACCCCACAATCAAAGGTGGAAGTTAAAAGATCACTTCTCGGAAATGTTTTGTGAACTTTTTTTTTTTTGAAAAGGAAGAACTTGCATGACTTCCTAAAAAGTTGGTTTACTCAACTGAGGAAGGTGTGTCGCTCTCAGCTGTCTTTTCTCTCTACTCAGATTACGAACTCGGATGTGTGCGCACACAAGGAAATATCAGGAGTGCAAAGCTCCTGTTTGGCCAAGAACAGGGAAGGGGATTTTCTAAAATGAAGTGAAAAGCCTTTTCTGAGATTAGTGATGTTTTGGTGAATGATTAACCTTTTAGATAAATTCACTAACAAATTCCCGGGACGGGTTTGTCCCAGAACAGAGCATCTAAGGCTGGCTCGCTTTACCATCCTCTGTGGCTCAGGACAAGCATGACTCCTCCGTGGATTTTATTATTTCTGACGTTATGTGAAAGAGGCCTGGCTCAGGAGCAAACGTAAGTGTAAAGTGGTTATGGGCAGCAGGGTGCAGAACAAAATAAAAAAGAAGTCTCTCTTCATTAGGGCAAAGCTGCACACAAGGGACTGCTTCCAGGCAAACTTGCAGAATACTGTGCAGATCAGTTACAAAAATAGACTTAATAGCTGATTTAAACATCACTGAGTATTAGCTTTGTGGTTGAGGTCTCTGGCTGCAGGTTCAGAGGTCGTGAGTTCGATTCCTCACTGGTGCCTCCTTGCCCAGGGCTAGAATTAATGATCCATAGGGTCCTTTCTAGATCATCATCATCATCATCATCATCATCATCATCATCATCTTCTGGCAAACACAGCTGTCGGGTGTTAAGCTGGAGGTGGCCTTCTCCAGTGATCGAGCTCCTTCCAAGAGCCTAGGATGACTGGAAATATCTTCGTAGAATACTGTAAATGCTGTTCCTAATGTCACCATTTGTAGCTGACTAATGTTGATCTTCTCAACGCCCAGGGTTTTCAGATGTTGATCCAGGTCTTTTGGGATTACACCCAAGGCATCTATTATTATTTGTATTGTTCTTGCTTTCTTATTCCATAGCTTTTTGATTTCTATCTCTAAGTCCTGATATTTGGTTGTCTTTTCTAGCTCTTTATCGCTGACTCTTATTTCTCCTGGTATTGCCACATCAACGATTCAAACTTTGTTTTCTTGCTTGTATCCTGTTGTAATGCCTGGAGTATTGTGGGCAAGGTGGCTGTCGCACTGGATTCTGAAATTCCAGAGCACCTTGATAATTTCATTTTTGGTAATGTTTTCTGGCTGATGTTTCCACCAGTTCTTGCCTGATGGTAGGTTGCAATTTTTACATATCTTCCAGTGGAGCATTGCTGCTATTTTATTATGATGGCCTAAATAATCAGTCTGAGCGATGTTTGGGCAACAGAATCAGTCAGAGCAATGATGATGATGATGATGATGATGATACCAGGCACAGTCAATCACAATTACAAAAGCACTGACTGGTAATATAAACTGTAACAGAAACCAGTTTTAACCAATAACCTAAGTATCTGTAAAGTATTGGTGTTTTGGTATAGTCCTGTGCCTTTTTGTTGTTGCTCGGACTGTGTTATTTCTGAGATCTGCAATGGCTTGTAATAGTGTGCAAAATTTATTTAAGTTGTTCCCAAACTCCGATGACTGCAGGGGGGTGGGGTGTGTGTGTGTGTCAATGAAATGTTTTTCATTCAAAAGTGAGATTTTTTTGTTTGCCTGATCTCCATATTTTGTTTGTTTTCCTAATTCTTTGCCTTCAGCTCTGGCATCCTCTGGAATTGTCATGTCAATGATCCAGACATTTCTTAATTCTATTACCTGTACTATCCTGCCTGGTGTGTTATGTTCAAGGTGTCTATCCATTTGGATCTGGAAATCCCACCAGATCTTGATTTGACACCTTCACTATCTGATGTTTGCATGGGTTTTTTGGAGGCTGTCAATTTATATATATTTTGCATTAATTATTTCATTAATCATTAATTATTTGGCCACTCTATCACATCTAGTTTTAATTTCTTCCCCCAGTCTTTGGACATTCAAGGTGAGATGTCACACCATTTCATCTTTTTCTTGGAAGAGTCGACATTTGCAATTGGCAGTACAGTCGACCCTTGTATAACAGACAGCTTGTATAACATAAAATCTGTACAACATAAAAAATTCCGGAGATAGGGGAATTTGTTTAACATAATTGCCTATGGGGAGAATCCGTACAACATAAAAATGGGATTACTCCGTTTTCAATGCATTCTTATGGGAATTTGTATAAAGGAAAATTTGCTTAACATAATTTCATTTGGAACGAATTAATTCCTTTATACAAGGTACCACTGTAATTCCTTGAATCTTAGCTTTCATCACATTTGTTTGGCGTGCTTGTTCTGGCGTAGCAAAAATCAAACTTTCGGTTTCGTTCTTAATGGCCCCCCAATTTTAGCTTTGCCCTGTTTGAATTTCTTATCATGCTTTCCACCAGTAATTAACAGATGTTGTCTATGTATTGGCTTGTTTTCCTAATTAAATTGTTGCAATTTATTTTTGAATTGTTGTTTCTTATATTGAGTCTTTGTTTCTGTTGTTTTCAAAATACTCTCCCTTTTAATGGCCTTAAGTAGTTTTCTCTACTGGTACTAATATAATCATCCAGGATTCATTTTTGATTCCTCTACTACTTGTTGTATATGCAGGAATCCACAGTCTTAATTTTTTGTGGTATATATAATTTATCCACATCACTTGGATTCATGGTCATTAGTTTCTTTGTTTTTTTGATCCAAGTCTTCTAATTGATTTTTGGTCCAATGTATTATTCCAGCTGGGTATCTAATTTTTGGTATTGCCCTTGTGTTTATGGCTTTGATTGTATTTCCATCATTTGATTCTGGTATTCCGATTTTCTTCAATCTTTTGATGTCTTCCATTTCTGTCACTTCTTTAAACTATTGTGTGCAGAGTGTTATTGTCTTGTATTTCAAGCTATTTATGATTTTCATAGCTCCATAGTTATTTTATCATATTGCCTTTTGAAAAACTTTATTCCATCTGGGTTTTGGATCTTGCCTTGTTGTATAGAGAGAGATGCACATTTGTCCATTCCAAATAACTAACTATTAGCACTGTGTTTAAGAGAGATCCTATCTATCAATTGATTTTTCATGCTTGTTCTGAAATGTGGTCGCTCTAGCCAGTTTCATTTAAAATTATTGACATGGGGATGTATGAGGGGTTAAACTTCTGAGATGACTAAGAATCCTCTTCAAATATTCCTCTTTTTCTGCTAACTTCCCCAATTTCTTCACCCCATTAAGATAGTTTTCCATTTTTCCATGTTTTTCTGAAGGAACTTCTGAATATTTTTACTAATGCCGAAAAAGTGGGTGTGGCAACTGTCTGGCAGTGGGTAGAATGCCTTATAGTCATCTCCCCAGGACATGTTAAGATATGTTTTTCATATTTTAGAATTCTTTAGTATCATTTGATCCATAAGCAGCTGATCTTTGGTGCCTCTTCCCTTTTTCAAGTTGCCTTTCTATTTTGGGTATATAGGGAGTTTGCAATGGAATAATTATATATTGACCTTGCAGCTACTCTTGTGAGGAGCTTGAGCATGGCTGGTAGGCAGGTAATGGGTCAATAGTTAACTGGGTTCGTGGCTCTTTTGATGATCATTTAGTACCAGCAATGTGTGGCCTGTTGTCATTCAATGTTCAATAGTAAAAATTGGAAGCAAGTGATTAAATCACGATGCAGTACATTGATGAAGACTTGCTAAATGCTTTGACCAAAACCCATGCAGTTCATCCCGACCAGCTGCACTTTAGTTTTTCAAAGCCTTCACTTGCCTCTTAATCATTCCAGTTATTACAATATCATCCAGCATTGACTGGTAATACATACTGTAACAGGTCCAGATCATTATTGGATTTAGTAGTTATTAATTTCTGCTGATTTCTAAATGTGTTTCAGAGCCTAATTAGTCTGTGACAGAGAAATGAAGAGTGTCCATTTTCTGATCGAACTTATCACGCTGTTATCCCCCCCCCCCAAAAAAAAAAGAACAGCTAGGTCTTAGCTTGTTTATTTATTTACTGCACTGCTGTGCTTCGTCTCTCCTGGCAATTGGACGTAAGGCGGCTCACAGAACGTTAAAAGAGGCCGGCATTAAACCAAGGTACAAGAAGCATTAAAATTATTAAACAGGAGTATTAAATCCGTCCTATAAAACCCATTAAGATATAGAAAAAGCATTTAAACACACCGCAATAAAGACATAGCGGCAGCAAGCAGAGGGAAACCAACTATGTTAAAATTAAATGTTAAGCGCTAAAAGCCTGTTTGAGCAAAAATGTTTGCAGCTGCCACTGAAGAGAGAAGAGAATCAGCTTAGGATCCCAGGGTTGTCTTCCTACTGATATTGAAAGGGTTGGTTGCTGATTTTTGAGGCTTCAAATACAGTACAGGCAAAAGAGAAGTCATAAAAATAATTTTTTAAAAAATCCAGTTTTTACATGCCAGGATGGCGTTGGTTGTCTGGATTCCAGCTTTCAGAAAGCTGTAACAGATCACCTGCAGCGCCCTGTTAATTGAGGGATTATCCCAAGTGAACTCTAAATGGAGAGGGGTTATTTTCATTTGCTCTTGCAGATACGTCATTTCATCACCCAAAATTCTCCGTGCCGGGGCGTCCGAAAAGATTGTGATCCAGGCATTTGGGTATGAACAGGATTTCGGCGTGACCATCTCCGTTAAAAGCTTTCCAGATAAACAAACCATTTACGCCTCCGGTCAAACTCAGCTAACTCCGGGAAATAAATTCCAAGGCTCTGTAACTCTAACGGTATGTACGAAAGGAAGAGAGCTGATGTCTCTCAACCAGTAAGGCAGCCTTAATTGTAGAGAAGGAATTGCGTGTGAGTGATGGTTATGCATCCTGCCCTCTGTTCAACCTTGGACAACCTGAGTGGTACTTCCAGAATACTACCTTAAATTTCCCTGCATGGTAGTTCCAGGATACTACCTAGTACACCCCATTGTACCTATAAAGCAAGCTTTAAATGCCTTAGAAATGCCATAAATGAGAACCAACCAAACTACACATATATTATGAATAAAGCAAGGGTGGGTGGATTTTGCCCTCCAGGAGTTCAATGCCCAGAAGCCTTAGTGGGCATCTTCAACAGGAAGAGGTTCTGGTAGTTGTGGTGCTGAAAAGCTGGAGGACCAACAAGCCTGCAAAGTTGTAGTAAATCACAAAATAATGACATTGGAAAGCCGTTGAGTTCAAACCTCCGGTCAAAGCAGGAATCCAACTCAAAGCAGATCTGATAGATGGTGATCGGAGTTGCCCCTTGAAGGCCTCCAGTCTTGGAGCACTCACCGTCTCCCCAAGCATTGTACTGCTCTAACAGTACAACGTCATTGTACTGCTCTAACAGTTAAGAAGTTTTCCCTGATACTCAGTCTAAATCTGGCTTCTTAAAGAGTTTCTCAGCCCCTTCTGCACATGATGTTTAAAAGCTCTAGTCCTCTGCCTGCTTCTCCTGGATGGTCTGTGCAAAATTTACTTCCTTGTGGGAACTGGCAAGCCACTCCAATATCCCTGCCCAGAAAAGCCCATGGACATGGTGGGTCACAAAAAGTTGGTCACTGCTGTAACGACACAACAACAACAACAAGCGTACTTAGGTTCCGGCCTCAGAAGCAGGGCATCTTTCCGTGATCGACCCCTTAATCAACCGATGAACTAACCTTTCCTCTAATGAGCTGGTGTTTAATTTCCACGGCTAAAATTCCAAACAACAACACTTTCTCTCCGTTTGCAGCTTCAGCCGAGCGATTTGTCGCGGCAGGATCCAGACAACCCAGTACAATATGTGTATTTGGAAGCCGTCTCTCCACACTTCACAAAGGAGAAGAAAATGCCCGTCACCTATGAAAATGGGTTCCTTTTTATTCAGACGGACAAACCGATCTACACTCCAGACCAGACAGGTAAAGTCACTTTTTTATTTACTCTTCCTCCTAAACACAAGTATAATTCTATGTTCTGGTTATTTTTTCTACTCTTTGAGAGCGGACAAGGGCAGATTTATCTGTAGGGCTTCAACTTTCCCTGAACAAAATGGGTTGAGTAGATATATTAAAAATATGTGGACTCTGAATACAGTTGTAAAATTTGCAGAGGTCCTAGGATTGTAGTCAAAATGCTGGAAATGACAAAAACACAAATGAAAGAGGCATTCCTGTTTCTCTTCCATGGTGGATGTTCAGCGGCATTTTTGTGTGTGCTCATGTTTCGTCTGTATTTAATTTTCAGGAATGGGTGGGTGCTGTTTATTGTCATCCCCCTCCATTGTGTTTAGTTTTATGTTTTATATTTAGTCTTTATTTAGTTTAATAATTATATTGGGAGCCATTCGCTTAGCTTAGGCCCACAGGGGTGCCCAAACTTTTTGTAAGGAGGGCCAGATTTGGTGGCTGTGCAACCAAAATATCCAGAATAATGCCAACAGAGAACTGTATTGGGGGGATGGGATGGTGGTGGAGAAAGCCACATTATGAATATGCTCTGTTCTAATCTATTTGTTTTAAAATTATCTCCGTAGTGAAGGTTCGGGTCTATTCTCTGAATGAGGAGTTGAGGCCGGCGAAAAGAGCAGCGACACTGACTTTTGTGGTATGTCTTTCCCGATTAAAATAAAAAGTCAACTATTTTTGATCGTTTTGATCATTTGATAATTGTAGAAGGCAGGCATGTGAACAAGGGTAAGTGGGATTTAAAGGACAACACATATGCTGCCTTTTTAGATCAAACTTTTGCTGGGTCTTAGAGGGAAGAAGACCCTGGAAATGATTCAAATGAACAGCAACATGATCTAAACAGAGCAACGTGTCAATTCCAGTACAACCAGTAAAACTAGCATTATGTGACCTTTATATGAGTCCACCATACATGATCACATAGACATTGTGTTTATACTGTATATTTTATAAATTTTGTGATTGCATTGACACTATGTTTTCAATTGTTAGTTTCCCTCACTCATAACTTTTCATGGATTTTTTTCACTCTCTTTTTAACTGCTTCATTCTCTTGTAGCTTTAATGTAATGTTGTCTTTTAATGCTGTAAGATGTCCCTCAATTCCCTGCTCTCAATTACTTTAATATGTCTTAAGTTTATTGGACTGTATCTTGTCCCTCATTACTGTAAGCCACGTTGGGTCCTTTTCCAAGGAGAAAGGTGGGGTAAAAATAATCTAAAACAATAAATAAATAAATAAATAAATAAATAAATTACTACTGGGCAAAAAATATCTGATCTGTTTACTAATTGTACTCTAAAAGTTATGAAACTTTATTTTTGTTTCCTGTAAAGGATCCAGATGGCGTAGAAGTGGATATGATAAAGGAAAATGATATGACTGGAATTATATCATTCCCTGACTTCAAAATTCCTCCACACCCAAAGTAAGTCTATTCGCATGTTGAGAGTGAAAAATATTTTCTTCTTTTATAACTCGGTAGAATGAAATTATTTGTCACAAATTATTTTGTTGCTCGAGTTTCCTTTTTCCAGCAACAAATGTAAAAAAATATATACTATTTTAATCGTGGAGAAACATCCAAATGACACTTTTTAAATGCTGTGTAACTGTTTTGTTAGTCATTCGAAGCAGTGTTTTAAAGTTTAGTTGTTTAATATATGAAAACATGGTGGAACAATTGCATGCCTTGGTGTTAGACAAAAATTAAGATTTTACAGTAATGCGCTGCTGGTAATATTTCAAATCTCTGTCCTTGACCTAAAGTCCAGCTGTTAAAAGCGCCATACACACTAGCCGGATAGCTCAGTAGTTTAGGCCACTGGGTGAAGAGCGAGAGGTTGGGAATCCAATTCCCCTACTCTATGCTAGACTGGACTAGATGACCCTTAAGGGTCCCTTCCGCAGTTCTAATAGTATTGTAGCACCCGTATCCGCAGTTTCACTTACCTGTGGTCTGTAATTGCTGCACATAACATAGTATATGGTGCCTCCTAGTGCATTGCAAAACAGTGTGAGATTCAGCCTGGAGGAAGTTTAATTCCCTGATTTTTCAGACCTGAAATCTCTGCTTCCTCTGAGCCTGCCCTTCCACTTGTGTGTGTGTGTGTGTGTGTGTGTGTGTGTGTGTGCGCGCGCATGTGTTTTAATCCCATGGCTGGGATTAAGTTGAACCTCTTCCATTCAGCCACCCACATATTTCTCTCACGGGGAGAATTTACTGTATTTTTCCATGTACTCTATAAGACTGTAGTTTTTACTAAAACTGTTAGACTAAAAGTTTAGGGTCGTCTTATACATGGAAATAAGCCAATGAGAGAACCACACAGTAGAGAAATTTTTACTTCAGACTGGAAAATTGGGGGGGGGGTCTTATACATTGGGCCTCCTTAAACATGGGGGGAAGTATCTCTACCTCCATTCTTGTTTTGCCTTTCTTGGCTAATGAGGAGAAAAGCAGTGAGGCTCACTGAAAGGTTAGGGTTAGAGTTAGGGTTAGAGACCAAGGAAGGGCGGGTGTCTTGAACCTAACCGGGGAGCGTTGGCCTGTGTGCTCAAACGGAAGAGCGTTTTGGTCTCCAAAGCATCCGGTCCACTTACCTGCTCTCAGGATCCCTGTGCCAGAGGCCAGCATCAGGCCAGCTAGGAGCCTCGCCGTCTCCATGGTGCCCCAAGGGGTGTGTGGGGGGGGGGTCTCTTCCGACCATGGCTTCTCAGTGATGCTGCTGGGCTCCTCTTAGCCCGTGTCCAGGGGCAGGGGTCCCGGAGAACACCCTTCTGCCGGGCCGCAGCGTTTCGTGACGGGACATGGGGAGGGCCGCTGGTTCAGCCTGGCTCCTCTCCACTCCAGCCTTGTTCTGTTCCCGGAAGATCAGGGGAGAGCCGGGCTAAGGGGCAGCAGAGAAGGCCAGTCTCCCACCAGGAAGCCACTGGGGATCTGAGCTGGCCCTGTGTCTCCGTTGGGCTCCCGCCTGGCCAATGCCCGGCTCCAGCTAGGCTCAGCCCTGATGATCCACCGAGGAAGCAGGAAATTGACTCCCTGACGAGGGACGCCAGCCAATGAATACGGCGGCCAAAACAACAAGAGTAAATGCTGAAGGGATTTTTCTTTTTACCCCTCCTCTTTCTAGAAAAAAGAAAAAAATTACTTCTTCAAAGGATGCGAAACAGCTCAGCTGCTGATCCAGCACCGAGAAGAGAGAGAGAGAGAGAGTCCACATATTTGAAAGCAGGGGCCCTGAACGAGTCCAGGCAGAGAAGCAGCCAGCATTCTCCTTTCTAAAAAAATGTTGCTTTTAGGTCCTGACACCGAGCTCAGTTCTAGGCTAGCCAAGGCGAGTTTTCAAAAGCAATTCCTTGTTACCCTGCTCTGAAAAGTAACTTTTACCCTTACTCTTTACAAGTCACGGGTTACATTTCAAAAGCAATCTGGTCTCATTCCTTGTTACCTTGTTTTGAAAAGTAGTTTTACCCCTACTTTTTACAAGTCACAAATTACTTTTCTAAAGCTATCTGTTCTCGTTCCTTCTTACCTTGTTTTGGAAAGTGACTACCTCTACTTGGTAGCCCCCACTCTCCAAATAAAACTTCGTGATGGACTGACACTGCAAAGTATGAACCGCGGTGTGGTGGGGCATTCCTGTACGCTCCAGGCGCCTCCAGCCAGTTCCTGGAGGGTCCTTGGGCCTTCGGACGGGTAAACTGGAAAGAGGGATGATAGTCCCTTGACTGGCGAAGGAAATGGGTTCTAGAGTTGTGCAGTGGGGCATGGGGTTTTTTAAAGATGTGAGTGGTGGCCTCTGCACTTGTTGTCGGGGCCCCAATGTTTTCAGCGATAGGACATGGGCTTGGAACCCGGGGCCTCTCGCTTTGAGGGCCAGGTCATTACCCTAGGGCAGTGTGAGGGTTCGTCTTTTCTCGCACCCGTTTCCGAGTCAATGACCAGCTGAGAGACATCTTGAGTGTTGAAATTAAACGGATTTTTATTTAACGACAGTTCTGAGGCCGACAAGGCAATGTCTCGTAACTGAGGAGACAACTGGGGAGGGGGTTTTGTAACAGATTCTTGAGGTACAACATCTTCATATATAACATTAAACCGAGAAACTTGGCTACTGGGAGGCCTTAAAAGTAATGGCGTGTGTTCACTCCCCGTCCCATACATTGGGTTCCACAGCACGGGTGGCGAGCCCATTGGGCTACCGGATTCAGGGTCTTCTCGCCCCTCCATTCCTTTCTAAACCTTTTGGAAGTCTCCGGCCACCTTAAGGGATTCCTCGCCCCGATCTGGTCTCCTCCTCTCCTCCCTCTCTCCTCGCCTTGCCTCCTTCTCCCTCAGCTCCTTCTCCCAACTGTCATCCTCCTTCACGCGGGCACCAACCCCCTCCTTCCAACCGTCATCCTCTGACACCCATAATGCCTCTCTCTCCCTCGGGGTCTCACACACGCTCACGCCCAATTCCTCGCGACTATTCTCCTCTCTCTTCATTATCTCCCTCTCTCCCACCTTATCCCACGGTCCTGTACTGTTATTCGGCTCTGATTTTCCCCCTAGACTTAAACCCTTTAAGTCTTTCACGCATTTTTCATTCCTTCCAGACGGCACACTCTGATCAGCTGTTCTCTCTTCGTCTCCCTTCTCACAGGACACCCCCCCCCTTCCAAGTGGGCCGTCTGGGTTTTTAATTCGTCAGACCAGGGACCCTGTCGGGAGAAATAATCTGCGTTAAGATGGTCTTTTCCCTTCTTATACCGGACAAGAAAAGAAAATGGTTGTAGGGACAAGTACCATCTCGTTAAACGAGGACTTACATCCTTCATCCTATTCAGCCATACTAGCGGCACATGATCAGTGACTAATACAAAGGGAGCTCCTAATAAATAATATTTCATCGTATGCATACCCCATTTCACGGCAAGTGCCTCTTTTTCAATAGTGAAATACCTTTGTTCCCTTTTGTTTAGTTTTCGACTTAAAAATAAGATTGGATGTTCTTCCCCATTCTTTTCTTGGGCCAACACGGCTCCTATTCCCCGCTCAGAAGCATCGGTTTGCAAAATAAATGGAATAGAGAAATCGGGGGCTGACCGCACGGGACAAGTACATAACTTCTCCTTCAATAGTTCAAAGGCATCCTGTTCTTTCTTCCCCCATTTGACCAACCTAGGTAATTTCTTTTGGGTTAAATCTGTTAAAGGGGCTGCAATTTCAGCAAAATGAGGTATGAATTGCCGATAATATCCAGCCAACCCAAGGAAGCTTTGTACTTCCTTTTTAGTTTTAGGTCTAATCCAATCAGAAACTTTATCAACCTTATCCTTCATGGGATATATTTTACCTTGTCCTACCCTAATTCCAAGGAATTTTACCTCTAGTTGAGCAATCTTACATTTGGAAGGGTTCACTTTTAGATTAGCCTTTCGTAATTCATTTAAGACTGCCTTAAGATGGAATAAATGTTCCTCCCAGGACTTACTAAAAATTATTACATTATCAATATGTGCCACGGCGAAATCTTTCACTGGCTCTAACACTTTATCCATCAGGCTCTGGAAGGTAGCAGACGCTCCATGGAGGCCAAAAGGCATTTTGGTAAAATGATAAAGTCCAATGGGTGTTCCGAAAGCAGTTTTTTCTTTGTCTTCCTCCCTTAGGGGGATCTGCCAATAGCCTTTAGTGAGGTCCAATGAGCTCAGGTATGCTGACTCCCCTAATCGGTCCAATAAATCATCGACTCGTGGCATTGGGTATGCGTCAAACTTAGAGACCAAATTCAACTTCCTGAAATCCACACAGACTCTAACAGTGCCGTCGGTTTTAGGGACCACAACCGGGTAACGCCTCCATGGACTGTTCGATGGTTCAATTACTCCTAATTCCAACATTTTCTTAACTTCTTCCTCAATCACTGGTATTAGATGTCTAGGCCATTTTCAGCCCTGGTCTCTCATGACCTGGTTTCCTTCTACAAGAATCCGATGTTTACATAAACTAGTTTGACCCGGCTTACCCGAGAAAGTATCTATAAATTCCTCCTCTAACCGATCTATCTGAGCACGTTGATCCTTTGACAGATCTTGACATATCTTAACGTGCTCATTAGACTTGCCCAAAGAACTCAATTCTGGTCCCAAATCATCTTCCTCTACTTCAGCAAATAGTGCTTTCCTTTCCTTCCACTCTTTTAACAGATTCACGTGATAAACTCCCTTGTCTTTAACTTTGTCCGGCATTTCTATCTCATAATTTACGTCATTAATCCTCCGCCGGACCATGTATGGGCCTTGCCATCTTGTTAACAATTTACTACCCTCAATTGGTAACAACAACAGGACTTTTTGACCTTCATGGAAGTACCTCTTCCTTACTTTCTTGTCATACCTACTCCTTTGGGAAGCCTGAATAGATACTAAATTTTTCTTCACCATGTTCTGTATCCTTTTTAAGTGATCCTGCATTTCAATGACATGTTTCACAGTCGTACACGCTTCATCAACACCCGTCTCCCATTTTTCCTTCATTAAATCCAATATCCCTCTAGGTATACATCCATATAATAACTCGAAAGGCGAGAATCCTGTAGAGAACTGTGGCACCTCTCGAATAGCAAACATTAGGGGGTCCAACAACACATGCCATTTCCTAGGATTATCTAGTATTCTGCAACATGGATTTTAGCATTTTGTTGAATCTCTCAACCAATCCATTTGTTTGTGGATGGTAAACAGTCGTTTTTAACAGCTTTACATCCAAAATTCTCCACATTTGTTTAAAAGTGTTACTAAGGAAGTTACTCCCTTGATCTGTTAGCACTTCCCTAGGGAATCCCAGTCTCGAGAATACTTTCAGTAACTCTTGAGCTAGAATTTTGGCTGTGGTTGACCTCAATGGGATTGCCTCCAGGTACCTAGTAGCATAATCAGTTATCACTAGGACATACATATGGCCGGCCGAAGATTTGGGCAAAGGACCAATCAGGTCTAAGGCAATGCGATCGAAAGGTTGATCAATAATTGGCATTGATATCAAAGGTGCACCCGGTGGTGGTTTTTTCTGGGTTAATTGACATTGCTTACAAGTTTGGCAAAACCTCTCAATGTCAGTTCTCATTCCAAGCCAATAAAAACGGTGATTCACCCGAGCGAACATCTTTTCTATAGCTAAGTGGCCAGCAATGGGGATATCATGGGCTAATTTCATAACCTCGTTTCTCCATATTTGAGAAACAATTAATTTCTCAATCCCATTCTTATCAATATAATACAATAACCCATTCCTCAGGAAACACCCCTCATAGTCCATGCTTATTTCAGAAACATCTATAGCCTTATTTGTTAATTTTGCTAGACTACTATCATTTTGCTGTAAAAATCTCACCCGTTCTCTAGATGCCTGGGACATCTCTTCTTGAATGGCTTTTATTCCGTATGGACATCGCCCTGCATCCCCTCCTGTGTTAGCATAAGATTATCAATATTAAGCCAATCACGTCCTATTAACATCTCTCGAGCTAGTGAAGGTACAATTCCAACATTAATCCTCCTTTTCATCCCCTTAATTTCCACCTCCACCCAAGCTGTATCATACGTCTTAGAGTCGCCATGTATACATTTTACAGACACTGTTTCTGTACTTTTACAACCCTTCACAGAACGGACTAAAGTCTTGGCGCACCCAGTATCAATAAATGCTCTCTTGGTTTCACCATTCACTATAGCTGAAACCTCACAATCTTTCTCAATATTTACATTTTTACCCGTATTTTCCTCAGAGTTCCACCCCCACGCACAATCTAGCTTCGGGCAATCGCGTTTATAATGTTGGGATGACCCACAATTGTAACATACAGGTTTAACCGTGTTATTCTTATTCACAAAGTTTATTTTCATAAGTCCTCTCCCACTCCTGGTGAACTGACGACCGTCCCTGGTTTTGACTCCGCGCGGCACGTTTTCGGCTCCCGACGCCATCTTAGTTGTAGTTCTCGTATTGTTGTTGGCCTTGTCTGATGACGTACTCTCGTGCGACGATGGATGAGATCTCGCCGATAGCGTGCTCTCACGAGACGTAGACTTCTCTTCCGCCAACTCGAGACTCTCTTAAGATGTGGACCACGTCTTCTAGCGAGGACGGGTTTTTTCTTTTTACCCACGACGCAGCCTGAGCGGGCACACCGGACAGCATTTGCTCAATGATGATAGATTCTAGCATTTGTTCATTTGTAGTCTCAGATGGGTGCAACCATTTAACTGCATGTGCCTTTAATCTTTGTGCTAGTGACCTCGGATGCATACCCGGCTTGTATACCAACGCTCTAAATTTCTTCCTGTATGCTTCTGGCGTGAGGTTCAGTGTCAGTAATATAGCATTCTTCACTTTATTATAATTAGCCGCATCCGTAGGCCCTAGAGCATCTACTATCTCTTGCAATGTCCCTGTTAAACAAGGCGCTAGAATTAAGGACCATTGAGCTACTGGTCATTTCGACACCGTGGCAACTCTCTCGAAGGTGTTCAGGTAAGCTTCAACGTCGTCGTCTTTAGCCGTCTTTTGAAGCCTCAGCGGTGCAGGATTCGAAACCCATGTGTTTCGTTCTTCATTGATGAATGGATTTGATGCTCCGCTAGACGGGCTTCCCGGCTTTATTAACTGTGCGACTAACAGTTTATTTTGTTCTGTTAGTAATTTGATTATCCGTTCTTGATTGTCTGCCATACGTATATATTCTTGTTCTTGACTTGTTCTTGACTTCGGAATCGCCCCGGGTTGGGCGCCATTTTGTGAGGGTTCGCCTTTTCTCGCACCCGGTTCCGAGTCAATGACCAGCTGAGAGACATCTTGAGTGTTGAAATTAAACGGATTTTTATTTAACGACAGTTCTGAGGCCGACAAGGCAATGTCTCGTAACTGAGGAGACAACTGGGGAGGGGGTTTCGTAACAGATTATTGAGGTACAACATCTTCCCGGGCGGGCAGCGGGGAGCGCACTGACAGCTCCAGCTTTGCGCTCCCCAGCGTAGGCCACGCAAACTGCGTAGCCTATCGCGCCCGCCCGGCCAGCCGGCAAAGACACCCCGCCCCCGCACGGGGCGGAGGGGAGCGTCCATTGCCAGTCTAGGCCGGAATAACGAGACAACACAGTTTAAGTTGGTTTAACATGGGCCACGATTTATTGAATACAGGAGGCAAATATTAACTGTAAGCATAACGATTTAACTCAAGGACCACCTGTGTGGTAGCGCAATCAGTTATTGATGGGATGACTTTACACGGCCCCTTTAACAACAACACGTTGGCAGCCCTCTAGGGGATTGTGGGTTTGTTATTAATTGGTTCCCTATCAAAACCCTACTCTAATTTAATTGAGGGCTGCCGGGACCTTGAAGATATTCATTAAACCAAGGGACCGTGACATAAGCAATTTTATAAGCGCTACCCGCCACAAAGAGACGCACCGCTGTCTCTTACCCCAAGCTGCCGAAAAGTTCGGCACACAGGCCCTCCTTAATATCTTGAAGAAATATATTGAGGCCCCTATCCGACAAATGTACGCCATCCAGACGATAAAGGCCGAGATCTCGGGCCGTAATATTAGGGTGCAGGATGCCGTTACCCATCTCAGACTTGACCACCCGGGCAACTTCCCGATTAACTCCCTTACGGGCTTTATGCATCTGCTGGGGGGGGGGTATGAACCCCATTGCAATCGAGGAATAATCGCCGACCACAAAATGCGGGTACGAGGGCGATGACTCTGAAAAACTCTCGCCCCTCCATTCCTTTCTAAACCTTTCGGAAGTCTCTGACCACCTTGAGGGTTTCACAGTCACCGACCATTGGTATTCCTCGCCCCAATCTGGTCTCCTCCTCTCCTCCCTCTCTCCTCGCCTTGCCTCCTTCTCCCTCAGCTCCTTCTCCCAACTGTCATCCTCCTTCACACGGGCACCAACCCCCTCCTTCCAACCGTCATCCTCTGACACCCATAATGCCTCTCTCTCCCTCGGGGTCTCACACGCGCTCGCGCCCAATTCCTCGCGACTATTCTCCTCTCTCTTCATTATCTCCCTCTCTCCCACCTTATCCCGCGGTCCTGTACTGTTACTCGGCTCTGATTTTCCCCCTAGACTTAAACCCTTTAAGTCTTTCATGCATTCTTCATTCCTTCCAGACGGCACACTCTGATCAGCTGTTCTCTCTTCGTCTCCCTTCTCACAGGCAGTGATGGGGAACCTATGGCACGGGTGCCAAAGATGGCACTCGGAGCCCTTTCTGTGGGCACCCGACATTGCCCCTTCATAGCCACCTGTATACAGGTTAAATTACTGTATTGGCGCTTTGCAAAAAAAAAAAAAGTGGGTTGTGAATTGCAGTTTGGACACTCGGTCTCTAAAAGGTACGCCATCACTGCCCTAGAGATAGCCGCCCTAGGATTCCTGACAGAGGGCACGGACTCTGGACCTGGGGCTGCTTTGGAAGAACAGCAGGATCTGGCAACTTTTTAAGGCCCCCGTGCCTTTCTGCCCAGGACCTCTTTGGCCGAATGCTCGGCTGTGGGTTCTGTCCCATGCCACTGTGGCCCTTGAGGTTTGGCTCACTGCTGTTGACACCAAGCTTGGGAGCTAGAATATGGGGCTTCGGGCTCTTTCTTCGGCCCCCGTGGCCAGCAAGGTTTGGCTGCTTGCTGTGTGCCCAGGGCCTCTTCAATTGAACACTCCACTGCAGGCACCGTGCCATGCCACTGTGGCCGCCATGGTGTGGCTCGGGGCTTGGCCACCTGGGCCTTTTCTGTGGGCTACAGAGCTCTGGGCTTCTTGATCTGGCCTCACGCTCGCTGCGGCAAGGTCCCTCACTTTCTGCCCAGGATCTCTTACACGGCATGCAGGCCTCTCGGGGTCTCATTCTCAGCCCATGGCCGTGATGGTGAGGGTCCTCACTTTGTGCCTGCTGCTTCTTCCCTGGAATAAGAGGCTCTGGGGCTATTGCGTTGCCACTGTGGCCGTCCTGGTGTGGCTCAGCACTTGACCATCTGGGCTTCTTTCGTGGAATGCAGAGCCCTGGGCTTCTTGATCTGGCCCCGTGCTGGTTGTGGTGAGGGCCCTCACCTTCGGGCCAGCGTCTCTTACGTGGTATGCCAGCCTGTGGGATTCTAATTTGGCCACTGTGGCCATCATGGGGAGGCTCGTCACTTGGTGCCCGTTTCTCAAGACTGCGGGACTTTGCTCTCCTTCTTCTTCCCCTTTGGTGGTCATGGGGTAGCCTCTTCCGTTGCGACCGGGGCCATTTCCCTTGACTAGGTGGTCCTGGGCTTCTGGGACTGACCCCTTGGGCAGCAGAGTCAGGCCCCTGGCTTTGGGCTCTGAGTGGGGTGTTGCCGGTCTCTTGGCTGCTTGTAAAGTCCCCGTAGCCTTCATGGGGAGGCCCCTCACTTTGGGCACGGTGCCTCTTTCGAGCAGCCTGGGGCTCCGAGATCCTTGCCACTCCCCTCTGGTGGTTGGGGTGTGGACTCTCCTGTTGGTCACGGACCCTGCTGTCTGGAATATTGGGCTGAAGTGTTGTTGTATGGCCCACTTGATCGTCCTGTTGTGGCCCCTCGCATTGATCTCCGAGCCTGATGTCGCAGTGTCAGGTTCTGGGCTTCTTATATTGCCCACTTGATCTTCGTGTGGTGCCTCCTCGCGTTGGTCGCTGGGCCTGATGTTTGTAATATGATGCTCTGCGTTTCCTGTACTGCCTACATAGTTGTTGTGCGGTGGCGTGTTGCTTTGGACCCTGGGCGTGTTGTTTTGAGGCCACGGCTTTGAATATGTGATGGTGTATCTTGGTCTTTCGGTTTCAGGGCCTTCCATGTGCCCCCAGTGGGTATTATTTTCAATCGTTGGCTTTGGGATTCTCTGGTCCTGCAGCTGACCCATTTTTTGTGGCAATCGGAGGAGGATTAGGGGCTGTTGGCTTCTGGGAGGGTCTTCCGGCTTCAGCTGGCCTCTTTCTACCCATGGCCAGCAGTGCCTGAGCCTCAAGAGATGGTCCCACGGGGTTAGATGGGAGAGACCTGAAGGAGAGGCAGCGGCCCTGTGTCTTTCCGTTGGTTGGACGGGATCAGGCTGGGAGGGCAAGGGAGAACAGGTGGTTTTTGCAGGGCTTGGTGGGACGTAGAAGGCCTTCCTGGTGGCTTGAGAAGGAGGAGGTGTCTCTAGGTCTTTCTTGGAGAGAGCCCTCCCAGGGCGCTCCTGCTCCTTCCCTGCCCGGAAATGGACCATTTGGCTTCCCAAGGCCCAAGGATGTAGGGGTGCTGGCTTTGTAGCCTCTTTGGTGTAGTAGAGGACCAAACGCCACAGGATCTTTGGAGCGGTGCCTGCAGAGGCCAAGCGGATGACCCTGTGGGGAAGAGAAAGGGGTCAGAAGCAGAACAGAAGCCAGTTCATGGCCCTCCATGGGGCTCCCACCAGGGGCTCCCCAAAGAGGACTTTCCAGGGACCCTCCGAAGGACCCCCACTCTTGGCCTCCGGATTCCGGTGCCCTGTGCTTAGCCTCTGCCGAGGGAAGTCAGAATCTGTGCTGCCCAATAGGCATCAAAAACATGTAGAGAAATACAAATATTCAATATTCAATCTACTGATTTGGCATTAGTAAACGGGAAGGCTTATGTACCTTCTCAAGGATCATAACCTTTTCAGAAGAGAAATGGGATGATGGAAAGGGTGGAAAAATGAATAATTTCTCCCAGTGGAAGGGAATCCTTTTCTGTATAGTTGTTTAATTTTAATTTAAAGGGCAGAAAATCCTCCACAACTTTTGTGGGAGGTAGGAGCGCATTTCTGTTTCCAGTTGCCTCCAGCCATTTTGGAACTGGCTAAACTGGTCACTTGTGGCCACTCTCAGGGTGGTTTGCAGGTAAATTCTGTAGACTTTATAGCTGCCCCACCACCACCACCCAGCAATCTGGATTTACTCAATTCATCGACCTCGGAAAGAGGAAAATGAACCTGGAACCAGCTCCCTGGGATTGAACCCAGGTCAGGGGCAGAGTTTTGGCTGCATCCCTGCCGTTGAACCACCGCTGGGCCAGGAGGCTCCTTTGAAAGCCAGGCCCAGGGGCTGAGATGGGCTCGCTTTCGTTCTGGAGGAGGAGAAGGGGTGGAAGAAAAGAGGATCACCTGCGATGAGGGTTTAACCCCATCCATTTGCGCTGCCTTCTCAGACGTAGCGCCTTGAGCCAAGCGGGCAGCCATCCGAGACGCAGCAGATAAAAGACGGACCGAAGGATCACAGGGATCCCTGATCTCACCCGGTCATTTGTGTTTCGATAATGGACCCTGGGAACGTGTTCCTGCTTGAGGAGCACCCAGAGGGTCCCAAGCGAATTAAAAGAGCAAAGAGGGCTGAGAGCAGCATCCTGCCGTCCAGCTGAGGCCGGTGAAACCTTCACCTCAACTGAAAAAGCCAGGGTTCTTCTTGGAACTCTGGTGGGCTTGCAGTTGTTGGCAGTTAGGCAACCATTGTCTGGGTGTTCTGCAGGGACCCTTCCCATTCTGCCTGGATTAGGAATAATAAAAAACAAAAAGAAGGCAGGGTGCCATTTTCCTTCTCGACTCTTTCCAATGGGCCACCATACTTTCCTGGAGCTTCTGGATCCTTTGAGAACCAGCCAGGACAACCCAACTGCAGGGATTGACATAAATGAGATCTGAATGTCTGTGTTTTCTCTGTTTTAAAAGAGGGATGTTCAAAAGAGACCACAAGAGAAATAAAACATTTTAAAATATATCCAATTGTCCGGCTGTTGGTTGATCCTGAAAACAGGGAGCAGCTCATTGGGGGTGGGGGTGGTCCATGTGTCCCAGGAAATCCTGACAAAGGACCTCTTCCAGATGGGACCCGGTTCCTCTCTCTCTCTCTCTCTCTCTCTCTCTCTCTCTCTCCGCCCCCCGGGGTCCTCCTCCTTTTGGTGCTGAGGTTTCTCTGGATTGGCCCCAGAAAGTCTCCTTTTCAAAGCCCCCTCTGGGAAAAGGGTGGAGCTTCTCTTCCACAGTTTCCTCCCTCCTCCATTAAGGGGCCTGGTGCTAACTGGAGGTTGATGGGAAGCTTTGGAGAAAAGAGGCTGGCTGAGAAATGAGCTGAACCAGGAGAAGGGTTGCAGCACTAAACACTCTCTTGCTCAATAGCCTTGCAGACAATTTCATGGTCCAGAAGGTGGAGGAGGCCACAAGAGGAACAGCTCTTTTAGACCTACCTGATCTTAGCCAATAGGGAGGACCTTGTAAATGGGGTCAAAGTGGTGCGATCTTTAGGTAGAAGTGACCATGCTCTTTTGGAATTTTTTATACAGAGAGAAGGGGAAGCTAAGCATTACCAGGATTATTGGCCTTAATTCCATGGACAGAGGCACTGAGAGGAGTCCAAGATGGATAGGAATTCCTTAAAAGTGAGACATTAAAGGCCCAGTCTAAAACAGTTCCAACAAGAAAAATGGGAGAAGTCTAAGGAAACCACAATGGTTGACTAAAGAATTTCAAGTCAGCTAAATATATATAAAAAAACATGTACAGGAAATTGAAAAATAGGGAATGCACCAAAGAGGAATACAGTAGGGCCCCAGTATCAGCTGGGAATTGGATCCAGGCCTTACCATGGATAATGAAAACTGTGGATAAGAATGCACCGATATTTCCCGTAAGGACCAGCAGGCTAAAAACGAGGGGGTGCAGAACGATGACCAAAGGGACAGTGCAAGGAGCCCTCATTCCCAGGAGCGGGCATTGGTCAGACATTGCACGCCAATGCCCCAATATTCTCAGGAGGCACCACTGGGTGCCAAGTGAGGGGCTACAGCGCAACATCCAAGGGGACAATGCAAGGATCCCAGAGCTGCGCCCGGACCCTCCAAGGGCATCCTGAAACAATCCAAGAGCTCTCCAGCCAAGTTAAGAGGCTCCGGGTTCAAAGCCCTTCCAGAAAGCCTGAGCCTCCTGATGACAAATAAAGGACTATCTGCTTACAGCAAAGCCCATGGCCCATTTTCGAAACCATTGGTCCCCCGGCAACAAGCACTAATCTCACTGATCCCATCTTTAAAAAGCCCCGAGCCCCGTTGCGCAACCCAAGAACTCCTTGCCTTTGCCAGCTCAGGGGCTCTCGTCCTTCTCTCCTGTTTGCCCATCACAGAGGCTATGGTAGCCACACAGCCCACAGGCCTTGGCTTCTACTGAAGAGAAGTTCTAATTGATGGCGCTCAAAGCCAAATGACAGAGGTTGGCCTTTTGAGGGTTTTGAAAAAACACACACGTACCTCCCCTCCATGTAGTTCAAATGAAAACATTTCCTGAAATATATGCGTTTTTAAAGGACATTTAGAATACACGACCTGTTTTGTTGACCAGAGTGTGCGTTGTTCTTTTTCTTAGGTGGAAGGGGATTCAGAGACACTGGGTGCTTTCTGAAAACCAGAAGGTTCTCCTGGAACCATGGCTTGTGGTTTGACCACTTCCCTTGGGAGGGTGTTGGGGAAGAGTCCAAGCTGAGGGGAGGTCCGAGGGCAGCAAGTACGGTGAGATTTCTGGCATCCCATCAGTAGGTTTTTGGCAGGGATGGTTTGGGTCCAACCCTTGATTCAAGGATGTCCCACACCTTTCGTCACTTCCACTTCCTGGGACCACCAGCGCTCCCCTCTCCTGGGGTTGGGTTGGGTTGGGTTGGGGTTTAAGACTCACTTTCTCCCAGTTTTGGGAGAAAAAGGGAGAAGCAGGTGATGGAGCCTCGATGGGCCATTGAGGACAGGAATTGAACTTCACAAGACAGGCCCGAAGGCAAGCCGTTCCAATGGCCCAGTGGCCTTGCTGAGAGGCCTGCCTTCCAGAAGGGGCACATGGTCATGGGGAACGCTGAAAATTCAGCCTAAACGTTGCCCTGATCTTCCGGACAAAGGCTGTGAAAACTTCCTTGGAACAAGAGGACGGTTGGAGAAATACCACCCCATCCTCAAATGTCTCCTGCAGAAAGCGAGGCCCCTTGGGTCAGGTCCTAAGAAGCAAAAGGAGGAGGGAAGGTTACAGCTGATCCTTCCGGACCACGTGCAAGGGATGGGACGGTGGGAGGCGCAGGAAGGGGAAGACGGCTTTCTCTGAAGGATCTTGGAAGAAAATAAAAGGGAATGGCCAGGTCCAGAGTCAAGTCAGAACTCAGGAGGTCCCACCTCAGAAAGGACCTCCAGGAGCTGCCCCATCAGCAACCGGGTGTGGCCACTGGGAGGATGCCACCTGAGGAAGGCACCCCTGGGGCTGCCCCTTTTCCCCAGCTCAGGGTGGTCTCCAATGACTCTTTTGGGCCAACACACCTGGGTGGGCATCACCGGTCCTTGGGGGGCTGAGGGACCCCAACCGCAACGGGATTTCAACCCATGCCTGGCTAGCTTCGGAAGAAGGGAAGGGTCGGTGGAGGAACATGGGTTGAGCCAGCAGGCATCGCTGGAATGGTGAGGGCGAGAAGAAGAAGTCAAAGGTGCTGCCTGTATTCTGAGGCACCTGGGAAAGGATGGATGGATGGATGGATGGATGGATGGAAGGAAGGAAGGAAGGAAGGAAGGAAGGAAGGAAGGAAGGAAGGAAGGAAGGAAGGAAGGAAGGAAGGAAGGAAAACATTTTTATCCCACCTTTCTTCTTTGAAAGGACCCAAGACGGCTTACAACGTTGAAGGACAATATACAAAGTTGGAGGCCATGAGTGTACAATAGTTATCAAGGAACATGAAACCCAACATTCAAGGCTAAGAACAATAAGTGAACAAACAAAAAGGGGTGGGGGGAAGGCCACTCAGAGAGATGGAAAACTCAAAACGGAAACACACCAGTAGTACTAGAAAGGCAGCCCCAGCAGTATTGCGTAACAATCCATCTAAAAACCCATCTAAAAGTAGCCGGTCGCTCAGGGGGACACTTGCCTGATGAGAAAGGCCTTTCCCTGCTTGCAGAAAGGCATTAAAGATGGGGCCAGCCTGGCCTCCAGTGGGAGGGAGTTCCAGAGGCTGCCATCGAGGAGTCTGTGTCTCCTGTGTTCCCACCAGGTGCACCTCTGAGGGTGGTGGAACCGAGGCAAAGGCCTCCACGCCCGAGCTGGCTCATCCTGGGAGATAGGCTCCTGGAGGTATTTTGGACTCAGGCCATGTAGGGCGTTTGGACCTCCTGGTCCTTCCTGAGACTTTCCATCGGCATCCCCACGCTGATCGTGTTACGGTGATCCAGCCGGGAAGGGACTCGGGTATGTGTCACCGTGGCCAGAGCCGATCTCTCCGGAAAGGGGCGTAGCTGCCGGCGCCCCCATTTTCATGGTGCAAAGGCTCTCCTGGCCACTGCTGAGACTTGGGCGTCCAGGAGCACCCCCCAAGCGGCACACCTCTTGTTTCCGTAAGGTGGGGGGGGATACGTCCCATCCCATAAAGGCTCCCTCCCCCTTCCCTGATCTCCCTTTGGACCGGCCAGAAGCAGCTGTGCCTGGTCTGGATGACATTTCAAGTTGTTGCTCGCTTTCCTCCAGTCCGTTACTGACACCAAACAGCAATCAGGAGCTAAAACAGCCTCCTTGGATCCAGGGGGCCAGGAGAGATCACGAGTGGGGTGCCTCAAGGATTGTGGCTCACAGATTGGGTTGGTACAAGTTACTTTTCAAAAGCAATCACTTCTCGTTCCTTGCTGCCCTGTTTTGAAAACTAACTTTTGACCTCTACTCTTGATGAGGAATAAAACTGACAATGGCCGCACACTGAATTAGTTGCTATCAACATTATAAGGGGATTATGAAAGAAATACACAATTGTGCATGTTTATGTGTATAGCAGAGAAAATTAGCTTAGCAGCAGCAGCATGTAGATAAAAGTGTAGATAATTGCAATAAGTGTTATTGGAACTTAGAGACAGAGAGACAAAGAAACATGTCTTAGAATAAAACTCTTATACAGTATTGAATATATACAGTAGATATACATCAGATAAGCATAACAGCATAACACCAAGCATAACATATACAAAGCAAAATATACAACAGAGTGTGGGGTGCTGTTTTCTCACCATAAACAGTCCCAATTTACATTACACCAGCCAGTTCCTTTATACACATTTGGAACTCATCAGACATGATTTTAACCAATCACATCCTGACACCCCATGATGTCATTAAACTATTCCACCTGTGCTAAATCACTTTAACCTCCTAGTGATTTCTAATCCCTTGCACTTGTGGCTAACATCATGACACTGCAATTTTTGACTGACTCCATTTTACAAATTCTCTGTTCAGTCTGTTTAATAGACATTACATTACATTTTGTCAATTCTACATATTATGACAGTTACTTTCCCTTGTTTGTTTTTTATGGGGGAGAGAAACCTTAGGTGGGATGAGAAAAAAATGGCACAAAATGCAGAAACCTTCCACCAAAATGTCCCTGGCAGGCCTGCCACTGTGGTTTGACCACTTCAGTAACTGTTTATATTTTTTCCTTAATTATTGCTTAATGTGGTTTGGAAATGTGAACATTGTGAAATAAAATGACTAATTAAAAAAAACATACAGTAACTGGAAACAAAGGCTATGTAGACCAATTAGGTTATTTTTTTATTGGCTTATTGGGCTCCTTTTGTAAGGCAAAAGCAAAGTTTGTTTACTTAAGGCCTGTGACAGATTCTGCATCCTGTGGGCAAGCCATGAGGACTGCAAGTGCATCCATGTTGGAGATACGTAATTCCAGCAGGCGTTCATGTCTGAGAACTCTGACTTCAAAGGAATCTCAGGTTTGCATCCGGGGAGGCCAATCAAAGCAAGCTCACTGCAAAAGCCTGCCCTGAAATATCTCCTTTCTTGCCGCTGTTAAAGGTGCAAGAGACACATCTGCGAATTCCTGCATTCCTCTAATTTAATATTTTGTTCCTAATCCCTTCCAGTGTTTTTTCTTCCAATGCAGCACAAATATGTTACACGCTTGGAAGTGCCCGGAAGGACACATTTGATAGTTACAAAACCTGGGCGCTGGTTTGTGATCCTTTTTGTCAGCTGTTAAACCCACCACCCACCAACACCGTACTTCTCTGGGACGTTCTCAGTCGCAGGGCTTTTTTTGGAGGTGGGTGGGGGGTGGGAGGAGTCTCTGATAAAATCTACACCTGCTTCCAAGGTGGTTACTTCACGCCTTCCTCGAGCCGAGGTGAACTAGCCTCCGTGTTGAAATCGGTTTTCAACACGGATCAAGAAGTGGATTGAAAAGATTCCCGAGCTCCAGGATGGGAGTCTCTCACCCTGCTTGGAGCGCAGTTCAGGGAGCGTGGTCGGGGTGAACTCGGATTGACCCCACAAGGACATGAGGTTCTGTTCCTTTGAACTCAGATTGACCCCACAAGGACGTGAGGTTACGTTCCTTCGAACCGGTCTCCAGCGGGGCCGCGAACTGCAGCGAGAGGGACGTGAAGTATCAGCCCAAGTCGTAGGTAGCCAGGAGGTGCCCGACAGTTGGTGGATCTCTCGGTACCTCTCTGGATCATTTCTGACCACGGGGAAAGCTGATGCTCCTAATTACCACTCCTATTACCCCCTCGTGACGGGCGAAATGGTAGAGCTGGGCTCGCAACCCCGACACTGTTCCAGGGTTGGAAAACGAGAGCTGAAATGGCACGTAGAATAGACACCAAGGCCAATCACATCCTTTTTCTCCCCAAAACTGTGATGTGTAATTCTACAATAGGACCCCCATATGCAGGGTTGGCTTTTTGTTTGCTTGTTCGTTCTTGTTTTGAACCTTGGAATAGACCAGCCCCGACTGAATGGATTCGTTTGCATCATTTCCGAGGGAGCGATAATGCGCCAATTAAGATACCGCAGTTTTTTTAGCAGAGGGGTACCTGCCATCTCTTTTTCACCTTGGCCACTTCGTTCCTCAGAGGCATCCCGTGCGTTCAGGCGTGGGGGTTGTAATTAGAGATGGGCACGAAACGAGCAATTTTTTGTTTTTGTTTTTTCGTTTCGTTACGTAACGAAAACGAAAAATTTTGCCGTGTTTTTCGTTTTTGTTGCGGCAAATACATTGAACTGAAAAGATTGCTAATAAAACAGCAATTTTTCGTTTCCGTTTTCGCTTTTTCGGTTTGTTACGTACAAAAACGAAAAATTTGCAAAAAAAAACCCAACGAAAATGGAAACGAACCGAAACGGACCCCTAAACGACCAAACGACAAACGAAACACCATTTTTTTGAGTCGTGCCCATCTCTAGTTGTAATAAACAAAACAGAATCCAAGCAAAAAACATGTTGCTTCTGCACTGCCCCATAGCGCTTTAAGCACTTTCTGGGCCGTTGGCAAGTAGTCATACAGGGTACACGTTGCGCCTTCCCCTGCAGCAAGCTGGGTGCTGATTTTACCAACCTCGGAAGGATGGAAAGTTGAGTGAACCTCGAGCCCTGCTACAGGGAACTCAACCCAGGTTGTGAGCGCAGTTATGGCTGCAGCATAGCAGTTTTTAACCACTGCACCACAAGGCTTCACTAACCTCAAGAGGTACAGGACTAAGATTGAAACGGAGGTGGGTGTCCAAAATTAACTGGGGGGGGAGTTACAGAGAGAAGAGAAGGGTCTGGGGTTCAGGAAAAGGTGTTACCTTTCGACGTGCTTTTTAATTTTCTGTGTCCAATTTCCTTCCCACCGACCGGCGCACCATGGATTTCGGGCATGGGCGGCCACAGCATCTCTTAATCCCGAGCGATTATGGTCTCTCCTCTTCATCAGGGTGGGCCATCTATAGTCACACTTTTTCTGTCAAAGCTCTGATTGGTGTTTGTGTTTTGTTTTGTTTTACCCTGATAGATTTGGCGCCTGGACAATTAAAGCTAAGTATGAGAAGGATTTCACCACTACGGCTCAAACAAAGTTCCAAGTTAAAGAATATGGTAAATGCGATTGCTTTTTCAAGATGATGATGATGACGACGATGATGACGATGATGGTGGTGGCGACAACAATTTCACTGGTCCCCGTAGTCATTGGGACATTGAAAACGATGCCGCAGAGTTTTATGAAACAGTATAGTCAGTTATAGGTCTCTGAAATACTATTGTGGTTTTATTGGTTATTCAGTATCTGCTTGTGGATTGATTCCAGGAATCGAACTCCGAGCCTCGTTAGCCTTGGGCAAGCCGCGCAGGGCAACCTAGAAAGAGGATGGCAAACTACTTCTGTGTATTCTCTGCTGAGGAACCCCTAGAAAAGATTGCCGCCAGTCAGAATCGACTCCACGGCATGTCGTGGTGGTGGTGTGTACAAAATGATAGAAATAGGGTGATATTTGCACATACCATGTATACGTGAATATTAGTTGGGTTTTTCAGCCCTTATTCTGAGCTGGGAAAAAAATAGGCCCTCGACTTATTTTCGGGTGAAGGAAAAGCAGCAGGTTTTTTTTAAAAAAAATTTCTCTCAGTGACCACTCAAGGAACCAGTGTTACAGGTAAGTAACCTCTTTTTTAAAAAAGTTTTTTTCTCCCCCGAATCAAGCGGCAGTGTCCACCACCGGCTCTTGCTTTGGGAGAGGAAAAAAGTTTTAAAAACCCGCCGCTTCTCCTCCCACCCCCCATCGGGCACATCGAGGGAGAAGTGGTGGTTTTTAAAAACTTTTTTTCCTCTCCCGAAGCAAGCGCCGATGGCGGACATTGGCGCTTGCTTTGGGAGAGAGAGAAAAGTTTTAAAAACCTGCCGTTTCTCCCCCCCCCTCCATCGGAAAAAGAAGAGGAAGAGGAGGAGGAGAGGAAGAAGGGAAGAGGAATTTTAGTGGCGGCGGCAGCCATCGGCAGTGGGTCAGGAGGGGCTCCAGAATCGCCCTCCTCAGCCCAATCCTTCCTTGCCAGCGGAGGGAAATATTGACTCAGGTTATACGCAAGTCAATCAATTCCTCACTTTTTAAAGGCAAAATTAGGGGCCTCCACTTATACTCGGGTCGACTTATCCTCGAGCATAAAATTGTTAACTATAAAATTGAACCAAGCCTCTGCTGGTGCCGGAGATCCTACACCAGCTGTTCTCAAACTGGGTGCCGCCGAGCGTATGCCAGGGGTGCCGCGGCAATAATATTTAACTTTCTGGGTCAAGTGGTTTGAAAGTAAAATGAACTAAACTTCCCATAAACATAAAAGGAAATAATGAAAAATCCGTTCAATCAGTTTCACTCATCACATTGAAAAACAACAGAGCCTTGAATTTGCACTGTTTTCTTTTCCTAAGTATTCAAACCACTTTAAGGGTTGCTGTGCCGCGATTTGATTTTAGCCCAACAAGGGTGCCGTGCGGCGAAAAAAGTTTTGAGAACCACTGGCCTACACCGCGGCCAAAGCACCCTTGATAGAGAGGGCCAATCTTCTCTGTTCAAAAGCCTTCCACTAGGGGGCTCCACCACTTTTTGCAAAATTACTCAAAAATGTTCATTAATTTTTTGGGGGGTGGGGGTGGGGAATCTATATTGATTATAGCCGCTTTGCAATTCTTAATAACTGAGTCCATTATTTATTCATTCAGACCCATCGGTTAACTATGATCAATGGAGAAATGTTTTTATCATTTGTAAATATTTAGTACTGTATCTATACGTTAAAAGCTTAGCTTCTTCCCCTCTGGAAATTATTTTTCCCATAACAAAGATTTGTATATTTGTGTTACGAATTGAGATTTCCTCCCATTTCAGCCATGCCGAGCTTTTCAGTCACGATAGAACCCGAAAATAACTTCATCAGCTATCAGCACTTCGAAAGATTCAAGATTGCTATTAAAGCCAGGTAGGACCAGCCCACCATTTCTCCGTTAATCGGTTTTTAAATTAAAACAACAACGGCACCCACCTAAATGTGCGTTTATAACTTTTAAGGTTGGCTCATGCAATCCATCAGTTGCACCGTGGTACACCTCTTGGCCCCTTTCCCAGAAATTCTCGGTGATAACTTCCTAATGTGGGATAACAGTAGGACCCCACTATCCCCTGGGAATTGGTTCCAAGCCTTCCTATGGATAATGAAAACCGTGGATAAGGGAGAACACCAAAATGTCCCCAAAACTGCTGTTTTGTGATAGTAACTTGCTTTTCAGCTGCTGTTTTGCAACAGTAGCTTGCTTTACAGCTACTTTTTGTGACAGTAGCTTGCTTTGTAACTGCTGTTTTATGACAGTAGCTTGCTTTATAGCTGCTCTTTGTGACAGTAGCTTGCATTGTGGCTGCTGAATTATTTATTTATTCCTCTGCCAGCCGTGGATAACTGAATCAGTGGATACGGGCATCCTACTGTATAAGCAGCTCAGCATGCCTTTGATAGAGTACGGAAAGTGATGCACCAACTAGACCTGGGCGCCAAGTTTTGTTAGACCTGTTGGTACATCTTGTAATCACATGTCCAGATGAGTGATTTAATCTATGTACCTGTGTAGCATCGCTGAGCCATTGACAGGGCCGTATCTGGGGAGGGGTAGAAGAGTGCATCTGTCCTGGGTGCCGCAATCTGGGGGCGCCTGGAGGGGGAGCAGGAGTTGGAACCCCTTTGTCCCTCCCGCCAGCAGTCCTCAGGCTTGGTGACGGGACCCACTCCATCGCCGCTGCCGCCCCCTCCGTCGCCGCATGCCAGGTAAGCAGCGAAGCAAGCAGGCAGGCAGCCATCTGAGCATGGTGGCTGCGCCGCCCCCCTCCTCCTCCTCCTCCAACTGTTCCTCGCCTTCCTCTGGGCCACGGCGGGAGAGGTAAAAGCAAAGCAAAAAGCGTTCTGCTTCTATACCACCCCAGACCACTTCAAGTAGTCTCTGGGCAGTTTACAGTTTTTAATTACAAGTATGCAGGCTACACATTTGCCCCCCTCCACAGCAAGCTGGGTACTCATTTTACCGACCTCAGAAGGATGGAAGGCTGAGTCAACCTTGAGCCGGCGACCTGGGATCGAACCCCAGGTTGTGAGCACAGTTTGAGCTGCAGGACAGGCTTTGAACCACTGCGCCACGCCCATCCGCCCACGCCCACACCCACAGGATTGCCCTTCCCCCTTGCCAGGCGCCCCAAAACCTTGCTACTCTGCCTTCCATTGAGGCATCTGGTTGGGAGCTGATTTACACACACACACACACACACACACACACACACACACAATGCTTCCTTGACAAGGACTGGACTGTATCATCCATGGGGCCC
>JAHTLZ010000089.1:2461541-2471734 GCA_023846285.1 Phrynocephalus versicolor | reverse complement strand
CCTTCCTTCCTTCCTTCCTTCCTTCCCTATCTACTTCATGAGTTGATAAGACTTCTGAAAGCTCTCCTCTTTTATTTTCCCAGGCGGCCGCAGCGAAGACAAGGAATTGACCAGCGTCCTGTACGCCTTGTCTCCTTACAAACTGCACTTGGTGGCTACTCCCCTTTTTGTGAAACCGGGCCTTCCTTACTTCATCAAGGTGGGTGGACCCAACCTAAGGTCAAGCCAGACTTTGGGGAATATCAGGCAAGAGGCCCAGCTCCTGTCACTTAGGGTCGTAAATCACACTTAGAGCAGGCAATGCATCCCAAATAAAAGGGAATATTTTATTCTGGGTTCTGCTTGTGTTTTTCTTGTTCTTATTATGAGTTGTAATACGATGCTTGTTCAATGCTTTGTCAACATTGCAATAGTATGGCTTTTAACTTTGTTTCTTTTAGCTGCCTTGGATCCTTTGGGAGCGAGACAGCATATGTGTATTCTGAAAAATTAAAATAAATACTTTTCATCTGCTGAAAGCCGTCCCTCCTAACAAAAAGAGGACACCCTTCCATTAACCAACCCCAGTCCACATTTATGTCCTCCGGTGTGTGGAGTGGCGGAGGCCTAGAGCCAACAGGAAGGGGTTAACTCTCTTTGTTTGAGGAAAAAGCCAGGAGAACTGAGAGTGGTGTTTTTCATATTTGGCAGGGTGAACAAACAACAACACAGGTTCAAGTTTCTGTGTTTCTGTTGTTTTCCGGAGCTGGAGGAAGAGGGGGGTGGTTTGAGCTCCACAGAGCCAATAATAAATAACAACAACACCTGGGTTGGGCACATTGTTATCTCTGTTTCCCTACTTGAGTCTTCGGCTTTGGCAGTTTCCCCTCCTTGCTTTTGGCTGATACGGCTTGCATTCCTGGGACATAGGAATGCAAGGCAACATCTCAGGACCAGAATCAGCAGTACGCCTCCATTTGAAGGACAAAGGGCATTCTTTCAAAGTTGAGGATGTACACATATTAGACAAAGAAGAGAGGTGGTTTGAAAGAGGAGTAAGGGAGGCCATTCATGTGAGCATTGAAACCCCCTCCGTCAACAGAGGTGGTGGGCTCCGGCATAGTCTATCTGCTACTTATCAGGCTGTGCTTTCCAAAGTACCCAGACAAATCAAAAAGCCTTCACCACCAAGGCCATAGCTAACGACCCATTCTTGATAGGTTTCAGCACTTAGGCCATTGTTCACCTTAAGGCCATGGACACTAATGTCTCCCTAACGAGCCTATTCAGGCCATTGTTCATCTTATGAGCCTAATTCAGATCAGGGTGACAAGAGGTCAAAGCTGACTATAAGATGGAGGATTTGCACTAGCTGTATTCAGACTGAGGAAGCTGTTTGGATGAGCAGCGAAACGTTTCTATCTCTCGAGAAAAAGAAGTCCAGGAGCCATGACTCAACTTCCAGATTCCCTGGGATAATTCACCAGGGAACGGGGAAGGTTTGCTTTAAAATATTCACCTGGTGTGCAGTTGTAGATGCAAACTGATAAGGCTCCCCTCTCCCCCAAGAAAAAAAAGGAGGGGTTGGTGGGTTCCGATTTGTGAGTCGATCCAGCAGCACTGAAAGGAAATAAAACCGAGCCTGAATCGAACCCCCCCCCCCCCCGGTGTGACTTAAGTCTGACGTGACAGCGAGTCTCGCGAGTGACTCAAGGACCACTCTTGGCTGTCCAGATGTGAGCAGTGGAACAGCAATGCAAAGGCTCTTCTTGGCAGCTTCCCTGTCTTTAAAACTGGACATGGGCTGGAGAACCGTTGAGAATTCAGTGGTTCTCCAACGGTGGGTCCCCAGAGGTTCCTGGAGTGCAACTCCCAGAGGTCTTCATCACTAGCTGAGCTGGCCAGGATTTCCCGGAATTGTCCTCCAGGAACATCTGGGGGACCCACAGGTTGAGAACCACCTATTTAGACAGAGGGGACCTTGAAAGAAGACACTCTCTCCTATAAAATAGATCTCTGGCCCCATGGGGTGCTTTACATCACTGCTTTGGTCTGAAAATAGATCTCCCTTGTTTCTTTTGCTTACCTGCCCATCAGCCTGGCGGGCGGAAATGGAAGCCGACCAGCAATCAGGAAAAGGGTATAATAAGAAGATGGGCAGAGGATTTTTTAAATACCCTAAATTTATCAGGTAAAATAAATTGTCTCATTTATAAAAAGCCTGACTAAGCAACCCATCTCTAGTTTAATGGATGCTGGCATGCTACAGTCATCCAGGCTAGACCTCTGCCCGATGCTTTACATAGAGCTGCCCTTTAAGACAGTTCGAAGGCTCCAGTGGCTATTTGATCCCACCTCCAATTTGGTTACCGTGCGCTGTGGTTATTTTAAGCACTCTCCTGTTTAACCCTGTTTTTTTTCCCAACTTTCTACAGTTTTGCTCTCTGAACCACTTTGAGGAGGCTTTGTCCAGAAGATAGTGTAAAAAAAAATAATAATAAGTACACTGTAAGTGAATCTTAAACTCAATTTCTGTTGTGGAAACAGGCACAAGTGAAGGATCCCACTGGTGTTCCGGTGAGAAATCTGCCCGTAAGTTTTTCTGCTAGCACCTTCAACGAGGAAATGGAAGAGACCAGATTGGCTCAAGAAAGTGAGGGAAATGTGATCACCGCAAATGATGGAACAGCTTTAAAGGTGTTTAATATACCTTCCAATACCAAAGTCTTGGAATTTCGAGTGAGTGAAAATTCTTCTGACTTCCTCTTTTTGTAACTTAGAGATTCTAGATGTTGGTCACTATTCCAGCCCAGTTGGAAAGGGTTTGTTTTTTACATTTCAAATTGCTGAAAATGAAAGCCTAGGAACCCTACCCCTAACCCTTTTATTAACGTACTACGCTGAACGAAAAATCCCACAATCATGATTTGGAATGATATTCTTTCCAAGGAAAAAGGCAGGGTAAAAATGTTCTAAATAAATAAATAATTATTTTAATTTAACACTGTGCCTGGCTTGAAGCTTGCTTCCATGAATTAGGAGTACTGTAACTAGATATAACCCTTGCTAATAACGTCACTGCGAGGCCGAATTGATTTAAACTTTTGCCCTGAGGAGACAGGTATGTGTCTTTGAATCTAGTGGGGCTTATTTCTGAATTGACATCCTTAGGGTCTCTTGGTTCATCCTCTATGATGATCTGTTTTTTTAAAAAATCAGCTAAAGTAATTAAATTATCTAGGAATGAGGGAGATGCCACGTTTATCACCCTAAATTGATAGTCTCCTCAGGTTAATAAAAGAGAATAAAAGGATGAAAACAGGTTAAATAAATATATAACAAATAAGTGCAATCACTTTATGTTCTTAGACTGTAAACTCCCAGAAATCCTGGCCAGCACAGCTAGTGGCGAGGCTTGTGGGAGTTGTAGTCCAAGAACACTTGGGGACCCATTAGCTTGGGATTGTGATTTTTGTGGAAGGAAACCTGGGTTCAGTTCTCCCATAAACGCCAAGATTCTATGGACCCCCATATCTTTTCATGACTCTTAATGGCTTGTCCTGCTGATTGACGTCCTTTACGTTTTCAGATAACAACGGCAGATCCTCAGTTATCGGACGAACGCCAAGCCCGCGAAAGTTACGAGGCAAAATCGTACATTTCTCGCAGTGGGAGCTATTTGTACGTCGATTGGGCTTCCAACCATAAAGTATTACATGTGGGAAGCACCGTCCATATAGCCATATACCCGGCAAGCCACTACATTGATAAAATACACCATTACAGCTATTTGGTATGTATTAGAAACCTATTCCTCCATCTCACTCATTATGGCAAGTTTCCTCTTCAAGAACATGAAAATCTCTCAGTTGCCTTTCCCTTTCCCTCCTTGTATTTACTTACTTGGTCGGGGTTTTCTACATATTTATAGAATCAAAGAATCCTAGAGTTGGGAGAGACCTCGCCTGATTTCGGAAGCTAAGCAGGGTCGGGCCTGGTTAGTACTTGGATGGGAGACCACCAGGGAGGTGCCTGGAGTAGGAACTGGCAAAACCGCTCCAGTATTCCTGCCAAGAAAACTCCATGGACATGGAGTCACGAAGAGTCGGTCATGACTGTAATGACACAACACACACACACACACACACACACAAAAGGAGCTGATATGCAAGAAAGAAAAGGGCTTGTCAGGCTAAAAGGCATATCTTCTTAATAACCACAAGTCCTAGAAGGACAGAGTTGGGAGGGACCCTCTGGGTCATCGATTCCAGAGGCCCGCTCGCGGAGGAATTGAACTCCCTACCTCTGGCTCTCCAGCCGGAGACCAGAAGCAACCACCGTCCCTTTGGCATGTTCTAGGCCGCCTAGAGTGGAACCTGGGAGGAGTTGGCCCAGTCGTGGCCAACGGGCGTCCTCATCAGCTTTCCTTTCTTCCCCGCCCTAGATCTTATCCAAAGGGAAAATAATAACCTATGGCACCCAGGAGAAGATTGAAGGCTCGAGCTATCAAAGCCTACAGTTCCAGTTAACCAAGGACATGGTCCCCTCGGCCCGCTTGCTCGTTTACTACATCGTTACGGGAGAGGGGGCGGCAGAGCTAGTTGCCGACTCGGCCTGGTTCAACGTAGAGCAGAAATGTGGGAACAGCCTGGAGGTAAGCCGCCCTTGGGTTCATTTCTACCTTCCCGTCTCCGTTCCTGTTTTCGGTCCGAGCAATCTAGAGACCTGAAATGAGCAGATTTCCTCCGGCAAACCCTGTCTGTTTTCTCCGACTCAGGTTACACTCCAGAGAGGTGACGGTTCTTATCCCCCGGGCTCAGTTATTTCGCTTTCCATGAGAAGCAAGTTTGAGTCCCTCGTCGCCCTGTCGTCGATGGACCAGGCCGTTTACGGAGTGCTGGAAACGACGGCGAAGCCGATGGAAAAAGTTACGTTATGTCCCAACGGAGAGCCAACATGGTTGGCACCGTGCTAATGCCTTTTCGACATGCCCGTGTTTATACTCCTAAATGTGTAATATTTTGAGTAAGTTCATTGTGCACAAATCTGCATCCCTGCATCCCTATCTCTCTGGCACAGGCAGAATCCTGTTGCTTATGCACACTGGGGTAAGTCGGACAGTGTCAGTCTGAGCTTGCCATTATGTCAGTGCTGGCATTCCTTGTCTTGCATCACATGACTAGACAGCGCTGGCATTCCTTGTCTTGTGAAACTGGGAGTTGAGTCATGGCTACTGGACTTCTTTTTTTGAGAGATAGAAACGTTTCGCTGTTCATCCAAACAGCTTCATCGGTCTGAATACAGCTAGTGCAAGAGACCTTCTTATAGTCAGCTTCACCTCTTGTCCCCTGGTCTGATTGGCTCGCAAGATGAACAATAGCCTGAATAGGCTCGTTAGGGAGACATTAGTGTCCATGGCCTTAAGGTAAACAATGGCCTAAGGTGCTGAAACCCATCAAGAATGGGTCGTTAGCTGTGACCTGGTGGTGAAGGCTCCTTGATTTGCCTGGGTACTTTGGAAAGTACAGCCTGATAAGTAGTGGACAGACTATGCCGGAGCCCACCACCTCTGTTGAGGGAGGGATTTTCAATGCTCACATGAATGGCTTCCCTTACTCCTTTCTCAAACCACCTCTCTTCTTTGTCTAATATGTGTACATCCTCATCTTTGAAAGAGTGGCCTTGTCTTGTGCTCGTCGCGTGACTAGACCCAGGGATGCAAGCATAGACGCCTTAACAACTGACAGTTCATTACAGGCATTTACACGGTTCAACTTAGCTTATAGGAACCTGGTGATTATTTTCTAAATTCTTGGAGGGCTTCCTGTTTAGGCAGAAAGCCTGGGCAAGCTTTGAACTAAATTGTTGCCGGTTTTGCCATTAGTCTGAGTGAGGCATCTGTCTAGGGGACAGATTTTGCCAGCAAATTCTTAGTTCTTTACTTTAGTTCTTGTTTTTCTGCTGCTAGGGAGAAAGAGAGATGTTTTCTGCCCCTGATGACCAAATAATTGTGGAATCCTTTAGCTGCTGTGCATCTTGAACTGAATTATTTTCATTTTGCCAAGAATTCTACATTCAAGAACTAACTCCTGACGAAGCCACCTTTTGCCATGCTTGAACTTTTGGTACAGCTTTGAAAAAGAGGGCGTCGCCCTCAAAATATTAGAAAATGTTTGTTGTTGTTTTACTACTCACCTAAAGGTATCACCTAGTCCGGTCTTCTATTTGGATCTTGAACTGGGTGAATTAGGCAGCTCTGGGTGCCGTTCAGGCAGCAGATAGTCTTAGAATCATAGAGCCTTTTCACACGACCCCTAAGATCCGCTGGCCACTTAAATTCGGACCAGAGATCTTGGGGGTTTGTTGCTGTTCCTGTGTTCCCACCCCCTCCGCACTCCTGGCTGTGTGAGGGGAGGGAGAAAAAAAGAAAGAAAAGAATGCTGGCTTACCTCCGTTCTGCCGGTCTCGCTCTGTTCCCGGCAGCATTCAGATCTTTTAAAGGGGCGGGGGGGGCAACAAACAGAAGTGAGGAGAGCCCGGCACCCACTACATTAGATCCGCATCAGGGATTTTTCACCCCCTGAGATCAGGTACCTGAAAAGTGCGCTGGGACATGCTTAGGTGGGCGTGGTCGCACTTAATTTTCTGTAAACTCCGGAGCTGATGGGGAAACAATTTTAAGCTCCGGATCTGGGAGCCATTTGTTGCGGAGTTTAGGGGTCGTGTGAAAAGGCTCATAGAATCCTAGAGTTGGAAGAGACCTCAAGGGCCATCCAGTCCAACCCCCTGCCATGCAGGGAACCCCATCACAGGACAGATGTCCATCCAGCCTCTGCTTAAAAACCACCAAAGAAGGAGACTCCATCACCCTCCTTTGGGGCAGCATCTTCCACTGCCGAACAGCTCTAACTGTGATGAAGTTCTTTCGAATGTTCGAATGGAATCGCTTTCCCTGTAATTTGAGACCATTGCCCCGAGTCCTAGTCTCTGAAGCCATGGAAAACAAATCAGTCCCTTTTTCAATGTGACATCCTTTAAGATATTTAAACATAGCTATCATATCCCCCTCAACCTTCTTTCTGAAAGGCTAAACATTCCCAGCTCCCTAAGCCACTCCTCATAAGACCTTTCCTCCAGACCTTCAACCATCCTGGTCACCCTCCTCTGGACCCGCTTGAGGTTGTCAACATCCTTTTTATATTGAGGCGCACAGAACTGGACACAGTATTCCAGGTGGGGTCTGACCAGAGCAGAATAGGGTGCTACGATCACTTCCCTTGATCTAGACCAGGCATGTCCAAACTTTGGCCCTCCAGATGTTTTGGACCACAGCTCCCACAGTCCTTTGCCATTGGAAATACAGGCTTGGGATTCTGGTAGTTGTGGTGCAAAACATCAGGAGGGCCGAAGTCTGGAGATGCCTGATCTAGACACGATGGTTCTGTTGATGCAACCAGGAATCTCATGGGCTTTCCTGGCCGCTGCATTCCATCTTCATTCCTCCCCCGTTCTACATTCAGAGTGTCTCGCTTTAACATCCCATTTTCCTCCCCCTGCTTCTTCTCCCGAACAGGCACTTCTGCAGCTGGAAACCAGTGACCTCGGGTGCAATGCTGGTGGCGGGCTGAACAACGTGGAGGTGTTCCGAATGGCTGGGCTCACTTTTATGACCAACGCCAACGCCGACGACACCAAAGAAACAGGTGCGGCTCTCATCACCACGAACGCAACAAGGACCCCGAGGACGGCCAGGAGTTCGATTCCCCCCTCGGGGTCTCCTTGACGCAGGGCTGGACTCAGCGATCCAGAGGGTCTCTTCCTGCTCTGTAGCTCTAAGAGGAGAATGATGATGATGATGATGATGATAAAAACTGCATCCCCCTAAGAGCCTTTTCACACGACCCCTAAGATCCGCTGGCCACTTAAACTCGGACCAGAGATCTTGGGGGTTTGTTGCTCTTCCTGTGTCCCCACCCCTCCGCACTTCCTTGCTCCTGTCTGCGTGAGGGGAGGGAGGAAAAAAGAGAGGAAAAAATGCAGGCTCACCTCCAAAGCCGCCCGGAGCCCCGTCGTCGTCCTGATTCCTTCTCTTAAAGGGGCGGGAGGCAAAACAAAAACAAAAACAGAAGCGAGGAGAGCCCGGCACTCACCAGATTACATCCGGATCTGGGGATTTTCACCCTCCGAGAGCAGGTGCATGAAAAGTGCGCTGGGACGCGCTTAGGTGGGCGTGGTCACACTTAATTTCCTGCAAACTCCGGAGCTGGTGGGGAAACAATTGTAAGCTCCGGAGCTGGCAGCCATTTGCGGCGGAGTTTAGGGGTCGTATACAAATACCCTAAGTCAGTGGTGGCAAACCTTTGGCCCTCCAAGTGTTTTGGACCACAAATCCCAGAGTCCTTTGTCATTGGAAGTCTAGGCTTGGAATTCTGGGAGTTGTGGCCCAAAACTGCTGGTAAAGCACATCATTTACCACGTCTGAACTTCTGGGGCCTGCTTTGAAGAAGGGTGATGGACTGCACTCGAAAGCTTGCAATGTTCCTTTTTTTATTTTTAATAGCGGCCTATAAAGGTATCACCTGTAACCTATTTTTGCAATTGTGTTTTAAATTGTGTTGCACATAAATAGATAGTAACTCGGCTAAACCTGGCTTGACAGTTCCTTTGTATTGGAGATGGGCACGAAACTACAAACCACAAAAATAAAACACCCACAAACCGGGCTGGTTCGTATTTCGAGGCGTGCATCCCCGGTTTGCCAAAGGGCAACTTGGTGCTGAACTTTTTTTGCTCCGGACACTCACTTTTTGTTTTGCTTTGGCAAAACGGATGCCTGCCTGCCCCCTCCCCGCTGCCTCCGTCACCTCCCTTCCTGGTCCTGTCGCTGCCTCCTCTTTCTTCTTCTTCAACACTGCCGCCGCCACCACCACCGTCTTCAGAGGCATCATCTGTGGGTATTTGTACACGACCCCTAAACTCTGCGGCAAATGGCTCCCAGCTCTGGAGCTTAAAATTGTTTCCCCACCAGCTCCGGAGTTTACAGATAATTAAGTGCGACCACGCCCACCTAAGCGCGTCCCAGCGCACTTTTCAGGTACCTGCTCTCCGGAGGTGAAAATTCCTGATGTGGATATAACGTAGTGACTGCCGGGCTCTCCTTGCTTCTGTTTGTTCTTTTTCTGCCCCCCCCCCCCCGCCCCTTTAAGAGATCTGAATGCAGTGCCGGGCTGGCAGAACGGAGGTGAGCGGCATTCTTTTCTTCCTTTTTTCCTCCCTCCCCTCACACAGCCAGCAGCCAGGAGTGCAGAGGGGGTGGGAATGCAGGAACAGCGACAAACCTGGGAACCACCCAGATCCGCGCCCGTCTCTACTCTACAAACATCCTTACACTCCTGGAACTACCGGCCTCAGGAATACACTGACCAAAGTCACCGGTCCCTTATTCGAATGATAGAATCGCAGAGTTGGAAGAGATCTCAGGGGCCATCCAATCCAACCCCCTGCCAATGCCGGGACCCCATCAAATACATTACACTATGTCACAGCTTATGCTCAAAGAATTTGAAATGCACCGCAGTATTAACGAAAGTTTGCTGTTTATCCCTTTTCTTCCCTACCCCACCCCCTCGCAGATGAAGCGTGTAAAGCTGTCCTACGATCAACCCGGTCCATCATTGACAATCAGATCGAAGCATTAGGTATGCAGGATTGGGAATTTTGTTGAAAGAAAGAAATTTCTATTTGAAATAAACAGAAAAAGAAGAAAGAAAGAAAGAAAGAAAGAAAGAAAGAAAGAAAGAAAGAAAGAAAGAAAGAAAGAAAGAAAGGAAGGAAGGAAGGAAGGAAGGAAGGAAGGAAGGAAGGAAGGAAGGAAGGATTTGGGCACATTTCATATTTGGGCAGTATTCTTGCAGCTTAAATGCAAAACAATTCAAGAAACCTATGGGAAGTATATTAAAGCTTAGCATTAGAAACACACAGAAAATACCTAAACTGGATTCCTTTGCCTTAAATCTGCCTGTGGGGGATAGAGGGATCTAGGAGGCAAAGCTCTAAAGAGCCTGGTGGTTCTGGTGTTGATAGGGTGATCAGCATAGTTGTGATTTTAGTCAGCACCTTCGATAGCTCCTTTTGAAGTTTGGATTAAAACCAGAAATGGATCTCTCTCTCTCTCTCTGTGAAATCCAGGGAAGACCACAGAGGCTTGCGGAGAT
>JAHTLZ010000089.1:2433781-2460541 GCA_023846285.1 Phrynocephalus versicolor | reverse complement strand
TATCTAGACGACTGGCTCCTGGTAGCTCCTACAAAACAAAAAGTAGAGAGAGACAGAGATATCACTATACGTCTACTTACCTCCTTAGGACTCCGCATAAATCAAAGCAAATCCATACTCAAACCGGGCCAATCAGTTCACTACATCGGAGCCCTTTTAGACTCCCGTCACACAAAGGCCTACCTAGCACCGGATCGTCTAAACAAAATCCAAAAAGCAATCGGTCCCTTCTTCATCTCGGACAGAGTAACGGCGTACCAGGCTCAACATCTACTAGGCCTTATGGCCTCAACTACAGCCATTCTCCCTCACGCCAGGTTGCGGATGAGACACTTACAAGCTTGGCTCTTGACACGCTTCCGCCCCCACTGCGACCCATCCAACAAGTCGCTTTGGGTAACTCAACTACTCAGGTCCGGCAGACCCTTCAGGCACCGCTTCCCGTCGATACAAATCACGACAGATGCCAGTACAACTGGCTGGGGAGCCACCTGCAAACGCCTATCCATCCACCACAGATGGACCGCAGTGGAGAACAGACACCATATCAATTATTTAGAACTCCTTGCCATTTACAAAGCACTCAAAGCGTTCGAACTCCATCTGTCACACAAGGTAGTGCAGATAACAACAGACAATACAACGGCAATGTACTACCTGAACAAGCAAGGAGGCACCCACTCACATTCCCTATTACGCCTCACCACCAAAATTTGGATGTGGTGCATCAGGAGACAAATACACCCAATTGCCATACACATCTCTTCCCAAAACAACACGACAGCAGACAAGCTCAGTCGTCTACAGCAAAACAACCACGAGTGGTGCCTCTCCAAACGCATGTTTCTCCACCTGTGCACAAAGTGGGGCACACCAATCATGGACCTGTTTGCGACCCAACACAACACGCACTGTCACCGCTATTGCTCCAGAGCAGGTATAGGCAAACATTCCACAGGAGATGCTTTTGCAACGCCATGGCCACGAGCCCTGCTCTATGCCTATCCTCCAATTCCACTCATACAACGGACTTTAACAAGAATCAGACACCTAAAGGCTCAAGTTATCTTTATAGCTCCATTCTGGCCCAGACAACACTGGTTTCCACTTCTTCAACAGCTGGCAGTAGATTATTTCCACCTGCCAATGACACCAGACCTCCTCACGCAGCACCACGGTCAGATACGTCACCCGGACGCTGCAACCCTTCACCTCACGGCCTGGCTCCTCATCTCACAGTAGAGCATGTACTACTACTCTCCAAAAAACAATCTACTATTTCTTTGTATAATAGGAAATGGCTTTCCTTTACAAAATTCACATCCGACCACAATTATCCCTCACAACCTACCAACATACAAGTCCTTCTAGAATTCCTCCTCTATCTATTTAATAGAGGTTTGTCTATTTCAACTCTCCGAGTCTATACGGCTGCTGTCGTCTCTCATCAACCACCAGACTCAGAAGCAGCCATGCTCTTCAAGCATCCCAAATTCAAGAGTTTTCTCAGAGGCCTTGCAAACCGTCGCCCACGTGAAAGAGGGCCTACACCTCAATGGTCCCTCTCCTTGGTCCTTAACTGCCTCATGAAACCGCCGTTTGAACCTATGGCCACTACATCGCTATACCTTCTAACACTAAAGACAGCCTTTTTAGTCGCGGTCACATCTGCAAGGAGAGCATCTGAGCTCGCTGCACTTTGTGTTGACCCCCCGTTTTTGAACTTCCACAATGACAAGGTAATTCTACACACAGACATCTCCTTCCTTCCTAAAGTAGTCTCAAAGTTCCATGTTTCTCAACCACTGATCTTACCAACCTTTTTTCCAAATCCCGATACTCACCTGGAAAGACAATTACACACGTTAGATGTCAGACGTGCACTTCTCTTTTACACCTCCCGAACTGCACCTATAAGAAAGACACAACGGCTTTTTGTTAGATCATCTGAACCAGCTAGAGGATCTCCAGTATCCCCCCAATCCATCTCCAGATGGATTGTCACCACAATCAAAATGGCTTATCAACTTCAACATGCCAAACTACCAAACACGCCAAAAGCTCATTCTACTAGAGCGGTGGCGGCGTCTACGGCCTTCCTGAAAGGTGTCCCTCTGGAGGAGATCTGCAGAGCAGCTACCTGGGCTAGACCTTCCACCTTTCTGAAACATTACAAGTTGGATGTCCGAGCCCGTGCTCAGGCGACCTTCGGGAAAACTGTCCTGACAGCTGCACTTCCATGACTACCCACCACCGGTAAGTCTGCTAGCTAGTCACCCACAGTGTGGATTCACAGAGTCCACGACGAAGAAACACAGGTTACTTACCTGTAGGTTTGGTTCTTCGAGTGGACATCTGTGAATACACACTACCCGCCCTCCTCCCCTCTTCCGTCATGGCTACTCTATATTTCTGAGTCAGCGGCGGATCAGAGGGGAACTGAGCGGGAAGAGGCTGAGCATGCGCACTGGAGGGGGAGGTGCCTATACTATTTGAGCTTTGAAAGGGCCGAAGACTCCCGCGCAGGCGCAGGAAGAACCCACAGTGTGGATTCACAGATGTCCACTCGAAGAACCAAACCTACAGGTAAGTAACCTGTGTTTTTTTGTCTGATACATCAACGTCGGTGCTAGGGGGATCTCACTCGGGAGGGCATTCCATAGCCTGGGGGCATCTGCAGAAAAGGCTTTGGAGTCATGCCAGCCCTAACTAGCCCAGTTTTACCCCCTCCCTTCACTGGGGCTCCACCCTGACCCTTGCACCTTTTTTTTTGCTCTGTGTGTGTGTGTGTGTGTGTGTGTGTGAGAGAGAGAGAGAGAGAGAGAGAGAGAGAGAGAGATTGGTTATGGGCACCCTGGAGTGCCATAAAGACAAGCAAGTGGGCCCTAGAGCAGTGGTGGTGAACCTTTCGGCACTCCAGGTGTTATGGACGCGTCACGATTTCTAAATATTGTATACTTCTTGTTTTTTAGCCTTCAAGGCTGTTTTAGATTCCATAAGCCGCCCTGGGTCTGTTTAGGGAGGATGGCGGGGAGAAATGTTTTAAATAAACAAGCAGAGGACAACAGCATCAATGGTGCATCCTCCGTTGGGCGGTTGCAATTTTATGTGCAATTGCTACTTTCTGACAATATTCGTTATATTACCAGAAAAGGAATTCCGTGCGGCAGCGATAGTGACTCACAAACAGATGTTTGGGTTTCAACCGAGATAGATAATAATACCTCTACCCCATTAACCTGGCCATGGTTCTATCTTATTTTAAGAATATATAGACTCAGCTTCGTTGAGTATGCAATTTATGAAAAAGGGGATTGAAAATAAAACAGCCAACATCATAATACTAGTATACAAAACAATAGTAAGGCCACACCTTGAGTATTGTGTACAATTCTGGTCTCTGCATCTCAAGAAAGACATAGTAGAACTGGAAAAGGTGCAGAAGAGAGCGACTAAAATGATTACTGGGCTGGGGCACCTCCCTTATGAGGAAAGGCTAAAACATTTGGGGCTCTTTAGTCTGGAAAAAAGGCGCCTGAGGGGGGATAGGATTGAGACGTACAAAATAATGCAGGGCATGAGTAAAGTGGATAGAGGGAAGCTCTTCTCCCTCTCACAAAATACCAGAACGAGGGGACATCCACTCAAATTGAGGGCTGGGAGAGTAAAAACAGACAAAAGAAAATATTTTTTCACCCAGCGCATTGTTAGTCTATGGAACCCCCTGCCTCAGGAGGTGGGGATGGCATCTGGCCTGGATGCCTTCAAAAGGGGATTGGACAGATTCCTGAAGGAAAAGGTTACAAGCCATGATGGAGATGCGTCATCTCCAGGCTTAAAACCGGGGTACTTCAAGGGCCAGATGCAGGGGAGTAGTATCAGCAAACAAATATCTAGTCTCATGCGCTCCCGGATGCATCTGGTGGGGCCACTGTGAGATACAGGAAGCTGGACTAGATGGGCCTTTGGCCTGACCCAGCAGGGCTCTTCTTAAGTTCTTATGTTATGAACCTGTAACATAATGGAAGACTGTATAATTTTGTACTTATTCCAATTTCGAATGATGTGTGTTTATTGCAGATTGTTTGGTGTTTGGGGCCTTTATCGTAATAAAGCTATTCATTCATTCATTCATTCATGGGACGGTTGCTGCAAGAGCAGCGGTTTCTGACCGCGCAGCTCACGGTTTGCTCCTTTCCCACCCAGGGATCTGTGTCGCGGACGCCCTTCAAGTGCAGGTGACCAAAGAGGTTTTCATGGAGGTACATATTCCTTATTCGGTGGTCCGGGGAGAGCAGATCGAATTGCTAGGAACGGTTTACAACTACCGGGCGTCCAGGATCACGGTGAGTGGCTTGGCTCAAAAAGGTGAGGAAGAGTAGCCTGGCCTTTGTAAAAGACAAAAGCAGAGGGGGATGATTGTGACAAAACTCCCGTTGGGGTCTTTTTCATTTTTTTTCTCCACATCTCATTTTCCTGAGCAACAAACAGGACCAACCAGATTTAGGCTAGAGAGTTCTGAGGTTATTTCTAATGCATTATTTTTCAACATTTAGCTTTGCAAATAATGTAACAGCTAACAGTCGTCGGAGAACCAGTTCCTTCCGTCCTTCCTTCCTTCCTTCCTTCCTTCCTTCCTTCCTTCATTTTGGATGGCTAGAATGTTTCTGGAAAAGATTCCCCACCCCCACCCCCCAGCAAATATCGGCCTTAAAAATTTCCTACTGGTGAAATACCTTGCTATCATAAACTACCAAAATTCTGCCCAGCACAAGCTGCAGCGAGTTACTTAGGGAAAATTACTTAGTTATAAAAAGAAATTCAAGGGAGGAATATCCAAATATCTGGTTTGCACTGGAGAAATCAGATATTATTGCAACGTTTTGTTTGATTCACAAATATAAAACAGTCCTATTGATTGTGATGAAACGGAGCACTTGGGCTACACATTTGCTCTGTTTCCCACAAACTCTGGAGTTTTTCTGGGCCAGATCCTCTCTGTTTCCCAAAGTGACAGTAGGAATATTTACCCTTCTAATTTATGTAGTTTTTTAAAAGCCGTTTGGTACCTTGACTAGTACAGAGTGAATGGAGGTATACCTGAAGCAGTGATGATAGCTGTAGAAGCTTTTTTGGGTGGGTGTGTGTCTATTCTCCATTTTTGGGTGGAAAATGTTTCCTTGGATGGAAAAATCCTTTCTCTGTTCCCGCAAAGATTGCCTTAGGGGTGGCAGAGGTCTACTGGGAGCCTTGCTAGCCCACACGTAATGTAGATGCCACACTGTCCTCCCCCATGACTGTCATGCAAGGACCCCGTGGCCTCTTCATGTGCGACTGACCTTCCCCAGTGGCGTAGCTATGGAGGGGGCAAGGGGGGGGGGACATCTGTCCCGAGGCACAGCATCTGGGGGCGCCAAATTGGGTGCCAAAGGGTTCCCCGCCCAGGAGCCACGGGGAGTCGTGTCGTGGGGGACCTGCCAGGGCCAGCGTGGAGGGCTCCCTGGCCGCTGCCTTCTACATGGCATCCCAGCCCCTCCCCGTCCCTTGGGGGGTGGGCACAAAAACTGACTCCCACCCCACCCCCAGGCGCGGAAAACCCTTGCTATGCCTGTGACCTTCCCATTACACTTTCTCCTGCCCGGTTTAGTTTTGTACATTGGTGAGTGTGGACAACGGCATCTGCCTGTTCGGAGCGGCTGGCAGCAACCCGCGAGGGCGGCAGCAGACCAGGTGCTTCCCTGTTAAGGAACTCCACGGCTCCTCCATCGCCAGAGTCCAGTTCACGATCCTTCCCTTGGAGTTGGGCGTCCACACCGTCAACTTCACCCTGAAGAGCTCCGCCAGCAGCGAAACCTTAGTGAAACAACTACGGGTTGTGGTAAGACGGCAGCCAAAAAAAACCCTCCTAGCAGCTTGAGCCCACCTGGGGGGGGGGGGCTTTGCTTCCCTCATGGAGAGGGAGGATGAAAGGAAGGAAGGAAGGAAGGAAGATTGGGATGGATGGATGGAGGGATGGAGGGATGGATGGAAGGAAGGAAGGAAGGAAGATTGTGATGGATGGATGGAGGGATGGAGGGATGGATGGAAGGAAGGAAGGAAGGAAGGAAGATTGTGATGGATGGAGGGATGGATGGAAGGAAGGAAGATTATGATGGAGGGATGGAAGGAAGGAAGGAAGATTGTGATGGATGGAGGGATGGATGGAAGGAAGGAAGGAAGGAAGGAAGATTGTGATGGATGGATGGATGGATGGATGGATGGATGATTGGATGGATGGATGGATGGATGGATGGATGGATGGATGGAAGGAAGGAAGCCTTCTGGGTCTTCTTTCTTCCTGTCTGGGAGACAGAAGCTGGAGGTGATTCCTGGACACTCAGGTTGGGCAGGTTCACACAACTAGGATTTCTTAAAATGTCTTTTGGATAGAAAGAGATAAATACCTAACCACAAGTGCGGTGCAATGTTTTTAATCTCCCATTTCTTTGGTTTTAGCCTGAAGGTATCCGAAAAGTAACCTATGAGGGTTACACGCTGGACCCGCAAGGCGTTTATGGTATGGCAAGGGGAACCTTCCTCTTCAAGCCTGTCTTTCTTTTCATTTGTAAGGAAATCAGTTGGTCTACTGCAGGGGTGTCCAGACTTTTTGCAAGGAGGGCCAGATTTGTTGGGGTGAAAATGTGTGGGGGCCGACCATTCTGCCGCATTTGGCCCCCGGGCCGGACTTTGGGCAAGTCTCTAGGACATGCAAGGAGGCAGTGAGGACGCTGCAGCAACGGAGCCGGGGGGCGGGTAGGCTGGGCAGGTGGCTGGGGTGGTGTTGGAGAGAGGCAGGGAGGGCAGGCAAAATATAAAACTGCAAGCTGATGCCTCCATCTGGTATTGCGAGAGGCCAGCTGGCAAGGATGCATGACAGGCTGAGCGGCAAGGAGAAGAGGCTGCGGGCCACTTGAAATTTGAAAACGGGCCACATTTGGCCCCCGGGCCTGACTTTGGACATGCCTGGTCTACTGTGGCTAATCCCAGAGTAGCTCTCAGCCACGAGACCCTCCTGTTTCAGTTCCTGTGTGTTGTGGGAAGTCCTCTTCTGTTAAACCTATCCTTCTGGGGTGGCCTGTGGGACGTGCTGGGAGCATCAGGGCCAGTTCTGTCCCCAGCAGAGGGAGGGCTGCACCTCATCACAACCAGCCTGTGGAGACAGGTTGAAGAGGTGCCTCGGAGGAGCGGGCTTCGATAGTTCTGTGATTGAGAGCCCTGGCTGCAGAGCCAAAGGTTTGGGAGTTCGATTCCCCCATGGTGCCCCCGAGTGGAAGAAACGATGTCCTAACATAAGCAACGTGACAGTGCATTCGCATCCCTTGTCCACCACAGGCTCCGTGAAAAGGCAGGTGGAATTTCCGCTCAGGATGCCGCTCAATATGGTGCCGAAGACGAAACTGGAGAGGACAGTGACCGTCAAAGGTAAGAGTGACTTGAGAGATGGAACGCCAGCTGGATTATATTGTCCCTGTGCTTCACTTCCAAATATCCTGTAGGTCTTCACCCTGTGGTCAGTTTCTCCTCTTATATATTTATCACGGTGAGCTCACTGGCAAGAATTCAGCTGGGATTCCCCCTCCCTACCTCCGCCCCGGTCGCAGGGGAAAATTGCTGCTAAAATATTCAATGAAAATATTGAATTCAATGTCGGGCAATTGGGTATAGCCTTGCAACACTGACTACCGTGTGTGTGTCTGTAAGTGCAGCATATGAGTAAAGTGGATAGAGGAACGCTCTTCTCCCTCTCACAAATTACTAGAACTAGGGGACATCCACTCAAATTGAGGGCTGGGAGAGTAAGAACAGACAAAAGAAAATATTTTTTCACCCAGCATGTTGTTAGTCTGTGGAACTCCCTGCCACAGGAGGTGGTGATGGCATCTGGCCTGGATGCCTTCCAAAGGGGATTGGACACATTCCTGGAGGAAAAGTCCATCACAGGTGACAAACCATGAGGGAGATGTGTCATTTCCAGGCTTAAAACCGGGGTCCTTCAAGGGCCAGATGCAGGAAGGAGTGGGACCAGGAGACAGAGATCTAGTTGTCTCATGCGCTCCCAGATGCATCTGGTGGTTCTAATGTGAGATCCAGGAAGGTGGACTAGATGGGCCTTTGGCCTGATCCAGCAGGGCTCTTCTTAGGTTCTTATGACAAACAGGAGGAGGAAAGAGAGATGGAGGGGGCCCGAGGCTCTGCCCCACTCGCCTCCTTCTCCTCCCTGGTGGAAGCATTGTGATGCTTGCTGCAGCAACACACCCGTCCCTTGGAGGAGGAGGAGGCAGGAGGAGGCAGGAGGCAGGAGGAGGAGGCAGGAGGAGGGGATGCCGCACCCCCCTCCCTCCCTTCTGAGGTGTTGTGAAGGTCGGGGCAAGTGAACAGATGCAGCCCAGAGCCCTTGGTCCAGGCCCTGTGGACTGGAGCAGCCAGGGGTTCCTCAGGCAGCACCGTGCTGCCCAGAGACCACTTGGGAGTAGGGCGGCTAAACATTTTTTTTTGATGAATAAATACATAAATACATAAATTTGCAGTGGCAGCTTTGGCCGCTGCTGGTGGTAGTAAGCCTATGCGTGTGTGTTGTGTCGTTGCCATCGTGACCGACTCTTTGTGACCCCATGTCCATGGAGTTTTCTTGGCAGGAAGACTGGAGTGGCTTGCCAGTTCCTGCTCCAGGTGACTACGAGCACCTGGTATTCCCTGGTGGTCTCCCATCCAAGGACTATCCAGGGCCGACCCTGCTTAGCTTCCGAAATCGAGTAGTCATTTAACAGGCAGGTTGTTAAGCGAGGCATGGCTGTACCTACACCAGGCTCCAGAGCCCAAAAGATCCCCTGTACTTTAAGGACCCCCCCCACCCAAATAAAAGACCCTATCCCTCATCCCCAACTGCTAAGCATCCGACATGAGCCCTGCTACAGTCAGGATTTCATGATCTTTCTTTTCCTTCTCTTTCCTGCCACAGGACTCCTTCTGGGTGACGTGATCAAGGCGGCCGTGGACCCAGAAGGGCTCAAATTTCTCACCGACCTCCCCCGAGGGAGTGCCGAAACTGAACTCGTGAGCATCGTGCCTCTCTTTTTCGTGTATGATTACCTGGAAAAGACCGACAGCTGGCACATCCTGGGCCAAGGGAGCATCATTCCCAGCATTAACATGAAGCGAAAGATGAAAGAAGGTAAATCAGCCTGCCTTGCCTTGTCTGAAAAATATGCCTTGTATGAAAATACGCATTCTGCACCTCCCTGTGAGCATATCAGAACTGGGGTCCTTCAAGGGCCAGATGCAGGGGAGTGGGATCAGGAGACAGAGATCGAGTCTCATGCACTCCTAAACGCATCTGGTGAGGCCACTTGTGAGATACAGGAAGCTGGACTAGATGGGCCTTTCGCCTGATCCAGCAGGGCTCTTCTTATGTCCTTATACGTTCTTATACCTTGAAACTAGGCTCCTGAGGCTGGAAAGGAAAAAAGAGATGCCCAAGAACCAAAAGTACATTTTAAAAACTCATTTCATTCCATGTCATTACTTGGATTTATAGACTGCCCCATTAGTGCCAGAGCTCTATCCTGGGCAGTTTGCAAACAGTTAAAACATCTCTACCTAGAGAAATAAAAATAAACGCTGCATCAATACCAAAAGCGTGGTCTAAAAAAACGTTAGCAACCCATGGCACTGAAACCAAGTTGGGGACTAAAGTAAACTAGACGCAAGGTATTCAACTGCGGTTGATGTCAAAGCTCTCCCTGAAAAGCAGTGTTTTTAACAGCCTCCTAAATGAGTTACAGCGGGGCGTGATGGCTCAGTGGGAGAAGGCTTCCGAAAACTGTTGGCTGAAAAGTCAGCAGTTTGGCGGTTCGAATCCCGGGTGCCACGCAGTGCAGCAAGCTCCCGCTGATCACCCCAGCTCCTGCCAACCTAGCAGTTTGAAAGTATGCAAATGAAGGTAGATAAATAGGTACCGCTGTTAAAAGGTGGGAAGGTAAAACAGTGTTTCCTTGCAGCCATGCCAGCCACGTGGCCACGGACTTGCACAACACTGGCTCTTCGGCTTGAATACGGAGATGAGGACCGCCTCGAGAGTCAGACACAACTAGCACACATGTGTGGGGGGAAACTTTATCTTTAATTGAATTACAGAGAAGGGGCCAAATGAATCAGATTCTAGAATCTTGGTCCCACCACCAAGAAGGCCCTCCCTCTGGTAAATGACTCTCAGGCCTCTCTCGGGGTGTCTACCCGGAAGAGCCTGGCCTGAGGAGGTGAGGTGGATTGGGCAGATGACATGTGGGAAAGGAGCTCCGACAACTCATGTAGTCCCAAACCATGTCGGATTTTACGTGTGAATGCCAAAACCTTGAGTCTGATCTGGGTAACCAGGAGAAACTGGCCAGCACAGGGGTGATGTTATCAGTTTTGCTCACACCGTGAACCACTACCAATGTGTACAACTGGGGAAAAATGCACTGGGCTGCATGAGTCAAGGATTGGGGAACTGGTTGAGGAAAGTCTATGCCATAAATTAATACCAAGAAAAGTGCTTATGGAAAATGCACACACATTTCTGTGCAAATTCCCAGCCATGATACGAACCAAATGCGCACAGTCAGCCAATATTGGCTCAGATCCTTGAGCCGTCCTGTTTCCACTCATTGGCCTTGACTGCCCTGGCCGGTCGCTCTGAGCTCTTTCATTAGGAATTGCAGGCAAAAAAATCAAAGAAAAACAAAACAAAAGACACAAAACATGTGGCACCTTAAAGATGAACTTTCCTGTTTTAAAGTAACGTTTCATGGACTACGCATCCACTTCTTCAGACATAGAGCAGCAGATTGAGGAGCCTCCTTTCATTAGGAGGCTTTCGGCTTGGAGGGGCTGCCTGGGAAGGGAGACCAGAGGTGGAATACGGGCTTTCTGTACAGAACCTTCCATGTTTGGTTCCCCACCACCACCCCAGGAAGGGCTGGGAGAACTCCCCGAATTTCTGAAGAGCTGCTGCCAGCCCGTGCCAGCAAAACTGGGCGGCTTGGCGTCTGGTTCATGAGCGGCCAGCTTTCCTCTGTTCCTAAAAATATAGGACAGATTTTCTCATCTCTTTAAAAAAAACACCACCCAAAACAAATGAAGACAGGCCAATGGTCATTCCAGAATAAGCAGGGGCCAGAATCCAAAAGGGTCAGATCAAGGCGTACTCTAAAGACACAGCAGCCTTGGGGCAGCGGTTCAAGCAAGCTAAGAAGGACACCTTTTCTTTTTGAGCAAAAGTCACAAACATGTGGCACCTTAAAGACTAACTTTCATATTTTAATGTGACATTTCGTGCACATGTGCATTTCTTCAAGACATAGCAGCAGAATGAGTTGTGCGATATAATATGAGATGAGATATAAATTTCATACCCAGATATCATTGGCTGCAACATATAGAGTTGGGAGGGGGTGGATAGGGAAGGGGAGGGGGGAGAAGAGGAGGGAGAGTTAATTAGTAGAAACGGCGAGAACATTAAATGGTGAGAGGACTGGGCTGTATAGTTTTATGGTTTTATTGCTCACACCAGCCTCTGTTTATGTTTAAAAGTATGGGAAATAAATCCCTCAAGTGACAGAAACCAGATCAGAACAGATCAGATCAGAGAGGTAGTGGGAAAGACAGTGTGTGTGTTGGGGAGGGGGGGAGAGAGAATGGGAGTTTTTAACTTAGATTCCATGAAAAAAATGATAATGTAGAGTTTTTACCTTAGAGTCCATGAAAAAGTGGCAATATGGTAATATTGTAATAATGTAATAATATTACATTATTGTAATATCCACCCACCCCCAACTCTATATGTTGCAGCCAATGATATCTGGGTATGAAATTTACATCTCATCTCATATTATATCGCACACCTCATTCTGCTGCTATGTCTTCAAGAAGTGCACATGTGCACGAAACCTCACATTAAAATATGAAAGTTAGTCTTAAGGTGCCACGTGTTTGTGTCTTTTGTTTTGTTTTGTTTTGCTTTGCTTTGCTTTGATTTTTGCGTGAAATTCTTGAAAAGACTAACACGACTATCCTCTCTGAAATTTTTCTTTTTCAAACATTGTTTTGTGTCATCTTTCCAGGGATCATCAGCGTCCTGTCGTACCAAAAACCAGATTTCTCCTTCAGCATGTGGAGAAATGGGGAGTCCAGCACTTGGTGAGTTCTAGATCTCCATGAGCCCTGGTTTTATTCACGATATTCCCATCCAATTCCCTGCAATGCCAGCCCTTCAATCGGGGTTTTCTTCTGGCTGCTGTTGTGATGCTTATTTGCTTTCTATAAATTCTAGAGTTGGTGTGGTGTGCTCCTTGGTTCCTTCTTCTTCTTCTTCTTCTTCTTCTTCTTCTTCTTCTTCTTCTTCTTGAAAACCAGCTGTGAGGTAGGTTTCTAGACTAAAACGTCCCAATTGTGTGCTCTCCGTAACGCGACAGGTTGACCGCTTTCGTCCTACGGATTTTTGGGCAAGTCCACCGCTACGCACCTGTCAACCAGAACGCCCTGTGCAATACCATGACGTGGATGATTGACATCTGTCAAATGGACGATGGGTCCTTCCGGGAGATTTCCTCTTATGTGCCGGTAAAACTACAGGTAAGCAAACAAATGTTTTTAATTTTTTATGTACATTCCATAATGAAACATTTTCAAACCAACCCGCTTGTACGTGTAAGGCTAGATCCGAAACTTGCTAATCATGCGTCTCAGAGACAGTGCAGGGCCGGATGGACGGACGGACGGACGGACGGACGGACGGACGGACGGACGGACGGACGGACGGACGGACGGATGGATGGATGGATGGATGGATGGATGGAAGGAAAGATGAATGGTTTGGGTTGAGTTGAGTTAGATAGATGGATGGACAGAGTGGATTGGATAGATGGATGGATGAATGGGTTGTTTGTTTGGTTGGTTGGTTGGTTGGTTGGATTGCAGGACTGTTGTCATCTTTGTGAGAATTTATTTATTTATTTATTTATTTATTTTCACATTTATATACCGCTCCTATTTCCCTCATAGGGGACTCAGGGCGGTTTACAACAAGGAAGCGAGGGAAAATTTGGCTGTTTCAGCTGTGCCTTTAAAATGTGTTTTTTTCAGGTGTGCTTTCAGATGGCTCAAGTTTTCAGCATATGCTGGTATGAAGGTAGAGATGCAAAACAGCAGAACGTTTTGACACCTTAAAGAGCACTAATTTTCATTTGGGCCAAACCTTATGTGAAATTGTTGTATCTCAAGATGCCTTCTTTCCAAAAAACAAACCAGCCATAAGCCACATAAAGCTTATTGGTTTTAGAGATAGTGTGATACTTGCTGCTGGTTTAATTGTGCTTTAGGATAATAACTTGCTTGGTATTTCTTATGTTGACGCGTTTATCTGCTTTTTAAAAAGCAGATTTGTATTTTAATCTTGTTTTAAGCCACTTCAAATCTCAGTTATGGGGGGAAAGCATGGGTTTTAAGTCAGATAACAAGGAGGGGGGAAAGGAGAGAATAAGAACTCTATAAATAGAGTTTTAGCGGATTTTTACACATTTCCAGTTGATAATGGGGACATGACTCTACAAAAATGGTTGTTGGTGTGGGTAGGGGGGTCTTTTATTTTTTGCCCCTTGCCCAATCACAGCAGTGAAGATTGCTGAACTGCAGCCTCTAGGCTGGTATTAGGGACGTTGAAATACGACTATATTCCCCCCTCCCCCGGCCTCTTTGCCCTCGCAAACAGCTTCTGTGCCAAACCCCAGAGGTTAACGCTGGTCTCCACAAAGCCCCGAATGGTGTGGGACCTTACTTACTTATTGGGGGCATCTCTCCCTCAGATCTACCGCCTATCCCATCTGCGCTTCCCAAGGCTTGGTCGTACGGTCGGCCACCCCAAAGGGGGGTCCATAGGTCGACAACGAACAACTAGGCCTTCTCGGTGGTAGACCCCTCTTTCAGGAAGGTGTTGCCAATGGAGGCCTTTCTGCATCCTGCCCGCCTAATGTTCCAAAGGCAGATAAAAGCACCGCTTTTCAGCCAAGCTTCTGACAACCTCCCTGTTGAACGGTTATATTTTACATTATTGCCGCCACCTTTTTTTTTTTTTGTATGCCTGCTTGTTTGTGTAACAAGAGTTGTGCGGGAGGTGTTTCCCCCACCTGCTTCTCATGTTTTCTGTTTTATATTCAGCTGTAAACCGTCCAGAAGAAGTGACTTTCCACTCAGTGGGTGTTTATAGACATTTAAGAAACGAAAAACTGTCTACATCTATCCCTAACTGCTGGTTTTTGTTTTTGTTTTGTTTTTTGCGTCGCTTTCCAAAGGGCACACTGCCTAAGGAGCAGAAAGAAAAGGCTTTGTATCTCACGGCCTTCTCCCTGATCGGATTTGCCAAGTCAATCCACATCTGCCCGCTGCTGGTGAGTGCGGCCGTTCTCGCCTTCACTTTAAGTTCACACAGTTCACTTTAAGTTTTTAGGCTGGTTCATGTACATTAAGACCACGGTATCTGCTGGGGAATTGGTTCCAGACCTTCCTGTGGATAATGAAAACCGTGGATAAGAGAGAAGACCAAAAAATCCCCCCCATAACTGCTGTTTTGCGACAGTAGCTTGCTTTATAGCTGCGGTTTCTGACATTCGCTTGCTTTGTGGCTGCTAGATTATTTCTTTGATTTTTTCCTCTACCAACTGTGGATAACTGAATCAGTGGATACGGGGGTCCTACTGTATAAACTCTGCACTGTGTCCCCCTCTCGCCCTTGCATGCGCAAAGCAGGCTTTGTTTGGCCTCGCAGAGGCTGGCGGCTCTGGGGCAAGTATAGCGGTGAATGCAGTCTCGGTTTATGTCTGAGCTTTGAAGGAACCTTCTGAGATGCTGGACCCATTTTTAACGGATAAGGTCCAGCACCTTGGATAGCACTTGTAAAGTTCGGATTAAAACCCGGAGTGGATTCAAAGCCCTGCTGACACCATTCTCCTCTTGTTTGAGCCTTGCCTTTCCCACAGAAACATATGGCAGGGAAGGAAAGCAAAACTGAGGATCAGAGCTGAAGGTACGATGAGTGTCTGTTTAGAAGTAACAGTCCTCCCAGCGTTGAATTACGTCTGTTTATTGTACCTCATTATTTTCCTCGACTATGTTATGTTGCATCGAGCATGCTTTTTTGTGTGTGATTGGCTGCTGAAAGTAAACACAGGCATTATTTGCATCATTGATCCTGAGCCACATATCGCGAGGAGAATCTCATTCCAGGTTGGGGAACAGTTTAATCAGAGGGATTTCTCTGCCCTGCTTTGGGTAAAGGAAGAAGAAACCCCGCCTTGATCTCTTGCGTGGAAGCAGGGGCTTCGAAGCCAAGGCAGGCAAAACAAACCGTCTCCCCTTTGCTTTGACAGAAAGTCGAAGAAGCGAAGAACAAAGCCGTGGATTATTTGCTGAAGAACGTCCACTCCGCCCAGAGCACGTTTACCTTGGCCATCGCGACATACGCCCTCGCCCTCACCAGGATCCACCACCTGACGGCCCGCTCGGCCTACAACTCGCTGAAAAAGGAAGCTCTCGTCAAAGGTGAAACCTGGAGGCAAAGCAAAGCGAAGAAGCAAACGTGTTCGCTTCCATACCGCCCCATAGCAATTCAAGTAGTCTCTGGGCCATTTCCAGTTTTTAATTACAGTATGCAGGTGACACATTGCCCCTCCCCCTCGCCAGCAAGCTGGGTACTAGAAATGGGCACGACTCAAAAAAATAATTTTTCGTTTTTCGTTGAGGGGTCCGTTTCGGTTCGTTTTCGTGGGGTTTTTTTGCACATTTTTCGTTTTCGTTTTCGTTACGAAACGAAAAACAAAACGAAAACTTTGTTTTCGTTAGCATTCTTTTCATTGTGATGTGTCTGCCGTAACGAAAACGAAAAACACGGCAAAATTTTTCGTTTCGTTTTCGTTTTGTTTTCTGGAAAATTTTCATTTTCGTTTTCGTTGCGTAACAAAAACAAAAAGAAAATTTCGCTAAGTCGTGCCCATCTCTACTGGGTACTCATTTTACTGACCTCATAGACTCATAGAGTTGGAAGAGACCTCAAGGGCCATCTAGTCCAGTGGTTCTCAACCTGTGGGTCCTCAGATGTTCCTGGACTGCATCTCCCAGAAACCCCTTCCAGCACAGCAAGTGGTGGAGGCTTCTGGGAGTTGCAGTCCAGGAACATCTGGGGACCCACAGGTTGAGAACCACTGCTCTAGTCCAACCCCCTGCCATGCAGGAACCCCCATCACAGTATTCCCGACAGATGGCCATCCAGCCTCTGCTTAGAAACCTCCCAAGAAGGAGACTCCACCACCCTCCTTTGGGGCAGCATATTATTCCACTGCCGGACAGCTCTAACCATCAGGAAGTTTTTCCTAATGTTCAAATGGAATCCTCAGAAGGATGGAAGGCTGAGTCAACCATGACTTCGAACGAACGGTGGATGCCGCCCGAGACAGCTGCTTCCCACTGCCCAAGGATCGAGCCAGACCTGGTTGCCTTTGGCCCCTGCATCCCGAGATCAATCGCCACTTTGCCGCGCCTTCTCCCTTCCCGCTGCTAACTCCGCTTCTCGTCTTCCTAGCTGGCCCGCCGATGTATCGCTTTTGGAAAGAATCTTCAGGAGAGGTCGACCCAAGCAACCCCTCGGAGGACACTGCCCGGATGGTCGAGACCACCGCCTACGCCTTGCTCACCACCTTGCTCCGGGGGGATCAGGCCTACGCGAACCCCATCATAAGATGGCTGTCTGAACAACAGAGATACGGCGGAAGGTTTTATTCCACCCAGGTACTCTCTGTCCTGAGTTTCCCCCCTCCTCAAAGGGTGTATTTAAAAGAGCTCTTTTCCCCCGCTTGCAGCATTGGATTTGGGTGGCCACAAGATGGCAGTATTGCTATTGTAAACAAGCAGGAGCCATTTTGAAAAGGAATCTTTCCTTTTCTTTTCTCTTTCATAACTTGAAAAAACAGGCTTTTTTCGTAACTCAAATTTTTCCTATACCCACCGATTTCTCTTCTTAAGTCGAATTTTTATGAAGTCGAGACGTCTGTAAGTCGAGGTGCCACTGCATTTATTGAATAGGTTAAAAAACACTAGCCAGGCTTGGTCTGAGGGTGACGCAGCAGCCACAATCGGGTGAGATCCAGGCGTTTGGGGCAAGGCTTGTAATCCCTTCCTTTCTCTCATCCATTTCTCCCCCATTTGGGCGGCCAGGATACCATCAATGCCTTGGAGTCTCTGACGGAGTACTCCATCCTGGTGAAACGGCTGGTGCTGGACATGAGCATCAAAGCAGCCTACAAGAAGCACGGCGATTTCCATCACTACCGCCTGACAAGGAAAAATTACGTCAGCAAGCCTGTGGAAGTGAGTACCAATTACGGCCAAATTTATTTATTTTTTCCAACTTATATGCCTCCCACTACCCAAAGGTCTCTGGGCGGCTTACAATGAAAAGTTTAAAATAGTTAAAAATAGAATATCCATAAGACTACCCAAACGTCTCTGGGCGGCTTACAATCAAAAGTTTAAAATAGTTAAAAATAGAATATCCATAAGACTACCCAAAGGTTTCTGGGCGGCTTACAATCAAAAGTTTAAAATAGTTAAAAATAGAATATCCATAAATAATCAAAACAATAATAAAAATCTTACACTAAAAACATTACACTAAAATTGTCATCAGAGGACCCACAGTCTATATTAAAAAACCTCTGGAGCAGGAAGGTTTTTACCTGGCGTTGAAATGTAATCCATGTTGGCACCTGGTGGATCTCAATCAAATAACAAGCTGTAACTAATAACTGGGGATTTTGTGTGTGGGGGGGGACTTTTAGTCAAGAAAGGAAAAGAAAGAAAGAAAGAAAAAAGAGGGGGGAGTCGATCTGAGATAAGCTGGTTGAGTAATAAAACTCACAACTGTGCTAATATTTTAGTTATTTATTCATTCATTTATTTATTTATTATTTGACTTTTATACTGCCCATCTAGCCCGAGCGCTACTCTGGGCGGTTTAACAACATGAAAACACACAACAAGCAAGCAAAGGATATAATTTTTTTAAAAACCAAAACACAAGGAGTGCAATAAAGCAAAATATATACAAATCAACAGCAAGAAAACCCTAAAATGAAGCTAAAATGAAGATTAAAAATAGCTGCAGATTGATAAAACGGGGGGGGGGGAGAGAGAAAAGTGGTAAAAAGGTACAACTGTTATTTTGTATCAGGGCCTCGAGTGATTCTGAGTTCATTCTCTCTTCTCTCTCTTCTCTCTCTTCTCTCTCTCTCTCTCTCACACACACACACACACACACACCACACACGTACATTCAGGCTCCCTTGGAAGATGACATAGAGGTGCGCACCGGCAGTAACACCGGATTAGCCATCGTGAAAGTAAGTGAATAATAGTTCTTATTCCAGTGGTTTGAAAGGTGTGACCAATTGCAACTGGCCCCTGGTAATATCCTCCCCACTTATTTCGGGGTGTCAGTCTTTGCTTTTTATGCGTGAGAGCTCTTGGCAGGAGAATAATTTTTGTGAGCTCTTGGCCAAGCTAATAAAAACAGAAACGCCATCTGTCTGGCGCAGAAGAGCGCGACTAAAATGATGACTGGGCTGGGGGACCTCCCTTATGAGGAAAGGCTAAAACCTTTGGGGCTCTTTAGTCTGGGGGAAAAGGTGCCTGAGGAGGGATATCTAGTCTCGTGCGCTCCCAGAGGCATCTGGTGGGGCCACTGTGAGACACAGGAAGCTGGACTAGATGGGCCTTTGGCCTGATCCAGCAGGGCTGTTCTTAGGTTCTTATGTTCTTATGTCTGTCTGGACAGGTAAGCTGGGACAATTTGGTAAGATCAACATGAACCCTGATTCTTGTAAAGACGAGATTAGAAGCGCTGAATGGGGTGTTATTTTTTTTTAAAAAAGCTTGTCAGCCAAAACTGGAAAAGAAGGCAAAAACCCCACTGAAGAAGACAGTAACATTAGGAAAAGTCGAGGGCCGTAGGAAAACAGAAAAACCAAATAGGAGATGGATTAAGTGTGTAAAAGGAACACACATCCTTGAGTTTCCGAGATCTGAGTGAGGTTGCTAAGGACAGGGCTTTTGGGAGCTCATTAATTCATGGAGTCACCATCAATTGGGGATGATTTGGAGACATAACAGCAAAAATATATTTAACTGGTATTAAAAAAACAGCTAATAAAAAAAAACCCAGGTGCACCTTTTACGCCAAAGAGATTTATTTCATTGTAGGTTTACAGGAATTACAGTAACTCCAGAAAGGGCTGTTTTTAGCTTCCCAGATGATGTCCACAATAGTGCTGACTGCTGAGCCTACTGGGGGGATGATGGGAACTGTCGTTAAAAGCATCTGGGAGCCCAAAATCCCTTAGCCCTCTCACCCATGAGATGCAGGCAGCCAACTACTCAGTTAGTTCTTTCAGATTTGACTTCTTTCCCCAATTCTATCCCATATCTCCCTGCGCAGTTGAGGAATGTGTACTACAAAAGCAGTACCTCCGAAGACACCTGCAACTTTGAGCTGAAGATTGATGTGAAGTCTGGTGAGGAAGTAATAGTTTGGTCTTGTGTTTTTTTTAAAGGTAAACGCCTCCTGTAGAGAAGGGGTGGTTGAAGACGCTGTACAGCAGTGGTTCTCAACCTGTGGGGTCCCCAGATGTTCCTGGACTGCAACTCCCAGAAGCCTCCACCACTCGCTGTGCTGGAAGGGGTTTCTGGGAGTTGCAGTCCAGGAACATCTAGAGACCCACAGGTGGAGAACCACTGCTGTATAATGTCCGCCTTCAGAGATCGATCAATCTTTCACATATAGACGCCAGAACAAAAATCTTGGCTCTTCTGGAGAATAAGGTAGTTCCCTCCCTTGGGTGCCCATATGTTCTTGGACTCAGTCTCCCAGAAATCTTTGCCACCAGCTGTGCCAATCAAGATTTCTGAGCATTGTCATCCAAGAACAGCTGGGGACCCATGGTTGGGGACCGCCGACTAAGCTCAAGTGATGAGAACGGAGAATTCTGCTCAGTTGAAAGAAGACATTCTAGGGCTGATACTTCACGTCCATCTCATCGCTGTTCGCGGTCCCACTTGGGACCGGTACGAAGTAATCTAACCGCATGTCCGTTGCGGGCTGAGGGGAGTTCATCCCGACCACACCCCCTGAACTGCAATTTAAGCGGGATGAGAGATTCCCCTCCCTGGCCTCCAGAATCTGCTCGTCACGCTTCTCGTTCCAAGATGAGTGCCCGTGAGGTAAGGCTTGTCAGGCAACATGCCATTCTCTATCTAGTGGCAGGAGTGCGAAGTGCCATTCGCCAGTACATTCCCTATGGCAGGGCTGTTCAACTTTGAACAGGCCGAGGTCTACTTTTTCCGGCCCAAAGTGCCTGAGGGCTACTACACTAAAACCTCTACTTAAGAATTTTATCCGTTCCGAGCACATGCTCATAAGTAAAAACTTTTGTAAGCAGAGCAGCGGTTTCCCATAGGAATGCATTGAAAACCAATTAATCTGTTCTGGAGGAAACAGATTTCAGTGCGCCATGGCCCTTGAACTGCCCCCCTCGTCTGAGACAGGGTGGGGTGGAGCACATATCCCCTCATTTTTTTATTGATGGCTGGTTGGCTACTTTTGGACCCTTCGCGGGCTACTGTTAGCCCGCGGTCTACCTGTTGGACAGGCCTGCCCTATGGAGTCAGCAACGCAGTGCAGAAAGATTAAAAGACAAATGCCTCAAACTTAGCTCCATAACGCATCGAAGGCAAGGTCGGGGCCGGAAAAAAAAACAGAGAACAAAGTCATGGATTTTCACATCTCATCACGGAACGAGGACGTGCGGTAACAGTCATGCCGGTATCATCCATCACGCCCGTGCGTACACGGGAACAGGGACAGAACCGGAAGAAGACCACGCAACCGTGACTGACATCAACACGCAACGATCTGGAAGATGGGCGGGATATAAGTGTAAAAAAATAAATAAATAAATAACGAACTTCCTCCCGGGGCGAGAGTGGACGTGAAGTAACCATCATAGAGTTGGAAGAGACCTCCTGGCTGCCACTCCGTAAACACTTCCAATAGGGTGGAAAACATTCTGGAGTAGGGTTTTTCTTTATGTCTTGGGCGGTGGGGAAGACCCCAGGATGCCTCTTGCTAGATTTGCCAGCTGTGTGGCGGGGAACAAAATTGTGCCTATGGACGTGATGGGCTGCTGTCTTGATGGGAGGTCCCACCAGTATGAGATGCTGTGGAGGTTTGCTTTCCTAGCGCCCTTTATCTGAAATCTGAGGATCCAGTTTGTCATTTTTGGCCATTTGCGGGAGCGGGAGGGGCGGGCGTGGCGCAGAGGATCACAGAAAAGGTGGACCAAAGGTCTGGCCAGTTTTGCCACGGTCCAACGGGGAGGATTGGCCCTCTGGACTCTCAGGTGGTGCCCACCCCAGAATTCCTTTGGTGGGTTAGACTAGCGGATCTTTGGGGCTCCCAGTGTGCGATTCATGAAAACAGAGAATCCCCTTCTGAATCTGGCTCCACTGGCTATTCCTCTTATGCCACTATCTAGCTATCTCCCGGGCAGGCTGGCTTTGAAAAAAACGCGATAAACTATTTTGTACGTTGCCTCCGCAGAAACGGACGGCGGAAGGGACACTTACTTCAGGATGTTCAATGAAGTCCGACACTTGGTGGCGTGTGCCAAGTAAGTCCGTACTTAACAAACAGTTTCGCTTTTGGGTCGCTGGGGCTTCTCTCTGTGCTGAGCGATCGTTTGTAACTTCCTATGGTCCTCTCAGTGCATTGAAAAGTTCCTTTTGTTGGACTACAATTCTGGTCACCGCATCTCAAAAAAGACATTGTAGAACTGGAAAAGGTGCAGAAGAGAGCGACTAAAATGATTACTGGGCTGGGCCACCTCCCTTACGAGGAAAGGCTAAAACATTTGGGGCTCTTTAGCCTGGAAAAAAGGCACCTGAGGGGGGATATGATTGGGACGTACAAAATAATGCAGGGCATGAGGAAAGTGGACAGAGGGACGCTCTTCTCCCTCTCACAAAATACCAAAACTAGGGGACATCCACTCAAACTGAGGATTGGGAGAGTGAGAACAGACAAAAGAAAATATTTTTTCACCCAGTGCGTTGTTAGTCTGTGGAACCCCCTGCCACAGGAGTTTGTGATGGCATCTGGCCTGGATGCCTTCAAAAGGGGATTGGACAGATTCCTGAAGGAAAAGTCCATCATAGGATACTACAAACCATGATGGGGATATCACATCTCCAGGCTTAAGACCACAGTACTTCAAGGACCAGATGAAAGGGAGTGGTATCAGGAGACAGAGATCTAGTCTCGTGCGCTCCCAGAGGCATCTGGGGGGGCCACCGTAAGATACAGGAAGCCGGACTAGATGCGCCTTTGGCCTGATCCAGCAGGGCTCTTCTTAGGTACTTATGACTATGTGCAACAGGTCTCTCCAAAAGGGAAGGATAGAGCATTTCCGATTCTATGGTGCCATGTATCGGGATAGGAGATCCTTGCTACAAAAATACACTCCTCTTAAAGGAGAAAGGCAGGAAATAAATAAATAGATAAATATTCCCCTCTAAACAGCAGGCTTGTAAAAAATACATTGGGGGGGGGGGGGCGGAATTCCATAATGGGGAATCTCTCTGAAGGAAATGTATCAAATATTAAAGCCTAACGGGATGTTTGATGTAGTTTTAGGAAAGACCTTTTTTCATTTTAATTGCTATTGAGAAATTAAGAGGTCCCAAGCTTTGCCGTTCAACTTCAGATCACCCAGAGAGCTTCGGGTGGGTCCCGCTCAGCTCTGCCATGCTTTACTCTTGCTGGCTTCTCAGAAGCCATCTCTGCCGGATGTAAACCTAAATTCAGATTTATTTATTTATTTGAAATATTGTTACCGTGCCTTTCTCCTTAAAAAAAGGATTCAAGGCAGCTTACATCCTTAAAAACAGAATAGCCAAAGTTAAAACAGTACATTATTAGAATATATATTTTTTAAAAAAATTAAGAAACATTCAAAATTTAAGGTAAAAACATGGCTAAAACAGAAGACTGAGAGGGGGTATGATAGCTATGGTTAAATATTTGAAAGGATGTCACATTGAAGAAGGGACTGGTTTGTTTTCCATGGCTTCAGAGACTAGGACGGGGCAATAGTTTCAAATGCCAGGAAAAGAGATTCCATTTGAATATTAGGAAGAACTTCATGATGGTTAGAGCTGTCCGGCAGTGGAAGATGCTGCCCCAAAGGAGGGTGGTGGAGTCTCCTTCTTTGGAGGTTTTTAAGCAGAGGCTGGATGGCCATCTGTCGGAAATATTGTGATGGGGTTCCTGCATGGCAGGGGGTTGGACTAGATGGCCCTTGAGGTCTCTTCCAACTCTAGTATTCTATGAAAACAACAAACCATCCCATTTTAAAACCGCACTTAGATGGTCAGCCACTGAGGAAAAGCTTGCCTGAAGACAAAGGTGTCTTCCACCGTTTGTGGAAGGACAGCAAAGATGGGGCCCGCCGGTCCTCCAGTGGGAGGGAGTTCCACAGTCTGGGAGCAGCAACCAAGAAGGATCTATCCTTTGTCCCTGTGAGACAGCTGAAAGCAGCTGGGAGAGTGGTCAGCCTCACGAGGCAGCAAGGCAATTAGAGAGAAATGTAACACCTGTCTGGGGGGAGGAGAGAGCTCTGGCGGGCCTAGAGATAAGGGGGAAAAACATGATCGTGGAGGAGGAGGAGGGAGAGACGGATGTTTGGGAGGATGCGATGGAATCCCTGGATAAGGAGGAAGCCTGGCCGGTCGGACAACCCGGAGGAGGTGAGCATTAAAGGCCAGGCTAAGGAGTTTAAGGGATAAAGTCTCTTCTGTGCAGCCCAGGAGCAGAGTGAAGGAAGCGAGCTCATGGGCTCAGCCCCTCCCTGAGGCAGCCCAACGTTGGAGAACTAAGAATAAAAGGAGACAACGCGGGCCGGCCTGGGAAAGACTGTGTTGTTTAACTGACCAGGACATTCGCTGGCTTCTGGAGTGAGGGAGTGAGGTAACTCCCGACTCTATGGGAATTGCACAGGCACAGAGTAAAACCCATAAGGAAAAGTGAGGACTGAGAGGCTGTGTCTTGGGACTTTGGGAGAAAGACAAGCTCTTTGTGCCCTAAAGATAAAAGACAACTTAGCCAGGCGCTACTACCAGGTGGATGGACTTCTGACAGGACCTGCTCCAAAGAAGAAGAAGCCTTATTAATTCCCGGGCGGGGGGGCAAAACACCAATGAACTGTGCTGAGGTGTTTTCTGTCTGTGTTGAACTCCAGTGGACATAATAAAAGCCTACCTTGCCTCACTTTTAAGCACCTCATTATGGAGGGGGCGGCGGGGGTCGCTCACAGTCCCCAACAAGCACGCCTGGGAAGGTGATGGCACTGAGAGAGAGGCCTCCTCTGATGATCTATAGAACTTGGAAGCAAAGGGGGAATGTATTCCCTGATGGACTCCACAAACCATCCTCCTGTTCAACCTTACACCCCACGTAGGTACAAGCCCCGTCGGTTCGAGCCGCACTCTGCCTCTTCCCATGCGGTCATGGACATCTCCCTCGCCACCGGGCTGGAGGCCAACACTGAAGATTTATCAACTGTAAGATGGGTTTTAGCTGGGGTTCTGTTGGGCTTTGTGGGGTGTGGGGCGGCTTTGTACCCTCTTAAAGCAAATGGAAAACTCGTTTGCCCTTAGTGGCCTTGCAGCTTTCGAGAACGGAGACCCCCACACACACCCAGCGCCAGATGCAAGAGTAGTTCTGTGAAATGCAGACCACTGCAAAATCTGTGGAATAACATTGCTGTGGTCCATGCATTCATTGCAGAGTTGTGGGCCAGGCTTGTTCATGTCCAAATTTGCAAAGAACAAACCCTTTAAAACCTAGAGTGGGAGGGACAAATGAAGGGCCCTCTCCAGCGTCCAATAAGGTGCGCAACAAAATAAAATGTGCATTTTATTTTGTTACAATCACGTGGTTTAGTCGCGGTTCCTGCACCTCCACAGTCACACTTTTGTGTCGCAGACCTTCTGTGCTCCCACAGTCTTGGTCCGCCTCAAAGTGTTTTTTGTTTCGAGTTTATGCGGCGTTACTTTATGTTTTTAAAAAACCTCCGTAACTCTGGTATGTTGCTGTATCGACTTTCAGTTGTCATTTATCGTTCGGCGCTAATTCTTCTTGGTGTTCTCTGAAGAAATCATCTGAGCAGCTTCAGAGGCCGGAGGCTCAAGATCTGGGACCTCAAGTACCAGGAGAACATTTCTGCTTTTTTTAGAAAGTGGAAAGAACTCGTAGAAAAATTGGAAAATGTCACATGATGGCGTTTGGGTGTGTGTGTCCAGAGCTGGAACAGCCCTCCAATAACCCTAGAGTTGACTTTGCTAATGTTGGAATATCTGTTTAATCCAACTGGACTTCCAGAGAAGCCATCTACTCCATTTCCATCATCAGCTTTGTGCCCCTGTTTTTCCCACTCTTCATAGATGTAGCTGCTCTTCTCATTTTGATCACGTCCAAAATTAACCAGTAAATCCTTGCGCTCTTTCTCTCCCCCTCAGCTTCTGAATAATGATGACAGGCTGATTGCAGATTATGAGATCGTAGACGGACACGTCTTGGTGCAATTAGATTCGGTGAGTTCGTGTGTCTTTTACCTCTGATGTTTACTCAAGGATAGAGATGGGCACGAACCAGCTTCGTAAAGGTACTGCTTCTCTCCAACCCCGCCTCCTCCAGCTCAGTCGTCCACTCACCAGGCCCGGTGTGCTTGCTTCCTCCACCTCCTGGGCTAATCTCCCACTCATGAGCAAGAACACAGACAGCTCTGCTCTGTTATTTTTGTCAGCTGAGAGGACTGAGCTGATGCCAGGAGTCGAAGATCGGTTGAGGAGCTGATGCCTGGAGTGGAAGATCCGTTGAGGAGCTGCAGGAAGTTCGCTCGCTGCACCGAGTGGAGTGGTCGATTGAGCCAGAGGAAGCAGGGGAAGGGATAAGCAGCACCTGTGTTGTTCGCCTTTACGAACTGGGGCGAACCGTTTCGTGCCCATCTCTTTCCAAAATGTGTCCCATTTTGTTGATTGCCAGCCCATCTTCCTCTTGTATTCCTCCAACAGATCCCAGCTCAGGAATTCCTTTGCATTGGCTTCCAGTTAACGGAAATATTCCGTGTTCGCATACCGAGCCCAGCAACGTTTACTGTGTATGAATATCACACCCCTGGTAAGCGGTCTGGTTTGCTTGCATTCTTCATTTGATGATTATTTCTAACCTAGCACCTGCCAGTGCCTGCAGCTTTCTGATAGTTCTCCTCTCCTTTCTCTTCTGCAGAGAGACAGTGTTCCATGTTTTACAATCCTTACGGAGAAGAGTCCCTCGTAAGGCTGTGTGAAGGCGCTGAGTGTAAATGCATGGAAGGTAACCATACTCTCCGAGAAGGAAACTGTTGCAGCAATCAGGAATGAAGGGCTGCAAAATCAGGGTAGCTGGAGACTGAAACTGCCCTGATATTAAAGTAACGGGATCAGAGCTGCAGGAGACTTGAACAGCTCTGATACTGAAGTAATGGGAAAGCACTTTGATCACACACACACACACACACACACACACACACACACACACACACACAC
>JAHTLZ010000089.1:2408007-2428098 GCA_023846285.1 Phrynocephalus versicolor | reverse complement strand
TATGCATGTTAGGGTGGATTCGGGTTTCTTCCCGTGTAGAAATCTGGTTGTTTTGGCGACGTTTCGACGAGGTCTCACTCGTCATCTTCAGGCTGGTGTTGTGGCTTCTTTCTTCTAGCGCCACCTGCTGGCCCTGGGGCTGGTCTGCACTTTTTAAAAAATCCTGGTACATGGGGACGGAGATCCCACATCTTCAGTCTCGTGACCAAGAAGAAAAGCCGGATTTTCACAATATCTGGATCTTCCCCCAGGTGAGATAGCGGCCTTTAAGGCCATCAAGGCCAGTTCCCTGCTCAAAGCAGGAATGCAAATCACAGCCGATCTGGCAGACGGCCCTCCAACTTTCTATCAAATGCTTCCAGCGTTGGAGAGATCACCACCTCCTGAGGTCACTGGTTCTATTAATGTACAGTAGGATGCCGGTATCCGATGGGGATCGGTTCCAGGCCTTCCCGTGGATAATGAAAACCGTGGATAAGAGAGAACGCCTGCCCACCCACCCCCAAACTGCTGTTTCCTAACAGTAGCTTGCTTTATGACTGCTGTTTTGAGACAGTAGCTTGCTTTATGGTCACTGTTTGTGACAATCGCTTGCTTTACAGCTGCTGTTTATGACAATGGCTTGCTTTTGTGGCTGCTGAATTGTTTAATGTTTTCCCTCTCCCAACTGTGGATAACTGGATCAGTGGATAATGAATCAGTGGATACAGGGGTCCTACTGTACTGCTCTAACAGTTAAGAAGCCCCACCCCACCCCACCCCCAATATTCAGCCTAAAACTTGGCCTCTTGCAGCTTGAGATTCTTTTATTAGGCACCTTGCACTCTGGGATGGATCAAAAACCGGTTCTGCAGTGGCGAACCATGTCAACTGCCGGCCAAAAGACCGGAACAGCCAAATACTTCCTCTCTGCATTACCTGATGCTGGAAAATGGAACCGTTGGCATCAGACGTGTTATAGCATTTGATGCAAACAGGAGGTTTCCAGGTTAGAAAAACCCACTCAAGACCCCTCTTTGTTCTGTCTGCTAGTTACTGCACCCACAAATAAAAGTTATTCCCTTTCATGCCCTCTTCAGCATTTGTTCCGCCACGTCTTTGCCTCTATGGGAAGACCCTCTCCAGTAGATCATTGTTGTTCTTCAGGAGTGTGTGGGTCTCCCCAGTTCTTCTCTCTACTTGCCCTTTCGAGAGCGAAAAAGCCACCGTTTATTTAGCCAAAAGGCCACCGTGTGTGACACCAGGCAGAATGAGCAGGCACAGAGGGGGGGAAAACCCCTACGTTTTGCATAAATCCAAAAAGGCTGTATTAAATATAAATAAATAGGGGAAACCCCTATGAGAAAGGGCCTCCACCGTGCTGCATTGGGAACGGGTGAGATGCCAGGGTGTATCGATATCTGTCCCCTGTGGGCGTGGGAAGCGATGGTGCATGGAATCCGGGAGGAAGCAGAGGAGGCGGAATCCTGAACCGCAGAATCTCACGCCCTAATGAGTGGCTTCCTACCCCCCCCACTATAGTTTTATGTCTCAAAAGGCTCCGCTCCTTCCGTGGAAGGGAGATCGAATGGACCGAACCCCGGCGTTGATCCGCTCTGGTTAATTATGTGCCTCTTTGCAACGTTTAAGGCCGGCATAGCTCAGTGTTTTAGGGGCGGTTGGGCTTTCTGTTTCCCGACTGTGCCTTCCGAGAGAAGAGTCAGCCTGGGAGGTGGGGGGGGGGCTCGGGAAAGCTGCACAGCAACCCCAGAGCACCCCTCCAGAAGAAGAAGGGACGATTAAACCACTTCCGAGGATCCCCTACTCAGAAGACCTTGAAAAGGGCCGCCATAAGTCGGAACTGACTTGGCGGCCCATGGTGATGATGCTTAGCAAAAAGGACCTGATGATTTTTTTTTCCCCTTCTGAAAGACATCCTGGTCATTAAGACCAGGACTAGTCGCTTGAAGAATAGAGCAGTTTTGGCTTTGAATGCAGCGAAATGCAGTTTCTGAGGGAGCTTCTGTAATTAGTTTTTAGAGTGTTCTAGAGTTTCTCAAGTGTGTTGTTAGTGGGTTAAATTGTGTGTAGGTGGGGTGGGGGAATAGATATTTATGTATGGTCGCACTGTTAGGTCCTGTAAAAGCTGATGTAGATTCTTTCAGTCTCCTTGTTCTGCAAAGGACAATGATAATACAAAGTTTTATCTATCTATCCCTGCTCTCCTCTTGTGCCGGGTGAGTCATAAAAAGATAGTGAATAAACCGGCCCCCGAAACTCAACCGAAAAGAAGCTTCCATCGCTGCACTGGGTTTTGTTTCTTCATGACTATTACACATCGGTGACAATCGGTGGCTGCCCAGAGACCTCTTGGTAGTGGGGCGGCTAAAAAAAATCTTGTAAATAAATAAATCCTGATAGCAATGTAATCTCTAAACTCTTGTTTTCTATCCCTCGAGTCCAGTTCTCTGTAAGACATCGATGTAAATCCCTGAGGATGGTCTCTCTCTGTGTGCATGTGGTTTATTGACTAAAACAAATTCTTACGAAATGATTTGGTTTCCTCAGCTGGGTTTTTGAGACCAGAATCAGTCCCTGTGGGGTGTTCTGTGGTTGACCACACCCCATCAGGCACCGTGGGGCCACAGATCCATATAGTGGCCTCATCAGCTGCGAGCTTTTCCTTTGAGAAACCCCAAATGGCCTGAATAACGTAGTTGTGAACGTTAATTGCCTTGTGTGGCCCATGAGAGACGAGCAAGGCTGGTGGCGGTGGCGACAGGAGTAGTTTTGGTTCCTGGCTTCCCCAACGGGACCGTTAAGAAAGTTGACAAGAGGAGAAATGGTTTCATTCGAAACGTTGTGCCAAAGGAGGTTTGCAGAGACCCTTGAAAGACAAGCGGGTTCTAGATCAAACCAAGCCCGAACCTCTCTGGACACAAAAACGTCGAAGCCCTACGATCCGCTGGTAGCTTAAATTCGGATCCCCCCAGCCAGATATCATGTGGGTTTTGTTCCTCTTCCTGTGTTCCCACCCTTCCGCACTCTGTTGCTTCTGTCTGCTGTGAGGGGAGGGAGAAAAAAAGGGAGAGAAAAAATGCAGACTCACCTCCGCTCACCTCCGTCTGCCGTCGGAGCAGCCCCCGTAGGGATTCCTGTCTCTTAAAGGGGCGGCGGGGACAACAAAAACAAACAGAAGGCGAGGGGAGCCCGGCATCCACAGCTTTACAATCCGCATCGGAATTTTTTTTACCTCCGGAGACCAGGTACTTGTAAAGTGCGCTGGGGCACGCTTAAGTGGGCGTGGGCGTACTTTTTTTTTTTAAGTCTGCTGCTGGTGGGAAAAGAATTTTATGCTCCAGATCTGCAAGTGTTTTGCAGCGGATTTTAGGGCTCGTGTAAAAGGGCTCTACTTTGGGGCCATTGCAAGAAGGTGGGATTCTCTGGAAAAGATAATCACGCTGGCAATAACGGATCAAGGTGCCCTGAGAGCTTCCGGTCCCAAAAAAAGTAACTTCAGGCCCTCTCTGGAGGTGGACAAACAGTCCTTGGGTGAGAGAAGATGCTGGTGTGACAGGAAGGGCAAATTATACAGAGGTCATTCAAAGGAGCAATGCGTCCACTGTGTCTGCATTTCACGACTGATCCCTCATTTCTTGGAACTCTTCCTTGCATCGTACACTCAAAATAGATGGCTTTGTTTCAGGTTCTGTAGGATGTGTGTGCCTGCGACTCAGTTGTTCCCGTGTGTGCCTCTTTCTACAGGCAGGCAGGGGCTTCGTGTGCAACCTGAAATACTTACGGCTCTCTCTTATTATTATATTTATTTGTTTGTTTAATTATTGGACTTGTATGCTGCCCTCCTAACGAAGAGCTACTCTGGGCGGTGTACATAAAGCCGCCGATACAATGGAACAAAGAATAACAGCATATAATAAAATAGAAACCTAATGCAAACTAATGTCTAACCAAAAAAAAATTAGGAAGCTGAAACTCATGTAAACTGAGCATACTTTGTTATGCTGATAGTTCTCCTGTTTACACATGGTGGAGTGTTAACAGGGAGAAATCACAACCGACGGAAAGCTTGTTTAAACAGCCACATCTTTAAAAGGTGCTTGAAAATTCCCAGGGTGGGTGGGGGCCTGGCAGATTTCTCTCGGGATCGAGACCCTCATGGCCCCCACCTGGGAAGAAGGAGTGATGCAGGCATCTCTTTGTGGGAGAAGCCATTCTGCTATATGTCAAAATATAATTCTGATAGCTTAGTTTTCGGGTTGGACTTTTTCCTTTTTTAAAGAATGGGGAAGTATGCGGAGAAACACTGAGAGGCCGTCAATGTATCAGGACAAAGGTTTGGGCATCGGAGAATCAGGTTAAGACCTTGATGGGATGAGATTTGGCTTCCAGGGTGTGAGATCCCCAATTCTTACCTTGCAGGACGACTCCTGGTTCAGGAGAGGGTGCCCGTTGCTCCTCTGGAGGAGTCAGTCTGCCTTCTCTGCCCTGGGGGACCTCCCTTGTGAGGAAAAGCGACAGCCTTTGGGGCTCTTTAGTCTGGGGAAAAAAAGGCACCTGAGGGGGGGATATGATTGAGATGTACAAAATAATGCAGGGCATGAGTCAAGTGGATAGAGGGACGCTCTTCTGCCTCTCACGAAATACCAGAACTAGGAGACATCCACTCAAACAGAGGGCTGGGAGAGTGAGAACAGACAAAATATTTTTTTCACCCAGCACGTTGTTAGTCTGTGGAACTCCCTGCCACAGGAGGTGGTGATGGCATCTGGCCTGGATGCCTTCCAAATGGAATGGGACAGATTCCTGGAGGAAAAGTCCATCCCAGGTGACAAACCACGATGGAGATGTATAATCTCCAGGCTTAAAACCAGGGTACTTCAAGGGCCAAGAGGCAGGGGAGTGGTATCAGGAGACAGAGATCTAGTCTCATGCGCTCCCAGACGCATCTGATGGGGCCACTTGTGAGATACAGGAAGCTGGACTAGAGGGGCCTTTGGCCTGATCCAGAGCAGCTGCTGCCAAGGCCTTTCTTCCCATCACATCAAGGGTCCCTTTGAAGGCAGCGGGACGTATACCGCAGACTCCCTCCTCACTGGAAGTCTCAGGGGCCCGGCAGACTCATCTAAGGGGGGGGGGAGGGTAAACACCACATGAGCTGAATCCTAGCAGAAACTGTTGCTGATCATGGCCAAAAAAGGGGGGATAAGGAACCGATGCAACACGACCTTCCTAGATTTAGGGGATGAAAGGATGCGACAAGGCTGTCGGAGAAGATCTGTTTCAATCCCGAAGCGATACAACTGTTATCATGTTCCTGGGTGGCTCCCACTTTTGTTGTTGAGCAGGCCTTCCTTTGCACTCAGGGTGGGATGCCATCCTTCCTGCATCCCTTTGGGGGAAAAGCCCGGAGCAAAGAAGGGAAGCTGTACGTTGGTCTAACCCAGTGGTTCTCGACCTGAGGGTCCCCAGATGTTCTTGGCCTGCAACTTCCAGAAGTTTTCATCCCTAGCTGAGCTGGCCAGGGATTCTGGGAGTTGCAGTCCAGGAACATCTGGGGAACCCACAGGTGGAGAACCACTGGTCTAACCCAAATGAATCCCTCCCTGGGAAGCCGTGGGAATGACTCCCAGGGAAAAGCATGTGTCGGAGGACGACACAGCCTCCACTGCAGGCTGAAACTCGAGATAAATTTTGGGTACTTTCCGCAGCTGATCTATTTCCTCCGGTATGAGCTCAGAGAACCATTCTTAGCAAAGAAAAAAGAAAAAAAAGATCACAACCCAACACAACAGGATGTGGCTGGCACAGAACGAGAGCCTCGAATTCTTTGCGGGTTGTGCCCAAAACACAGCAGGTCGGATGCTGTGCCAGGGAGGGGTAGAGGGACGTTCCCCCCTCTGGCCGGGATGGAGTCAGGGTGGGTGGCAAGCTCTCCGTGCAAGGGAGGGGGGAGGGGGGGCAGTTGGCTACCAAGCACCCTAGTTTGATGGCCGTCTCTCCCAGGCAGTCAAAGAGGGGCGGCTAGGTCTTGAAAGCATTGTGACGTCATTAAACACACACACACACACACACACACACAAATCCCAGAATCTCCCCACCTGGGGTGTTGTAGTCCTTTTCTCTACACTCCTCCACATCTTCCTATGCTGTTGGGGGCGGAGGACTCTTAAAACAGTGGTCACGCGGCCTGGGCAGGATGGGTGTTGTAGTCCAAAGCTCTCTCTCTCTCTCTCTCTCTCTCTCTCTGTGTGTGTGTGTGTGTGTGTGTGTGTGTGTGTGTGTGTGTGTGTGTATGTGTGTGTGTGTGTGTGTGTGTGTGTCCTGCTGGAGGCTGCTGGACACCGGGGTCCAAGAGAGAAGAGGGGGAAAAGACGTTAGATTTCTACTCCTTTTACTCTTTCAGGTGGCAGATGAATGAAAACGCAGGCCTGGACTCCAGGCTGCAACATCACAGAGGACCTCCGGACCGGGGGGGGGGGGGAGAGAACGTGCCTTGGGGCATGTGATGAGAAGGGAGGGTTCTCTGGATAAGACCGCCAGGCTGGGAAAGGGAGAAAGCAAAACAGCAAGAGAACAGAAAAGGCCGAGCGTGCGATGGACTGACCCCTGAAAAGAAGCCACGGGGTTGAGTGTGCAGGAGCTGAGCAGGGCAGCGGAGGGCAGGACATTTGGACGATCACTCAAGACCCTCCTTAGGAGTCTTGTGAGGATCAAGTGGGGAGGGAGGCGCATGCCTCCTCGACCCCCACGGAAGAATTTAGGATACCTTGGTTGCTTGTTCATTTACAGCAATACCTCGGATAACAAATGCCCATGATAACGAATTTTTCAGATAACGAATCGCAATTTCCAGGTATAGGTCTGCCTCACATCACGAATTTTCCCTATGGGCTGCCTCGGATAACGAATCACAATTCTAGGTATAGGTCTGCCTCGGATAACGAATTTTCTCTATGGTCTGCCTCGGATAATGAATTTTTCCTATGGGCTGCCTCGGATAACGAATTTCCAGCATGCATCGGTAAAAAAGAGTTATCCCGGGCTGCATCACATCTGTACCTTTAAAGTGCACTTTATAAAGAGTTTTGACCAAAAAAACCCAGGTGTCTGTGTCATTTTCCTAGGCTCTGGAACAGATTAATTGGTTTCCCATTCATTCCTATGGGAAACTGTTTCGGATAACGAATTTTTTCAGGTAACGAATTGCCTCAGAAAACAAATTAAATTCGTTATCCGAGGTACCACTGTATATTGTTTATTTGCTGTGGTTATGTCCTGCGAAGTTGCTTCCAACTGAGGATGAACCGGTGAATTAGTGATTCCCCAAAAACCACGGTGGTTAACGGCCCTGCTCAACTCTGGTCAACCCACGCTTGTGGCTTCTTTTATTGGACCAATCCCTCATATCCGGCCTTCCTCTTTTCCTACGGGCCTTCTTTCTTCTGCAGCGCAATGGGTCTTTCCCACGGCTCCTTGTCTTCTCACGACGGACACCACTCGCGAGAGACTCCTTTTCGTCGTCCTCTGTTTCTTCTTGAGCGAGCTCCGTCTCGATGGGATCTACCACCCGCTTAACGGACGCCCCCATAGAGTGAAAGCTGGCAGTCTTATAGTAAAACAACATGGACAGCTGCTGGTGGAACGAGGACACCAGGATGAGGCAGACGCTGACTCCAGCCTAGGCAGGAATGCTCTTTTCTTATTGAAATAACAAAAGTGAACCCTTTCTGGGTAGCGACAAACCAGATCATGTCCACTGATTACTTACCTAATCAGTTCCAGCAACCCACGGAGACGAACAGACCGCCTTGCCTGTGATTTCTGCTTTATCCACACAGACGCACCCTCCCCCCCCCCAAGAAATGGTTGGAAACGCAACACCCCGACAAGAGAGGCCTCTCTCCTGAGCGCACCTGCTGGAGGGGAATTTGATCCCCGAAAGACGATCCCGAAAATCCTACAGGCCAGCAACAAACCAACCCAGAAGCAAAAACAACACCCTTGCCGCTCGGTTTCCCATGGCTCTGGGGGAGCAATTAGTTGAGGGCAGGATTGAAACAGCAGCTGGGCGTCGGGAGGACGACTCGGGCCAAGACAGCCACCTGAGATGACATGGCTTGTTGCTGCGGATGATAAGGGAACACAAGGCAAGCAGGCAGGTGGCAAGCGATCGGAGGATAAGATCAGCAGACAAATCCCGACCTGTACACGCCGGGCTGTTCGGCTCCGTCTGCAGCACAGGAAAGAGGCCAACATTAGCCTAACACTCATGTGGGGACATAACAGGTGATATTTGGGGGAAGTAAATATTAGGCAGGAGAAACCAGATGCACAGGTACAGGATAGGAGGTACATGGATCTACAGTAGTCCCCATGAGAGGGATTCAGGTATCACCGTCTAAGGATGAGGCAGCTGTGTGCTGCAGCTGGCAAAATAGCAAACACGGTTCTGGACTCAGGTCATGGGAAGTGATAGTATCACTCTATACTCTCATAATGAGGCCACATTTGGAATACAGTAGGACCCCAGTATCCGCTGGGGATTGGTTCCAGGCCTTCCAGTGGATAATGAAAACCTTGGATAAGAGAGAACGCCAAAACATTCCCCAAAACTGCTGTTTTGCAACAGTAGCTTGCTTTACAGCTGCTGTTTGTGATGGTAGCTTGCTTTGTTGTGGCTGATTTATTTATTTATTTATTTCCCCTCTGCCAACCATGGGTAACTGAATCAGTGGATAATGAATCAGTGGATACGGGGGTCCTACTTCATTAGGACCTTGGAGCCCCTTTCAGCCTTCAGGAAGCGACTAAAAACTTGGCTTTTCCAGGCTGCTTTTGCCGTCTAATGGAGGTTTGATTGCTCCCCCCCTTCCTTTCTTTTTTCACCACCATCTTATGTCTTATATCTTTATTTTATGTTTCTTTCATTTTAATGGCGTCATCGATCGTTCTTTGTTTTATGCATGTTTTGTTTGCTGATTTGTATGGACTTCTTTTGTAGTGAACCGGCCAGAGTTCCACTGGAAAGTTGGACGGTATACAAACAGAAAGAAAGAAAGAAAGAAAGAGAGAAAGAAAGAAAGAAAGAAAGAAAGAAAGAAAGAAAGAAAGAAAGAAAGAAAGACTGAAGAACTGGATGTGTCTGAAGAAGTGAACGCGTCCACGAAACGTGACATTAAAATATGAAAGTTAGTCTTTAAGGTGCCACATGTGTTGTGTCTTTTGTTTTGTTTTTCTTTGATTTTTTGTTTGAGAAATGCTACTCTCTTATCCTCACTTTATGTGTTTCAGGAAGATGCTTTGTCCGGGCACTGGACGAATTACAAACGTACAACGTGCAAAGACATTTTACGCCACTGGCTGGCTGGCACAGGGGTTGAGGTCTTTAGCTCTGGGGCCAGAGATCCAGCACTTTTGGGGGGAGAGAGCCAGCCGGGGTGGCCTTGGGCAAGCTGCACAGTTCCAGGGACACCCCCCAGAAGAAGAATTTGGTTTTTTTGTTTTGTTTTTTGTTTTACTTCCATACCGCCCATACCGCAAAGACCTGGAGAGCACCAGAACTGACTTGATGCCGCAGATTATTAAAGGAAATGATGTCAATTCCCTGGTCCGGCTCAGGGCGAGGCATGAATAAGTACATAAGAGCCTAAGAAGAGCCCTGCTGGATCAGGCCACAGGCCCATCTAGTCCAGCTTCCTGTTTATCTCCCGGTGGCCCCACCAAATGCGTCTGGCAGCACACAAGACTAGATCTCTGTCTCCTGATACCACTCCCCTGCATCTGGCCCTTGAAGCACCCCAGTTTTAAGCCTGGATATTACACATCTCCATCATGGTTTCTCACCTGGAATGGACTTTTCCTCCAGGAATCTGTCCAATCCCCTTTGGAAGGCATCCAGATTTCACAGATTCACAGAATCATAGAGTTGGGAGAGACCTCAAGGGCCATCTAGTCCAACCACCTGCCATGCAGGAACCCCCATCACAGGACTCCAGACAGATGGCCATCCAGCCTCTGCTTAAAAACCTCCAAAGAAGGAGACTCCACCACCCTCCTTTGGGGCAGCGTCTTCCACTGCCAGGCCAGATTCCACCCCCACCTCCTGTGGCAGGGAGTTCCACAGACTAACAACGCACTAGGTAAAAAAAATATTTTCTTTTGTCTGTTCTTAAGTGCAACCATCCCTTTCTGGGTCGTCTTGGACGTTGGGGGATCCTCACTCTTCCCTCTCATTGTTCTCTCTTCCTCTACCTGCATTGTGGCAGTGGTTAAATGCCTGGACTGCAGGTAAAACTGTGCTCACGACCTGGGGTCCAATCCCCAGTAGCAGGCTCCTGGTTGACAGCCTTCTATCCTTCCAAGGTCGGTACAATGAGGACCCCGCTTGCGGGGGGGGGGCGGTGGAGGCTGCGCGCCCGGCGGCCGCTCGCTTGCTCTCTCTGGAAGGGGATGCGGAGGGCAACGCCGCGCAACTCCCTCCCTCCCTCCCGGCGCCTTTTCACGCGCTCGGAGCGTGTGCAGGAACGAAATTTCCAGGGGGAATTTTGCAGCGGCCCTGAGTGGTTTCCTGTCTGCAAGGGAAAGGGGGAGAAAAACAGAAAAGAGACCAGCAACACCCAACAGCCTTCTGATTTTCGCAAGCAGAGCGGCTCCGGAGTCCATCCAAGGGCGACGTGCGTTTGGAAGGAAGGGACCCGTTGGCGGGAGGCAAGGCCAGGAGGAGGAGGAGGAAGGCGGCTGGGAGATCGGGGACCCTCTCCGGATCTGCCGCGTCCCTCGTCCCCGGAGGCCATGGAGGGGCTGGCGGTGGACGAGAAGAGCGGCGCGCCCTTGCGCTTTACGCGCCGACTGCGGCGCACGGCGGGCCGCCGGCGCAGCTTCTCCGCCGATAGCAGCCGCCGCCGTTGCTGCAGCCCCGCCGTGCCCGCGAAGGACGTCGGAGGAAGCGAAGCACCCGAGGGATGCTCGCCGCTGGGCATCGGAGGCACCGAGGAGGCGCCCGAGCCCCGAGCCCGATCCAGCCCCAGCTCCGCGCAAGGGAGGCTGCGGCCGGGGTGGCCCTGCGGCAGCGGCTGCGGACGCAGCTCCAGCGCTACCTGCCTGGCCCCGATCCTCGGGTGAGAGAGGCTCCCTTTCATTCGTCTCTCTCTCTCTCTCTCTCTCCGAACCCGCAGGAGGAGGAGCCGCGTGAAAATGGAGGTGGGGAGGGGGCCTTGGGACACACACACACACACACACAGAGATTGGAAATTGGAGGTGTTAAGACTCCGCTGCAGAAGGGGAGGGGGGAGAGAAGAATTGAATTGAATTGAGATGAGTTGAGTTGAAGAGTTGAGTTGGGAAATAGGTGCGGTATACAAATTTGAAATAATATTTGAAATACAGTGGTACCTTGTATAAAGGAATTAATTCGTTCCAAATGAAATTATGTTAAGCAATCTTTCCTTTATACAAATTCCCATAGGAATGCATTAAAAACAGAGTGATTTTTATGTTGTACAGATTTGCCCCATAGACGATTATGTTAAGCAAATTTTCCCTATCTCCGGAATATTTTATGTTGTACAAATTTTATGTTATACAAGATGTATGTTATACAAGGGTCCACTGTAGATAAGAGTTGAATTGAGTTGGGTTGAAGAGTAGAATTGAGATGAATTGAACTGTTGAGTTGAGTGGAGTGGAGTTGAGTGGTTGGGTTGGGTTGGGTTGGGTTAGGTTGAACTGGTTGCGTTGGTTTGGGTTGTATGTAACTCAGGTGTGTCCAAACTTATGGCAAAAAGGGCCTGATTTGGTGAAATGAAAATGTGTGGGCGCTGACCATCCAGCTGCATTGGACTCCCCGGCTGGATTTTGGACAAGCCTCTAGGACAGGGGTGTCCAAACTTTTTGCAAGGAGGGCCAGATTTGGTGAGGTGAAAATGTGTGGGGGCCGACCATTCAGCTGCATTTGGCCCCCGGGCCAGACTTTGGACAAGACTATAAGACATACAGATCAATTATTATTATTTTGAGTGTATGCCAGCTTTCTTTGCTGTCCAGCTTTCCCACCCATGCGTGGGGACCAGAAATACAAGAGTGTGGTTGACCTTGGCCTGGGTCTCCGGTGACAGATCTTTACACTTGAGGTGGATTTTTTTTATAATTCCTTCGTTGCTGCCCTCCTGGGTCTCCATCTTCTTCTGGCTTCTTCGCTGCAGACTCTGTTTGGGCTGATGACTGAACCCTCTTGTTTCCTGGTTTTAAATTTGATTCTGAGAATCACACTGGGATGGCGTGGGGGCTCCCAAGGAGACAGAAGACAGGGAACTTGACCACTTCCTGCCGTTTCGTTCGGGGGGGGGGGGCTGCACACCTCTAGAGGTGGTCTCAGCTGATACCTCCCCTGCTTGAGGCTTGGTCATGGTTTGAACTTGGGACTCTGGGCCCCTCAGCTGTGCCCTCCAACCCAACTGAGCCAAACCAGCTATCAGTGATGCTCCTGTATGATTTAGGAAGGAAGGAAGGAAGGAAGGAAGGAAGGAAGGAAGGAAGGAGAGAGGGAGGGTGGGAAAGAAAGAAAGAAAGAAAGAAAGAAAGAGAAAGAAGGGAGGGAGGGAGAGAGGGAAGGAAAGAAGGAAAGAAAGAAAGAAAGAAAGAAAGAAAGAATGAGAAACCAGAGAGGAAAGGTACTTTTGCTGTCTAATCTACAAGAAAGGTTGCAAAAATAATCCATTGCCAGCATCTTTACCTGATGATGATGATGATGATGATGATGATGATGATGATGATTATGATAGCCACGCATGGGCAAGGTGTGTTGATTCCCTGGCCTGAGGAACTCTTGCCTAGGATGAGCTTTGGGGCGGCCAGTTCGGGGGGCCCTCCGAGTTTTCCAGAAGCCATCCTTGGATGTGGTGACTTTCTGAAGACCCGAGAAGGCAGGCTTGGCTTTTGAACTTTGGACTAACAGAGTTCTTCTATCATTTCCATACCCCCCCTGCACCTCCTTCTTGTTTAGAAACAGTAAGACACTCCTTTGCCTCCACTGTCCAGAAGAAGGTTTGGTTGGCCCCGTGGACGAAGTGACATCATTCCCAGGGGAAAAGGTAGGGTCTCCCATCATGAACTCATTGGGCATTAACGTTCACCCAAAATGACATATCTGGGTGCATCGACGTCATTTCCCTGGGGAGGAGTGCCTCTTTGTGTGTGTGTGTGTGTGTGTGTGTGTGTGCTGGAAACTCCAAAAGTGCTTCAGCCCCTTCATTGGCAATAATAATAATAATAATAATAATAATAATAATAATAATAATAATAATAATAATAATAATAATAATAATAATAATAATAATAATAATAATAATAATAATAGCAAAGTCAGGAATTGAACTATTGTGGCTTGTTGGTGACACCCCCAATCTGTTCCCTGACACCTGTCCTCTCAAACAGGTGCCTGTCCTCTGAAACGCCTGACACCCTAGTTTTCTACATGCAGGGATCTTTGGTTTGTGTGTACATGATGTGTGGTTATGGTGGATGGGGAACCACCCTGTGGCTGGCTTCTAGTATCATGTAACTGCTGGGCTTTGTAGTCGGAGTAGGCAGAAAAGGATGTGTCTAGGCTGGGCTCAGGTTACCTGAAGATAATTTAATTTGAGACTGAAGATTTTAACCAGTGGGTCGACTTTGCTGCTTTTAAAATATGGAATGTTTGATGGGCATTTTTCTAATTATGATGATTGGATGAGTGTTTTATCTTATGTTCCTTATCTACTGGCTTGATTTTGTTTTGGACTAATTTTAATTGCCAATTATTTATGTCGTTCATGGGCTATGTTGTGAGCTGGCCAGAGCTGCTTCTGGTTAGATGGGTGTGTGTGTAATATAAAAATAAGATAAAATAAAATACAGGAGAATCTGGATGATGAAGCATTCAGCTTAAGAGCCCTTCAGCACTGAACAGCCTTTTCCCTGTGAAATTATAAACACCGCCTCCAAGTCAACTGGAAAACAAGCTGTAAGCACCTCCACTTCTCCCTTGCCGGGGGGGGGGGGGGGGGGTTGGCAGGAAGACACAAAGGTAGATGTGTTCCCTCGGATGGATTCAGAGTTTATTTTCAGTTTGGTTTCCAAGCGATGCTGACGTGTTTCCCCCCCCCCTTTTCTCAGGCCATTTATGACGTCAAAGCGCCCGCTCAGGCCAAGCGGCCCCTGAGGGCGAAAGAGGAGTGCCCGCTAGGATGTCCATCGGGCAATTAAGGCTACGATAATAAACAGCCCTTATATTGTGTATTAAACGCAGAGTTGGCGGGCAGTTCAGCTGTAGCTACTTGAGTCCGGATGAATTGTACTTGGCTGGAATCCACACATGTTCCAGAGCACCAGACTATGCGCCCACTCCAAAGGCATTTGCTCCCAGGTTGTTTCGGATGCCGGTGGAATGCATTGCCCCAAGACGAGGGTTGGTTTTTCAAGGGGGGTGGGGTCGCAGGCTTCTGACCTCCCAACCGTAGATTTGGGGGGTCTGTTCTCATGCTTTGAGGACAAGCAGGGTACAGAAGCACTTATAAAGAAAGGCTAAAACATTTGGGGCTCCTCTGTCTGGAAAAAGGGCACCTGAGGGGGGAGATGATTGAGACGTACAAAATAATGCAGGGCATGAGTCAAGTGGAGAGAGGGACGCTCTTCTCCCTCTCACAAAATACCAGAACTAGGGGACATCCACTCAAATTGAGGGCTGGGAGAGTAAGAACAGACAAAAGAAAATATTTTTTCACCCAGCGCGTTGTTAGTCTGTGGAACAGGATGTCGTGATGGCCTGGATGCCTTTAAAAGGCGATTGGACAGATTCCTGGAGGAAAAGTCCATCATCACAGGTGACAAACCATGATGGAGCTGTGTCATCTCCAGGCTTAAAACCAGGGTCCTTCAAGGAGCAGATGCAGGGGAGTGGTATCAGGAGACAGAGATCTAGTCTCGTGCGCTCCCAGATGCATCTGGTGGGGCCACTGTGAGATACAGGAAGCTGGACTAGATGGGCCTTTGGCCGGATCCAGCAGGGCTCTTCTTATGTTCTTATGTTCATTGTTTGTTTGTTTGTTTGTTTGCACCCTGAACTCTTGCTCCTTGCCGGAATCCACCCGCTCGCCTTGATGTCCACGGTGGAGTGACTGGACGGTCATTTTGCAATGGAAATGCAGACATTTCCATTGCAAAAGAGTGCATCCCTCGATTGATTGATTGATTGATTGATATTGATTGACTGAGTAGGTGATTGATTGGGCAGTTTGCAACATAAAGCAAACTGATGTCAAAATAGAGATACCAAATTGTAATAAAAAGCAAAATGGTTACAAATGTAAACTGTCGTTCCTAAAGGGCGCACCCCTCGATGCCACCAATCTAGGCTCAGAATTCTGGGAGTTGTGGTCCAAAACATCTGGAGTGCCGAAGGTTTGCCACCACTGACCTAGGAGAAAGACAATTTGGGCAGTTGGGAATGCCATTTGCGTCACACAATCGGGTGGGTTGCAGTGGTTTGGCCCAGTGGATGGGTGGGCACCCCCACAAACATTGTGGTTGTGTATCCCTTTAGACCACAAACCACTTCTACTTTGGATGTGCCGGCAGAGGGAAGCTTTTCCTCATACAAAGAAAGAATCGAGCAGTGCTTTTAAAGCGTCCAGTAGGACCCCCATATCCACTGATTCATTATCCACTGATTCGGTTATCCACCGTTGGCAGAGGAAAAAAATTTAAATAATCCAGCAGCCACAAAGCAAGCTGCAAAGCAAGCTATTGTCACAAATAGCAGCTGTAAAGCAAGCAACTGTCACAAACAGTGGCCATAAAGCAAGCTATTGCCTCAAAACAGCCGTCATAAAGCAAGCTACTGTCAGGAAACAGCAGTTTGGGGGTGGGTGGGCAGGTGTTCTCTCTTATCCACGGTTTTCATTATCCACGGTAAGGCCTGGAACCAATCCCCAGTGGATACTGGGGTCCTACTGTATTATGCACACATCCGATAAACATGGATATGCTCTATTTGCAGATTTTTAACATTCTTTTGCTGCTTTTCTCTTCTAAACAGAATCTCACCGTGGTGTCCTCGAGAGAGGATGGATGCCGGTTCTCAAGGATCGGCTGCCCCTTCCAGGTAACGGGGGCAATCCCAACATCCTTGGATAACTCAGTGGGAGGAAGGAGAAAGCAAAAGAGGAATAAATAACTTTTTCCTCCCTCGTGCCCTGCAGCCCTCCTCCAAGGGAGACTCGCTGCCCCCCTCCAACTCTTTACCTACCCTTTGGCCCATTAAGTTATTTACTGACATATTTCATTTTCTGGTGCACCTTTCTTTGCATGAAAGGTTCAAAATGAGTAAGCAGGCCTGATCACACGGGGAAATGGATCTTGTTTTGGGTCACTTAAGGGTGAATATGTGACAGATTCCCACTAAAGTGACCTTTTCGGGTGTGAACCGGCACTCGCCTTTTCCACTATCTGATCGTACCCGCACAGGAATTGAAAATCACAATAAAGGGAGTATTTAGCACTCCCTGTAAGGAAGTTAGCGGTACATCTAATTAAAAGAGAAGTTAATTTTGTTGTTGGTTTTGTTACCTCTGTTTATGTTTTGTTTCCATTTGTTCACCTCCCAGAGTTCCTTTGGGAAAGTTGGGTGGTATAGAAATGGAAATAATAAACAAACAAACAAACAAGCAAGCAAGCAAATAAATAAATAAATAAATAAATAAATAAATAAATAAATAAATAAATAAATAAATAAATAATGTGGCATTTTTTTCAAAATTTCCCAAAATATCAGGGTTTTTTCTTTAAAAAATTGGGAAAAACAGTTTTTTTTTCCTGAGCCTCAAAATGTCTGGAAATTTTACATTACCAGAGCCTAATCTAACTTCATGTGGGAGGGAGTTCCATAGTCAAGAAGCAAGCGTGGAAAATGTCTCCTCCCGTGTCCTCGCGGGACATGCCCAGGAGGGAAGCGTAACGAAGAGAAGGCTCTCCTGTGGAATCCCTGAAGCCAGGGAGGGTTTTGTGGGAAGAGATGGGTCTTGTGGGTTGCCATAACGGAGACCTGAGGGGGGGGGGGTCCTGGCTTCTCTCTCCTGAGGAGAAAAGAAGAAAGAGGAAGTGGCAGCGAGGAAAGAGGAGGAAGGAAGTGAGCCTGAGAACAGCAATCTAAAGGTGGATCTAGAAAAGGCGACCCAGAAAAGACACTCAGTCCATCCACCTGCTTGTTGGCTTTCCCCTTAGTTTGGCTCACAGTGGTTCTAATAATTCTAGTGGTGTCTCCCATTTTTTCCCGACAGGGAGATGCAAAAGAGAGAGAAACCCATGAGGCAGATGCTCTCGGGGGCCACCTGAGGCTGCTGCTCCAACATGTCAAGAAGCTGAAGGCATGTCTCTCCCAGGCGGGAGAAGATACGGAGGAAACCACGACGGAGAATGAGGTTTCAACCAGGTTCCCCTTCCGCCCCGTGGCCCAGGGTGTCCCGGAAGGGGAGTTTCTCTCCGGGCTGCCTCTCTACGAAGAGGGGGTGCCCTGGCCGAACCTCGCAAGGAGAACCCAGGGGGTCACACTGCTGGAAACCAAGCTCCAAGTCTTTGAAAACATCGTCTCAGTGCTGAGCAAGGAGATGGCCACCTCACGCCAGAGCTTTGTCGCTTTCCGTGGGCAGAGGGGCCTTGACCAGGACATGATCCGTGGCCTGGAGTTGAAGGTAACGACCCATGAGGGTGGGAGGAAGGAAGGTAGCTTCACAGCCACACACGGTCCTGAAATCTAGACAGGACCTTAGGCTGCGGGGGGCATATCTGGTGGATCTCCTGGTGCCTCGAAAAGGCTCCCTCCATTTGAAAAAAACAACCCTCAGCTATTAAGGGAAAGCCTGCCTGAAGAGAAAGGTCTTTGCCTGCTTTTGAAAAGACAGCAGAGATGGGGCCCGGCAGGCCTCCAGTGGGAGGGAGTTCCAAAGTCTAGGGGCAGCCACAGAGGAGACCCTCTCCCATGTCCCCAGCAAACGTACCCGTGAAAGGTGGGGGGACCCAAGAGAAAGGCCTCCCCTGATGAACTTCACCCCCTGGGAGGCTCATAAAAGGAGACACAGTCTTTGAGATAACTTTGGACCCAAACCATTTAGGGCTTGACAGGGTAGAGCCAGGACTTCTCCGGGTGGCCACAGCACTGCCGTTAGTGCCTGGCAGGTCACTTCCCCATTTTATCTGGTTTAGGCTGGGGTGGGGATGTCACGACACTTATTTCTACACTAGAGCTTCCCAAAATGTGCGGGGGTCTCTGGACACTGCAGAGAGGGAACATTTAGGATGGTCAACGTAGGAGCAAGTGAAGCAAATAGATTTACTGGTCCACAGACAAGGCACATTATTGATTATTTTGGTTCAGAAAACACTGGAAGGGAAGAATCCACCCCTCCTGTCTTCCTATCTCTTTTTGTGTGACAACAGCCTGCTTGTTTTGCCTGAGGCCGGCCCTATCATTGAGTAGAACAATAAAGATTTTGGGGAATGGTAACACCCCAGCCAATTGTTAACTATTGCCTTTTGTTATTATTGGAATCCTGATGGACCTCTTCGGAGTTGGGTTGTAGGGTAGTCATGCTTGCCCTTGGGATTCTAGTACAGTAGGACCCCGATATCCACTGGGGATTGGTTCCAGGCCTTTCCGTGGATAACAAAAACTGTGGATAAGAGAGAATGCCAACACCCCCCCAAAGGCTGTTTTGTGACAGCAGCTTGCTTTATGGTTGCTGTTTTGCGACAGTAGCTCGCTTTACGGCTGCAGTTTGCAACAGTAGCTTGCTTTGCGGCTGATGAATTTTTTATTTAGTTTTTTTTCCTCTGCCCACCATGGTTAATGAATCAGGGGTTAATGAATCAGTGGATACGGGGGTTCCTACTGTATTTACTTTTTACAACTACTGTACAACTCCCAGAATGCCCGGCCTGGACAAGTTGCAAAACTCACAACACAACACTCCCTGCGCTGTTTGGTGCAGCCCCACCTTCTCCACTGTAGGAAAGTAACTTAAAAAGTTATGGTTACTTCGATGAGGGAGAAGCACCCGGTCCTGATCCTTCAAAGCTATAACGGCATGTCGTTGCACCGTTGTTGCCGGTGCAGCAAACTACTGAAAAGCCACTAAGACAAAGGTGTCCAAACTTTGGCCCTCCAGATGTTTTGGACCACAACTCCCAGAATTCCAAGCCTAGATGGCCAGTGACAAAGGGCTATGGGAGTTGTGGTCCAAAAACATCTGGAGGGCCAAAGTTTGGACACCACTGCGCTAAGATCTCTTCCGTGCTCTAAGAAGGTGTTCTGCCTCTCTTCCAAGATAGCCGATTTGCAGCGCTGCCTCGTTCAGAAAGACGCGGCCCTTGCCAAGCTCGAGGAGAGGTTCCGCGCGTCCAGACAAGCCTCCTACGACGGAGTCTTCCTGTGGAAGATCGCCGACGTCCACCACAAGAGCTACGAAGCCGTGTGCGGGAGACTGAGCAGCTTCCATTCTCCGGGTGAGCGTCTCGGCCAGCGATAAAGCGCAACAGCGTTGAAGGCCTTCGTGGGAAAACTGGGCCACCAGACGTGGCAGATCTCCTTTGATTTGCATTCCTGCCCGGAGCAGGCGGTGGGACGTGATGGCCTTGTCACGGCTATCATCCCCTTCCAGCTTGGTGATTCTACCGTTCTAAGGATGATGGAACTTATAGGTCAAAACCTCTGGGGGAGACCCAGGATGGGTACGGTATTTCTAAGGGTGTGCCTCTCTGTTAAGATACTTTAATTAGAAATGGGAACGAAACGAATTTTTAATTCGTTCCGTTATTCGTTATTCGTTTTGTTAACAAATAACGGACCAACGCATCAAAGAAAAATGAAACAAAATGAAATGGAAATTTCCGTTTCATTCATTTCGTTTTTCGTTCTGGAGGAGACCAACCTTGAGTCCTGCGCTGACTACATTGTTTAAATTGATGATGACCACAATGATGATGATGATGATGATGATAGTGGTGGTGGTGATGGTGGTGGTGATGATGATGATACTACTACTACTACTACTACTACTACTA
>JAHTLZ010000089.1:2387608-2406007 GCA_023846285.1 Phrynocephalus versicolor | reverse complement strand
GATGGAGGACTTGCACTAGCTGTATTCAGACCGATGAAGCTGTTTGGATGAACAGCGAAAGGTTTCTATCTCTCAAAAAAGAAGTCCAGTAGCCATGACTCAACTTCCAGACTTCTCCCCGTTTACCCGCAGAACACTCCTGCGAGGTAGGTTAAGGGGAAAGATGATAGCTTAATCCAAGGTACCCCATGAGTTCAGATGAGAAGCACCGGGTCCAGTGTTCCTCCACCAGAAGCTGTCCAAACATTTTGAACTACAATTCCCATAATCCCACACCTGTCAGGTCCGATGAACAGTATTTGCTGGGAGTTGTATTCCAAAACATTTTGGGGGTCTTAGATGGGGAGGGGGGGTCACCTCTGATGGCAACACTGTGCAGCAGAATCTGTGCATTTGTGGAAGGGCTTGTCTAAAGCATACTGGTGCACGCTCCGCTCAGCTGGCACTATCCTCCTCCGTAAAGCCAGGGGTCATCACCTGGAATCCTCACGGGGGCAGCAATCTACCAGGTTCCATTGCTGAGTCTTGCACTGACTGTGACACCTTGGGATTCCGCTCCAGGTTTTCCACTGTGCTTTAATAGGAGCTCTCCGTAGTGCTGAACAATAACATAGGGAAGCTTTTGCAAACAGCACCCACCAAAACCTGGACTGGATTCACCGCCCCTCTGAAATGGGAGTCGCCAGGCACTTCTACTGCCCTGCTGCCCTGCATATGGCTTCTCCTACACATCACAACCATGTGGGTGAATTTCAGCCTACACAAAACAGAAGAAATGCACCTCCTTTGCCCCGAGATTCTTTGCTTGTAAATGAAGCCGTGAATTTTGTTAATTATTGAAAGGGTAGCAATGAAGGCAAGTTAAGACTATACTAGACGTTCTAGAGGTGAACAATCAAAGGTCCTCTTTTTAGTTGTTCATTCTCAGTTTAATCAGTTAATTAATTAAAGGAGAGAGAGAGAGAGAGAGATCCTCTTTTTACTTCATTGGGATGTCTGTTTGCAGAATCTTCCAGACATAAATCCAGGAACAGATTTGTCCCTGGAAACCCCTGAACCAGGTCTCGTCAGCACCGACTTGACCGCTGATGAAGGTCATTATGAACTGGATGTATTTCTAAGGGATGACGTCTCATGATTTCTTTATTTCTTCACAGTTCGCCCCCCTGTGAGCACCGTCAAGAACGGAGGCGGAAACAGTCAAAATTCATCTTAGAGGATGCCATTCCCAGTGTTAGTTTCTTGATCGGTTGTTGGCCGGTTGTATTCGACCCAGAAGCGGTTGGCAGGTTTTTCAATAATTTATTTGCAGGATCAATTGATGTTTCATTAGGACCTGCGGCAAGGTCACTTGACCCCCCCCCCCCAGTGCTGTGTAGAGCAGGGGTGGGGAAGCCTTTGACCCTCCAGATGTTTTAGACCCCAACGGCCATAGTCCTTTGTCACCGGCCATAGCAGCTCGGAATCCTGGGAGTTGTGGTCTAAACCATCTGGAGGGCCAAAGCTTCCCTTGGTGCAGAGCAGTGGTGGCGAACCTTTGGCACTCCAGGAGTTTTGGACCACAACTCCCAGAATTCCAAGCCTGTATTGCCAGTGACCAAGGACTGTGGGAGTTGTGGCCCAAAACATCTGGAAGGCCGAAGGTTCACCACCATTGGTGTAGAGCAGTGGTTCTCAACCTGTGGGTCCCCAGATGTTCCTGGACTGCAACTCCCAGAAACCCCTTCCAGCACAGTGAGTGGTGGGAGGCTTCTGGGAGTTGCAGTCCAGGAACATCTGGGGACCCGCCGGTTGAGAACCACTGGGGTAGAGGATAGAATGACGAATTTGAATCCCATGTTGCGTTGTGGCCACTCACCAGGGAAGAGTAATAGGAAGATTGCTCCTTAAATATCTCCCTTAACTTAATAGGATCCCTATTAGTCATTGCTAACCTGGTGGCACAGGAGTACAATGAAATAGCTTCCAGAATGTGTGAGCTTTTGGGTTGGACTAAAGTTTTTTTACAGGGCTAGTTGGCAAAAATAAAATGGGAGACAGCAGTAATGGTGGAAGGCACGGGTGTCTAAACATGTGGCCCTTCCCTTATTCAGCATCTGAAATCAGTCTGGAGGCGGAGGGGAGGCAGTCGAGGAATTTACTGCATGTCATGTGCCCTTTGTTACATAAGAACATAAGAACCTAAGAAGAGCCCTGCTGGATCTTATTTCTGTGACTTCATAAGAACCTAAGAAGAGCCCTGCTGGATCAGGCCAAAGGCCCCTTTAGTCCAGCTTCCTGTATCTCACAGTGGCCCCGCCAGATGCGTTCGGGAGCGCACAAGACTAGATCTCTGTCTCCTGATACCACTCCCCTGCGTCTGGCCCTTGAATTCCCCTGGTTTTAAGCCTGGAGATGACACATCTCCATCATGGTTTGTAACCTGGGATGGACTTTTCCCTCCAGGAATCTGTCCCATCCCCTTTGGAAGGCATCCAGGCCAGATGCCATCACCACCTCCTGTGGCAGGGAGTTCCACAGACTAACAACACGCTGGGTAAAAATAAAATAAAAAATATATTCAAAAATATGTGTTATTCCCATGTTTGCCCATGGATTTGACAGAAGACCGAAATGGCGGAGGCACCTTAGGCAGAAGGAGCTGTTTCTCCTTGACTCCCCAGAGGATGTTTTGTGGTTAACGCTTCTCCTCTCCTTTCCATCCCCACTGCTGCTGCCTTCGCAGAGTGATTTCGCTTCGGCCTGGAGCACGAACCATCACCTGGCCAGCATCTTTGACTTCTCTCTGGATGAAATCCAGAGCCTGAAAAGGTAAGGACCAGCAAAGCCTCAGCCTTCACTTCAGCCAGATCTGCTTCCCTGTCGGAGACTCCCGAGGTTCTGTTTTTTGGACAAATGGTAATAATAACAAACATGCACCATCAGGCCAATCCTGACTTAGGGAGACCCTTTTTGAGGGATTCCAGGTAGAGAATACAGTTAGGACCCCCGTATCCACTGATTCATTATCGACTGATTCAGTTCTCCACTCTTGGCAGAGGAAAAAATAAATAATTCAGCAGCTGCAAAGCAAGCTCCTGTCATAAAACAGCAGCCGTAAAGCAAGCTACCACCACAAGCAGCGGCTGTAAAGCAAGCTACTGCTGCAAAACAGCAGCCGTAAAGCAAGTTACTATCACAAAACAGCAGTTTTGGGGACATTTTGGTGTTCACTCTTATTCACGGTTTTCATTATCCATGGGAAGGCTTGGAACCAATGTCCAGCAGATACTGGGGTCCTGCTGTACTCAGAAGTGCTCAAGGTTACCTGGGCTGGCTCTTCTCCCAGGCGGGGAATCGAACCCACAACGTCGGAGCTATCCAGCCACCTCCTCTAATCCTCTAGCTGGTGATGAAGTCCAGGATTTGGGGCTTTAAAGCCAGCTGACCCCTGCTTATCTCTCTCTTCTAAACCTCCGTTCCAGCGCAAGTTCGACTCACACCTTCCTTTCCGACGTGGATTTCACCGACGCCGTCAGCACATCGGGGTCTGCCACCACCAGCCTGTCCTACGATTCCAGGTGGGGAGGCGGCAGGCGAGTGTTGTTTTGTGTTTAGCTCTTTTTTTGGGGTGGGGAGACTATTTTTCCCTTTGCAGTTCCTATAGGCTTCAGAGGCCAGGACTCGGGGCAATGGTTTCAAACTACAGGAAAAGAGATTTGAACGTTAGGAAGAATTTCCTGGTGGTTAGAGCTGTCCGGCAGTGGAAGATGCTGCCCCAAAGGAGGGTGGTGGAGTCTCCTTCTCTGGAGGTTTTTAAGCAGAGGCTGGATGGTGTTGGAAATAGTGTGATGGGGGTTCCTGCATGGCAGGGGGTTGGACTAGATGGCCCTTGAGGTCTCTTCCAGCTCTAGGATTCTAATTTTACCTCTCCATTTCACTTCTCATCCCTTTTCTTAACCGAATTGAAACCTAACTCATCCCTCTGTTCAAAATGACAAAACATGTGATGTATGTAAAACTATAGCCAGATCATCAGGAAGGGCTTTCTCTCAGTCCCACTGCCCTGACAGGTGCGTTCCGTGGGGACACAGGGCCTTCTCTGTGGCTGCCCCTCCCTGACTTTGGAACTCCCTCCCACATGACGCTAGGCTGGCCCCATCTTTGCTGCCCTTCTGCAAGCATCCAAAGACCTTTCTCTTCACACCAATTTTCCTTTTCGCAGTGGTTCTCAACCTGTGGGTCCCCAGATGTTCCTGGACTGCCACTCCCAGAAGGCTTCCTCACTAGCTGAGCTGGCCAGGGATTTCTGGGAATTGCAGTCCAGGAACATCTGGGGACCCACCGGTTGAGAACCAGGGAGTGGTGGGTCTTGTTGCTTAGCGTGTTTTTGGTGTGGCTTTGGTTTAACTGCCTTTTAGTGTGGCATTTGCTTGCGTTCGTATGCTTTTTCGAGCTTTGAATGCTGCCTTTTAATGATGTTAAGGACTTTCTTAAGGAGGGCAGCTGGCCTTCCGGAAGGCTCTAAAGACCTACCTTTTCCGGGAGGCCTTTGGCGATTCTTAACTTTTTTTTCTTTTCTTTTTTTCCTCGCCATCTTTATGCTTTATGCTCTAATTATTGAGGTGCTAATAGGTTTAACTGTTTTTAACTGTTTTTAAAATTTATTGTTGTAACGTTGTTTGTTTACCTCTGTAATTTTGTGTGGCTAATATAGCCCTTGTAAGCCGTTTAGAGTTCGTTGAAGATAAGCGGGGTATAAATCCAAAAATAAATAAATAAATAAAATAAAATAAAATAAAATAAAGGCAGGGCGAAAACACATGAACAAATAAACAAGCAAACGAACGAACGAATGAACGAGTTTTTGCTATTTTTCTCCAGCCGAAGGAACGTGGGCAGTCGGAAGCGCAAACTGGTTTCCACAACCTACCCACCCAGGGAGGCCAAGCAAAAATGTTCGGACCGCCTCCGGAGGATCCTGCCTGCCTGCTCCTCAGAAGATGGCGAGGCGCCCTGCGGCCCGGATCGCCCGGGGGGTCCCCTCGACTGCCCGGCCTTTGAGAGCCTGAGCGAAGGCGACGCCCCCCTCTCCCACCTCACGTCCTCCATCCACGACTATTTCGGCGGCGCCGGCAGGCTGGTGTGTGGCGAGAAGTACCAGGTGCTGGCACGCCGGGTGACTCCGGAAGGCAAGGTTGAGTACCTGGTGGAATGGGAAGGCACCACGCCGTACTGAAGATGTGCCACGTGTGTTTACCTTTGTGTGTGTGTGTTCTATATGATCCTCTGAGGACCTGAAAATATTGCCCTGAAGAATAGGGTGGGTTAGGACTCAAAAAAAAAAAAAGCCCTTTGATGGCGCAGAAAAGCCAGATTTCGGCTGTGGCTCCCTTAGACAAAGCCAAGTTTTTGATCAGTATTCCGGACTGCTTGGTCGATCGATGGGAGCCTTGAAAACCGATACCCGGGCGTTCTCCGTGTGGTTGGGAAAGCCTCCGTCTGGGTTCCAGAGGGAGGCTTTGCTGCCTGGCCTTCCTAAACCACCCTCGTGCTTTTAATGCTGCTTTTTTTTGTTGTCGTTACACAGGAGAAGGGTAATATATCGCACCAGAGGGGATGAAAACAATTCAGGGGCCTTGGTCATATTCAACACGGCCACAGAGAGAGATGGAAGATCAGTGGCAGGGCCGCGGATGGGAGGGGCGATCCAGATTCGTTTGGCGACTCTACCTAATTTAAGGCTGGGCGCGGGGAGGAGGAAAGCAGACCTTTAGATAAGGTTGGACCCCAGCTCCCATCAGCCAGCAAAGCTAACACGGAGGAATGATGGGAGACATAGTCCATTGCCCTCCAGTCAGACTTCCCCCGCCCGTGCTTGGCTGAATAAAAGTCTTCATTATATGCAGAGGAAGGCCATCCCAAGCTTTTCTGCTGCCTGAAGTAGAGAAGGAAAGGTCGAATCAAAGTCTCTAACTCCCTGCCAATAATGAAGAGGCATAGACAGCCAGGTTGGGTTGAGTGCAGAATCCAAAGAGCACACACAGTCAACCATCACTGGGAGGGACGAGATCGTGGTATCGTATTAAATAGCCAAGACGTTCTTTGTGATCTTTTGTCATCCCAGCGCTGTTGACCGAGGCGACAGCCTGGAGAATCTGCCAGCAGCCGTTGGTTTCTACGGGCACTTCCCACAAAAGAAAAGAAAATATTTTTAAAAAAATTTAATCTAAGTGATTCGGCGTATCAGCGACGGTCTAGCAGAGACAAAAAAAAATTAATGTCCCTTCCCTTACTTCTCCGCAGAGGAGTCGGGGAAGCATCCCGAAGTGTCTAGCTTATTAAGTCACATTGCAATCCAGGAAATTACAACTGGAAGGAGCCAGGGCAGATTTGACAGCTGGAAAGACTCAGGGTTGGTCTGTTCCCAGCAATCTCCGCACAGCGGAGCTCTTTCACAGATTCCAGAAAGGTGTGGATAAGGGTATTTCAGGGATAGCCATCTGAAAGAGCGAACCCGCCCAACCCTGCAGTACACCAAACATGGGGCAAATGCCCGCCTGATCGCCCCCAAGTGCTTTTTCCTGCTATCAAGACTGCCTGGGTAACTCCTTTTACAAGGCGGTGGGGGGGGGAATCGATCAAACTCCATTATGATTAGAATTGGCTAGCACTTGCCTTCCGCTGTTGGCCAGTGAAATATATTGGCTGTTGTGGAGCGTTCCTCTCTGCCCTACTGAAAGTATATAGAAGGGAGTGCTCTCACAATATATATATATATATCTTTCCTCCTATGAGCAGTTTATTTCTGGGTACGTTCGGACTGTTTTCGCCCCTAATGCTTTCATGCACCTTCTTATTGATAAGAGAGAGATAGAGATATAGATTTATATATAAAAGACTCACGGGCCTTTGTGTTGCTGCTTTTTCACCCCTAATAATTGACCTTTTGTTTGTTTGTTTATTCTGTTCGAGTTGTAATTAATATATCCAGATGCACAATTATTAAAAAAAAACAAAAAAAAAGATGTCTTTTGCAAAAACGTCGCTGACGCGCCTCTATCGTTGAGAGGCAGGTGGACCAAACATGTGGCGTGGACTACAGCTTCCATGCTCCCCAGGCAGAGGGCTCAGAAGGCTGCTGTAGGCCGTATGTTCAAGGTGGGATAATCTAAATGTTATTTTTGGCAAAGCTCACCCTGCCATTTATTGGTCGCCCGGGACACAAGAGAGAGATCGGCGAGGTTTTTAATTTTATTTTATTCCTTTAGCGCATGGACTTCAGCGTAAGCTAAACCGACTCCTGAATAATGACGGCAGGGAAGTTGCACGTGCCAATGTCTTCAAAACAAGAGCTTTATCATTCTCGTCTGTTGATGGAAGTTTGCAGGAGGTATCTGGAAGTTGAGTCATGGCTACTGGACTTCTTTTTGAGAGAGAGAAACGTTTCGCTGTTCATCCAAACAGCTTCATTGGTCTAAATACAGCTAGTGCAAGTCCTCCATCTTATAGTCAGCTTTGACCTCTTGTCACCCTGATCTGAATTAGGCTCATAAGACGAACAATGGCCTGAATAGGCTCATTAGGGAGACAATAGTATCCATAGCCTTCAGGTGAACAATGGCCTAAGGTGCTGAAACCTATCAAGAATAGGTCTTAGCTATGGCCTTGGTGGTGAAGGTTTTTTGATTTGTCTGGGTACTTTGGAAAGCACAGCCTGATAAGTAGCAGATAGACTATGCCAGAGCCCACCACCTCTGTTGAGGGAGAGGTTTTCAATGCTCACATGAATGGCTTCCCTGACTCCTCTCTCAAACCACCTCTCTTCTTTGTCTAATATGTGTACATCTTCATCTTTGAAAGAGTGCCCTTTGTCCTTCAAATGGAGGTGTACTGCTGATTCTGGTCCTGAGCTGTTACCCCTCCTATGTTGGGCCATCCTTCTGTTTAATGGCTGTTTAGTTTCTCCAATGTAGAGATCTGAATACTCCTCACTGCATTGGACCGTATATACTATATTGCTCCTTTTATGGTTTGGTATCGGGATGCACTTAGCCAACACCCACCCCTTAGCTCACGGTTCACATGGCTTCCTCCTCCTTCCGGGGAGGGGAAAACTGGAAGGGAAATAAGAAGAGTCAAGCATTTGACAGGGTGGTAGACATCCAGAGGTTCATGGGGAACGCTTGGAGTGTACCAAGAGGCAAGGAATTTTACTCCCTTTTTTAAAAAAGAGAGAAAACAACAACCAAACTACCAGCCCAGATTTATTGATGCTCCGCTGGGAGAAACCCAGGATGGTTTTCTTCTCCCGTTTTTTCCCATTTCAAATTCTGAGCAAGGAACAAAACAAAGGGGAAGAGAGATTATCCACTATTCAGGGCAGGAGAGATAACTTCTTGTACCACATCTCTCTCTCTCTCTCTCTCTCTCTCTCTCACACACACACACACACACACACACACACACACAGAGAGAGAGAGAGAGAGAGAGAGAGAGAGAGAGAGAGAGAGAGAGAGAGTCCCACATTTTACAAGGCCTTTTTTGGCGCTGCAACTCATCTGCATTCACGTCCAGATGTTGCCAGGGTTTTAGCGCTGAATGAGCTGAGCGGCAGATTAAACGAGGGCTTTTCCTTGCTTTAAATGGGATTCGCAAGAGGGATTTCAAATGCCTGATCAAAATTCAAGCTGAGAGTAGGGGGGTGGTGGCTTTTCCTCTTTCGCACCACACTTCTTCGCCTATTACGCAGAAGTGGCTTTCTGTAGGATCGATGACGAAGGCGCTGTAAGGCCACCAGCAAACAGCCTGCACGTGGCTGGAAAATTAAGTAAAATTACATGCCTTTGGGTGGATTTTGACTTACGGACACCCCTTCCAGGAGAGTCCAGGCATCGACTCCTTAGAAGTGATTTAACCTCGTCCGAGGGTGCCCGGGGACTGTGCAGCTCGTCCAAGGCCATAAAGGGTGTGTTTTCACCCCCTTCTAGAAGGCACAGTGTGCAATTGCTTGCTGGACCCCTGGCTCTGCCATGCTCCAACTCACCGAAGAGGAAAAAGGGGGTGGATTTCAGATTCGATTCTCTTCCTGCTCTTTTCCTGGGGGGGGGGGTTCTTGGCCCACGAAGCGATCCATGATTAGGAAACTTGAGAAGGGTGTGCAGGGCAGGGCTGCACACACGCACGCACACACACACACACAGCACAGCACAGTTCTGAATGACAAGGCTATCTCACTTCCGGTGGGTCATAGCTTGCGCCAGTTCTGGACAAAGGAGGGTGGAAGCCCCATTCCAAGGTCTTCAGCAAGCCTTATCTCTCTGGACTTTGATAAGACCGAGCTCAAAACACGAGCGCGTCTGATTTCATGGAACACTTTCCTCCACCCACTGCAAATAGGCTGGGTTTCCCTGGTCGATGAGCATGCTGATCAGTTCTGGGATCTCAAAAGGATGGATAGACCTAAAAAAAATAAAGAAATTGGGGGGGGGGAAATGAGAGGAAAATGGAGCTACTAGTGGTTGAAATTACAGGACAGATCAGCCTTTTTCTGACTGCTTTTTCTCTGTTTTCATTTTTTCCAGATAAAATAAAATAAAGTCCAAGTCCCTAGGCCTCATGAATCCAAATAACACTTTAGGGAAAGGCTCTTTGATTTATCGTTTCTTTTAAAGGTGGATGGTTCAACTTTCCTAGACAGTTTTTCCCCCAGTTCTCCTTTTTCTAAAAACCCAAGTTCCTAGCCCTCATGAATCCAAACAACACTTGAGAGTCATCTAAAATTTCGTCTAAATGAAAGGTGGGCGGGTTAACCTTTCCTGACAGCTGGAATTTCATTCCTGGCAACCGGACTTCTTTTTCTTGAGAGATCGAAATGTTTTGCTGCTCATCCAAGCAGCTGCGTCAGTTGAAGCTGATAAAGCTGTCTGGATGAGCAGTGAAACGTTCCGATCTTTCAAGAAAAAGAAGTCCAGTTGCCAGGACTCAACTTTCAGATAAAGTCACCTGGACGACTGAGCATCTTCACAGATCTTTCCTGACAGCGTTCTCTTTGTTTCTGTTTTTTTTCCTAACAAAGCCAAGTCCCTAGTCCTCATGAATGCAAATAACACTTTAGGGAGAGACTTTTTCACCTAACCTTCTCTGTTAAAGGTGGGTGCCTTGTGGAACCAGAGAAAGGGAAGCCCTTAAACCAAGATTTCTGGAGGGATCACCTTCCCCTACATTCAAAGCTAGAAAAGGAAATTCACCTGATATACTCCGATAATTCTTTGATCTTGGCCGTCTTTGTTTTCACCAACTGCAATGGAGTGGAAAATAAATTAGATCAACTAAATAGATCTCGCTAGCAATGCAATAATGACCCAGGCGGCATCAAATATGCTTGGCACCGGAGAACCTTGGGATTTATGGTTTGTTAAGGAATTTAGAAATGTCTTCGAAAGTACTTTTATCAGTGGTTTTGGAACTAGAACAGAGAACTCCGAGCACCTCTGCAAACTACAAATCCCAAGGTTCTACAGCACAGGCCCATAAAGGTTAAAAGCAGGGGTCATACGAATATAGCTGCATAATACAGATGATTTTCTGAAATTACCATCCAGTTTTTTGTTTGTTTGTTTGGAGGGCGGAAGGGCCATCTCAGCATATTAAAAAATATAGTTTTGGTGTAGGAAGCCATTTTAATAAACTCCAGGAAGTAGTGGTGGGCACAATGGTGTTTTGTTTTCTTTTTCATTTTTTTAAAATTCATTTCATTTAGAATGAAATGATTTTAAAAAAATTAAAAAAAATTAAAAAAAAATTTAATTTTTTTTTTTAAAAATATCATTTCGTTCTTTTTTGGGGGGCTTTTTAATTTTTTTTAGAGCCAACCATCTGGTCAAATACAGTGGACCCTTGTATAACAAAGGGTTTGTATAACAAAATCTGTACAACATAAGGGCGAATCCATACAACATAAAATGGGATTACTCCATTTTCAATGCATTCCTATGGGAAATTTGTATAAAGGTAAATTTGCTTAACATAATTTCATTTGGAATGAATTAATTCCTTTATACAAGGTACCACTGTATGTCAAATATGTTTGTTCGGCCAAGATTTAACCAAAATATTTAAAAAAGAAATTCCCCCGCGTACTTACGATAAGTATTTCCATGGCCTGCTCTATGTTGCCGTTCCAAACATACCTGCACGGAAAGTAAACAAGCAAGTTGGAGTTTGCAAAAACAAGAAAGAAAAAATGGATAAGAAGAAGAGCCTGCCCACGACACACCCTTCTTCAGGTAGCATTGAATGGGTTGGACTCTTGACTCACATAGTTGAGGCTTTGGGAAGGATGTTGACGGACGCGGCCAACTTTCGCTCCATGATCGCCCTAGGAGAAGCAGACATCCTAGGTCAATAGTGTGTGTGTCTTATTTCGAGATTTTTTGCTGTGTGCCTTCAGACCAGAGGGTTTCTTTCAAAAACCAGCCCCTTCGTGTTGTTTTATTTTTAACCCCCCCTCCAAAACAAATTAACCCACAACACACTAAGGAATGCAAAGGCACTGAATCCAGTAGCTTCATAAACACAGCGATATGGACGACGTGCGTATACAGTGGTATCTTGTATAAATTACAGTGGTACCTGAATTTACGGATTTAATCTGTTCCGAACGCATGCTCTTAAGTCGAACTACTCTTAAGTCGGGGTGCCTATCTAAAAAATTGAAAATATAAGTTAAAAATGAAAAAAAATGTTTATAAATTGTGTGTGTGTGTGTGTGTGTGTGTGTGTGTGTGTCGTTACAGTCGTGACCGACTCTTCGTGACCCCATGTCCATGGAGTTTTCTTGGCAGGAATACTGGAGAGGATTGCCAGTTCCTACTCCAGGCGCCTACAGCGCCTGGTATTCCCTGGTGGTCTCCCATCCAAGTACTAGCCAGGGCCGACCCTGCTTAGCTTCCAAAATCAGGCAAGCATCTGATTTATAAGTTGAGCAGACCGTATCTAAAATTTGTAAGGCGGCAGTTAAAACACCTACAGATTTCCGCTCTTAAGTCAAATTGCTCTTAAGTCGAGCAGCTCTTAAGTCAGGGTACCACTGTAATTCATTCCAAATGAAATTCTGTTCAGCAAATTTCCCTTTGTACAAATTCCCCACAGGAATGCATTGAAAACAGAGTAATCCCTCATCGCGACCATTTTCATGTTGTACAGATTCGCCCCACAGGGGCTTCTGTTAAGTAAATTTCCCCTATCTCCGGAATAATTTTATGTTGTACAGATTTTATGTTATACAAACTGTTTTGTTATACAAGGGCCTGCTGTATATCAGTTAGGCAGGATCTGTGCTTTTGGGAAGACTCGCGGCTGAAAGCGGCCATTTATTGCCAAACCGATTCTCACAGGATAGCCAAACCCATCGGTTTATATAATAGCATTATAGATACCGGCCGTCCTTTGCGCACAACTCTTTTTAAAATAATCCTCATCCGGGATTTTTTTTCTCCTCCCCTCCGTCATCTACTGATAGCACCTATTTATAGATCCTCAAGTCTTTCGTTATCTACTGCAACTCTTTCTACTTACCCGATCGGGACTGTACTTGTTACTAAATGCTTCCACTATCACTACACTTCCTGGAATATGGTACCGACCAAGTGCAGATGAATATTAAGCAAACTTTTCGTAAGAACTTCACACACACTCTGTGAGAGGATCCTGATGAAGAACGAAGACTCAAGTCCAGTTGTCTGACCAGCGGAGCGATCTCTCGCCCCTTGCCATTTGCACGTTTTATTATATATCATTTACATCCCACAGTACGCACAGCATCAGTGATTGGTTACAAGGGAAATGTTACATATGCTGGTTGGCTGCCCTATAGAGAATTGCCTCGTGAACAGAGCATGCTTTTGCACAGTTATTGATTACAATAACACATGTCCTTGCTGTTCACAGACGAGAGGTGAGTTCATTAGAAGTAGACGATAATAGTTAAAGGGAAATGAAAAGAAAACAGGATTAGAAGTGGAAGTATCCCAGTAACCAAGAGTAAATAACGGAGAGGCGAGCAGAGCAGAGTCAGAGTGAGTACACAAGCTGAATAAATGAAAAGTAACTAATGCTTCAGCTAAATAGTAAGTAATAGGTGAACAAAGTTTACCCAAGCTGGTTTGGGGGGATTACAAGGTCTGCAAACATGTGGATTCAGCAGAGTCCCATCAGGAGGGTGTTCCTTCTGGTAAAATGAAGACTCTAGGTCTCATCCCAGCTGTCTGAATCGTATTCCGGCAACTCTCTCTCTCGCATTATGATGGCGACAATTATGGGGTGGTGGTTATCCAATGCCGTGAAATCATCTCTGGCTTATGGCATTCCCCGTGAATTAGCGGCCACTAAAATCTTGCCCTCCAGCTCGTGGCTTCCTTTAAGAGGTCCGTCCATCATGCGTTGGGTCATCCTCATCTCCTATTGCCACTATCTTTCCCAGCCTGATGGACTTTTCCCAGACAATCTTGTGTTCTCAGGATGTGGCTCAAAACAGGACAGCCTCAGATTCAGCCTTCCGGCCTCCGGAGCGAATTCAGGCTTGATTTGATCTAGGAATTGTTTGTTCATCTTCCTAACAGTCCAGAGTATCCGCAAATAGATTTTTGCTCATATAAATCTCTTGTGTTCCAGCTCGTTGGAGGCTTTCCATAAGCTCAATGGGAAGAGCGGAGCAGGGCGGAGGAGCAGATGATGGCATTATCCCTGGTAATTAAGACCTCTAAAAGCTTCAAGCCTTCCTGCCTTGAAGCTCAGTGAATAAATGGAGGTGCAGTTTCTTTTCAAATGGCTTAGGGCTCACTCACCACAACTGGGCAGCTGAGCGGCCGGGAAGCAAAAAGAGGGAAAGGCCCTTCTGCCTTGCATCACTGAAAAAATTGACTTCGAAACTTGAAACCTATCTTCATGTAAACAGCAACGTGCCGGAAATGGAGGTGTGTGGAGTGAAAATAAGATTTTTACTGTGGACAACGGGGGCTTGTTCCCAGATAAGAACATCAGAACATCAGAAGAGCCCTGCTGGATCAGGCCAGAGGCCCATCTAGTCCAGCTTCCTGTATCTCATGGTGGCCCCACCAAATGCCTATGGGAGCGCATGAGACTAGATCTCTGTCTCCTGATGCCACTCCCCTGCATCTGGTCCTTGAAGTACCCTGGTTTTAAGCCTGGAAATGACACATCTCCCTCATGATCTGTCACCTGTGATGGACTTTTCCTCCAGGAATCTGTCCAATCCCCTTTGGAAGGCATCCAGGCCATCACCACCTCCTGTGGCAGGGAGTTCCACAGACTCACAACATGCTGGGTGAAAAAAATATTTGATTGTCTTTCCTTTTGCAGAGTTACAGCGAAATGGGTTCTGTCTGTGCAGACATGCTACTGCTCCCACACACAGCTCCGGTCCTCCGAAGTCAAGCTAAAAGCTATATTTGAACTGTTTGGCTCGATTAAATGATCTCTCTGCTTCGACTGTCTTGCTTCTGGGCGCCAGGGGATTCCCCCTCATCTCCCAAGTTAAAAAGAAAATGGGAAGGGGAAAAAAAATAAGAAAAGCCCCCTGCCTGCAGAAATCTAGCATGTCAAGGCAGATGTGCAGGTTTTATTTATTCATTTATATTTTGAATATTTTGACACCACCTTTCTCCTTGGAAAAGGACTCAAGGTGGCTTACAATAATGAGGGGCAATATATGGTCCAGAACATTTAAGGCATATTCAAGTCACCGCCTTAGGTCTTTTTCCAAGGAGAAAGGTGGGGTAAAAACACTCTAAAATTAAAAAATATTCTAAAAAATAAGTAAATAAGTCAAGAACAGGGAATTAAAAAAGAGGCATCTTAAAACATTAAAAGGTAACAGTAAACCTACAAAGAGTACGCAAAAAATCCATTATGAGGGATGCAAAGTAACATGGAAAACACTGGTGTTCTTATGAAATCAGTCGATGCAATCATGTATGGTAATCCATATAAAGCTACATAGTAGGTAGTCCCTCATTCAGGGAAAGCTTTCCTGAAGAGGACGGTCTTTCCCTGTTTCAGGAATGACAGCAGAGACGGGGTCAGCCAGGCCTCCAGTGGCAGGGAGTTCCAAAGGCTGGGTGCAGCAACAGAGAAGGCCCTGAGGTGCTAGATTTTCCCATTTGAGGCGTAAAAGGTAAAGGTAAAGGTCCCCCCCCACACACACATGCATGCTAGTCGTGTCCGACTCTAGGGGCAGTGCTCATCTCCGTATTCAAGCCGAAGAGCCAGGGTTGTGCAAATCCGTGGCCACGTGGCCGGCATGGCTGCAAGGAAACACTGTTTTACCTTCCTGCTTTTTATGGCGGTACCTGTTTATCTACTTGCCTTTGCATGCTTTCGAACTGCTAGGTTGGCAGGAGCTGGGGTTATCAGTGGGTACTCGCTCCGCTGCGTAGCATCTGGGCCGACAGGTTTCGGAAGCCTTAGTCTGCTGAGGCCCCCCCCCCATAGCATACCTTGGACATAAAACTCAATTTAAAAGGCTCCAAAGAATTCAGCTTGAGAAATGACCACAGTCATTTTCCCAGCAGAAGGATGCTTGTTAGATGGTTTTAGTGTAGCTCGATTTTATATTTCTAAACATTCTGTGCATATTTTAGGTTACTCAGAGTATGGCTTTTAGCAACCTGGCAAGACCTGTTATTTGTGTGTGTGTGTGTGTGTGTGTGTGTGTGTGTGTGTGAAGGAGGTACAGACTTTTCTTACTTACGATCTCCCAAAACTTTGCACACATGTGTGAGTGATGATGGGGAGAGTGGTGGTGGAGAGAGAAATAAATAACTCTATTTATAAAAACATGCCCTGCAGAACTCTGTGTTCTTTCCTCTGCATGTCCTGCATCGACAGCCGTCCAGCTTTGGAACAAGCTATGCTATTCAGGCTCCAACACAGAAGCCAGGCATAAGTCCATAGGGTTAAACTTTGGACCTTGTTCCGAAGTTCCTTGGCGTTTTCAGAGCTGCTCTTTCCACCTTCTACCACTTTCGCAGAACTTAGTACAACTCTTGGAGTCTGGCCTTCGGATCTTAAAAAGACAGATTTGGGGCCCCTGGTCATGGTGGCCGTTTCTCTGCCGAAATCTATGGAAGCTTCTAAATGTACGTTTTATTTTCAAGGTTTGCCTCAAATGCAAAAATGTAGCACCTCAGGGGCAAAGCCAGGCCCCGCCCATCTGCCTTGAGATGCTAGATTTCTGTAGGCAGGATTTTTTTTCCTTTGGGAACTTTTAAATTACCAAGTCCCACATCCAGGGCTTTTAGTCAGTTCTGAAAGCTAACAAAGACACAAGAGCAAGTGGTGAAGGTTTGATTCTTGAGTCTTCAGAGGGAAAGGAACTCAGTTTTTTGGGGGAAAATATTTGCTTGTCACCTCATCAAGACCCAGCAGGTCAGATCAACTACCTTCCAGTAGCAAAGGGTAGCTGTGTGGTCCAAGTAAAACAAAATACAAATGTAAAAACAGTAGATACCTTTATAGACAACTAAAAAAAATATCAAATAATAAATCAGGCCTGTACAACAGGTAGACCACGGGCTACCGGTAGCCCACAAAGAGTTCAAAAAAAAAAAGCGAGGGGATAAGTTCTCCACCCTCCCCTCCCAATCCCAAGGACCACCACGGCCCCAGCAAAGTTCTGAGTCTGCCAGCCCACTGTCTCAGCTGAGTGGGGCAGTTCAAGGGCCATTACATTGAAATATGTTCCTTCCAGAACAGATTAATTGGTTCTCAATGCTTTCCTATGGGAAACCACTGCTCTGCTTACATTTTTTTTTACTTTATGAGCATGTGCTTGGAACAGATAAAATTTGTAAGTAGAGGTTTTAGTGTAGTAGCCTTCAGGCACTTTGGGCCAGAAAAAATAGACCCTGGCCTGTTCAAAGTTGAACCCTGCCATAAATGATGTTTGTGAACTTTCTCCGTCATCCAGGTGAGGTTATCTAGAAGTTGAGTCATGGCGACTGGACTCCTTTTCTTGAGAGATCAAAACGTTTCAATCTGACGAAGCTGCTTGGATGAGCGGCGAAACATTTCGATCTCTCAAGAAAAGAAGTCCAGTTGCCATGACTCAACTTCCAGATAACAATGGACAATGTTTCAGGGATTAAACAGAGGCACATGGCATTATTAATATTGCCAGGTTTCAGATGGGAAATCCAGCAGTTCTTAGCAGGATGGATTTTGTCAGGCTTGTCTCTTATGGAAATCAGGAGTCTGGTTGCTGTTTTATGGGTACAGCTTATGCAGCTGCGGAACGAGAGGGCAACTGTCCCGTTCTCCGAACATAAAAAGAAGCAGAGGCCCGGGTGCCTACATTCGATTAGAATCTGATTACTCAAAGGATAAATGATACCAGCCACTATATATATATATATATATATATATATATATATATATCTTAGGTAATGCAAAAATAGGCTACAGGTGATGGCCACACGGATCAACCTCCTGTTTTGCTTAAGAAACAAAAACTCCAAACAGGTTTTCTCTTGGTACCAATGTTCCAAACTCAAAATGCCCAATACTGTTTAAAAAAAATGCACAAATCAAGTTCTGTTCCTCACTCGCTTACATCCTGTCTCCTCCTTTCAAAAGCTATTTGCTAAGAACCAGGAGTTCTCTTATCTAATGCAAAGTGATGATTCACAGATAAATCCCCTGCTCCTGGTCAGTTATTTTATCTCTGCTGCCGGCTGCCTCTTCCTGTCTGTTCCCGCTCTCCAGGAGATGAAGAATGACCTCGGAATGTTCCCAAAGCTTTCTGCAACAGTTTATTGCGAATTCCAGGACTTGATCTACAAGGCATAACGTGGTTGTTGTTATGTATTGTTTGGCAGTGAAAGATGATGCCCCAAAGGAGGGTGGTAGAGTCTCCTTCTTTGGAGGAGATTTTTAAGCAGAGGCTGGATGGCCATCTGTCGGGAGTCCTGTGATGGGGGTTCCTAGATGGCCCTTGAGGTCTCTTCCAAATCTGTGATTCTATGATTCTATAAGTCTCATTTCAAGAAATCTGTTTTGGCCGACACTAGCTTTGTAACCCATACATGGCGATTGGACATTTATTTACTGCCCATTTGTGTTCACCTGCTCACCAAAAATATACACCAGTAAGGCAGCTTTTACACGGGCTCCCAGATTCCAAATACTGTACCGTATTTTTACTCTATAAGATGCACCAGGCCATAGTTTTTAGAGGAGAAAAACAAACAACGTTTATTTTAAGGTTTTATGGTGGGGGGAAAGGAGGCTTTCAAACAAGGTAATTGGAGCTGTGGAATCCAAGCTGCAAAAGGGGAGGTTTGCAAACCAGTTAATTGGGGCTGTGGGACCAAGCTGCAAAAGGGGAGGTTTGCAAACCAG
>JAHTLZ010000089.1:2357231-2374357 GCA_023846285.1 Phrynocephalus versicolor | reverse complement strand
TTTCTTTCTTTCTTTCTTTCTTTCTTTCTTTCTTTCTTTCTTTCTTTTCCTGTAGATGCCAGCTTTCCAGAGCCTAATGCTGGCAGGGGGTGCTGGACTACAGTTACCATCACCCCCATCCCATAAGGTGATGGGCTTTGGAGTCCAGGACCCCTCGGGAGAGCTGGAAAGGTGTTCCAGGCCCCCCCCCCCGAACCATTACCAAGGAGGTGCAGGTGCAGCATTTGACCTACCCTTTTTATGAGCTTCTCTCCAAGTAGGGCAACTAAATTCCTGTGTTTGTTTGTTTTTAAAATGGCCTTCCTCTGCCTCTTTCCTGGTCCTGGCAGGCTTCGTGAAGTTTTTTGGCAACCTGGTGGTGGTCGACAGCCCCCAGCAGATCTGCGAGCAGTACCCCGCCTTTCTGGAGAAAGTCTTCAGCATGGCGGAAGGCCAGGACCCGACGCTGTTTGGCGTGGGCGTCGACACCCTGAGCATCCTGGGCTCGAACCTGGAGGGGAAGCTGGTGCTGCAGAAGAAGGGTCTGTAACACCTCGTTGTCCCCCTTGGGGGACAATCAGTATGTCATGTTCAAAAGCTTTGGTCTGTAAAGAATGTGACCAGTAGACAACAAGGAGTTTCAAGTGTATATACCAAATGTACATACAGTAGGACCCCCCGTATCCACTGATTCAGTTATCCACGGTTGGCAGAGGAAAAAAAATAATTCAGAAGCCACAAAGCAAGCTACTGTCACAAACAGCAGCTGTAAACTAAGCTGTTGTCACAAATAGCATCTGTAAAGCAAGCTACTGTGACAAACAGCAGCCATAAAGCAAGCTACTGTCTCAAAACAGCAGTCATAAAGCAAGCTACTGTCAGGAAACAGCAGTTTGAGGGTGGGTGGGCAGGCTCTCTCTCTTATCCACGGTTTTCATTATCCACGGGAAGGCCTGGAACCAATCCCCAGCGGATACCGGGGTCCTACGGTACACTTGAAACTTTGTATTGGGACTGTGCGGATGCTCTGAAAGGGACCCCACGAGATATTACCTGTTGTTCCTGAAATCACCCTCACAATTTCTTTTGACATTTATTCAAGCATCTATGTCACGTTTAGAACTTTAAAATACACCTGGACCTCTTTACATTTTTAATTGAGGTGCGGAGGTCTGCCACGTGCGGCCGTGCCTTCTCTGTTGTGGGCCCCTCATTATGGAACCCCCTTCTGAGTGAGCTGCACCTGGCACAGACCCTGCCCGCCTTCAGAAAGGCTTTAAAAACTCTGCTTTTCAAGGAGGCATATGGCGACCTGATTTAATTTAATTTAATTTAATTTTTATTTTTTATTTTATTTTATTTTATTTTATTTTCTTCTCCTTCTTTTGCCAACTGCCCTCTGATCCATCTTGATGTATTGTTTTTGTATTGTACTTTTTAATCCCGTAAACTGCCCAGAGTTCCATATTGGAAGATGGGCGGTATAAAAATGAAACAAACAAACAAACAAATAAATAAACAAATTCTTACAGTGTTTTTTTAAAATTGAAAGATTGATCATTTTGATTCATACACCGCCCATCTGGCTGTCCCAGGCCACCCCGAACGGTTTGACAGCAAAGCAAACGATCAACAGAAAACAACACCTCGGTAAAAGCAGTGCAATTTAAATTGAAACAACACGACAAGGGATTGAAAGGGATTCTGTTACAGGAGAGGAGGCAGGGTGCCCTAAAACGTGCATTTATAAAACAGAGCAAAACAAAGGTTTTTTTTTTGTCCAGAGGCTCCATAGGGAGCCTCCCCCCCCTTGCAAAAACAGCAGAAGCGGGGAGCTTCCCTAGATGGGTCTCCCTGGGTCCCTCTGAGCATCTGGGGTCCAGTCTTTTTACACGGCTCCTTGCTGTGAACTCAAGGGTTTCTTGAGAAGGTTTAAGTTTAGCACCTTCAGAGGGATCAGAAAGCAATTATGGCCGGGACATGCTTGCTTGATTTCTCGAACATGCCTCTGAGTGGGAAAGAAGGACCTTGAATCACTCACAGGTGACAAACCATGATGGGGATGTGTCATCTCCAGGCTTAAAACGGGGGTCCTTCAAGGGCCAGATGCAGGGGAGTGGGATCAGGAGACAGAGATCTAGTCTCGTGTGCTCCCAGAGGCATCTGGTGGGGCCACTGTGAGATACAGGAAGCTGGACTAGATGGGCCTTTGGCCTGATCCAGCAGGGCTCTTCTTAGGTTCTTATGTTCCTCTTGCTCCCCCCCTCCCATCCCCCCCCACACCATATCAGCCTCTTGGCTTGAGGAAGCTCTGATCTCCCTTGCCATTTGTTTTGCAGGGGGGCGGGGGGCGGGGTGCAACTGCCTAATAGGAAGCTAGGTTTGGGCAATCCTTCCACTCGAGCTGCTGCAAGAAGAGACCGAATTCTTGACCTTGTTGATGGACCGGCTCTTCCCCCTCTGCTTTTCCGTTCCAGATGTTGGCCCCTGGGATACTCAGCACCCCTGGGTTCCCACCTTTGAGCACCATTGGCTGAAGGAGGGGGCCATTTAGTTGGATCAGCAGGTGAGGCTAATGTTGGGGAACCCGTGGGTGGGATGTACGCATCTTACGTCCGTCCTTTTTTGCCGTTCCAGGGAGCAGGTTCCACCGCGTGCTGAACCGGATCGGACATCAGGCCAAGAACGCCCCGACCGAGTTGAGGCTCCGGTGCTTGGATGCTATTTCGTCTCTACTGTGCCTCCCAGTAAGTTGCGTAAACATTGCAAAACTGGGTGCAGTGGTTAAATGTCTGTCCTGCAGCTAAAACTGTGCTCACGACCTGGGGTTCAATCCCAGGTAGCCAGCTCAAGGTTGACTCAGCGTTTCATCCTTCCGAGGTCGGTAAAATGAGTACCCAGCTTGCGGGGACGGGGACCGGGGGGGGGGCAATGCGTAGCCTGCATACTGTAATTGAACTGTAAACCACCCGGAGACTACTTGAAGTGGCATGGGGCAGTATATAAGCAGAACACTTTGCTTTTTGCTTTCTTCCAAAGAAGAGCTTTAGAAGTCTCTTCCTGGTGGACAGGTTTGTTCCCAACGAATGTCCTTTGTAGTCCTAGAAACCTGGCCGGTATTTAAGCTTTTTAGATCGATCACTTGATTTACTGTGGGAAAGATGTGTTCAGTTAGATGACACGTGTCTTCTTTGGTTGATCAAGAAAAGGGACGCTGGCTGGTTTTGGGAAGGGCTGGATCCCTGCCCTAAAAGGCCTGGGGGTTATTATTGTTATTTTGGTAGCCTTTTCCCTTTTCCCTTAAGGCAGGCCTGCACAACAGGTAGACCGTGGGCTACCAGTAGCCCCGGAAGGGTTCAAAAGTAGCCCACCCGTCATCAATTTAAAAAGTGAGTGGATAAGTTCTCCACCCCTCCCTCCCCCATCGCAAGGACCACCACTGCCCCAGCAAAGTTCTGGGTCTGCCAGCCCACTGTCTCAGTTGAGCGGGGTAGTTCAAGGGCCATGGAGCGTTGTAATCTGATCCCTCCAGAACAGATTAATTGGTTTTCAATGCATCCCTATGGGAAACCGCTGCTCTACTTACAAAAGTTTTTTCTTATGAGCATGTGCTCAGAATGGATAAAATTCATAAGTAGAGGTTTTAGTGTAGTAGCCCTCAGGCACTTTGGGCTGGAAAAAGTAGATCTTGGCCTGTTCAAAGTTGAACAGCCCTGCTTCAGGGCTTCCCTAAAGTATGAACTGAACGTATGAGCACAGCGGAAATCAGAGACTTTTGTCAACACCTGAGATGCAGAGCAGAAAGCGAACCTCCGTAAGGATTATGTTGAAGAACGGGTGGAAATTATAATGCCCCGCCACTGGTTCTCCAATTGTTCTCCTTGTTTTAGAAAGGGGGCAAATGTGACCCTCTATAGAAGTATAGGTTACAGGCAATGCCTTTATAGGCCACTATTAAAAATAAAAAAAGAACATTGCAAGCTTTCGAGTGCAGTAATTCACCCTTCTTCAAAGCAGGTCCCAGAAGTTCAGACATGGTAAAATATGTGCTTTACCAGGAGTTTACTTTTAAAGTCCTTAGTTAGATGTTCTTCTTAAAGTCCATGGCTAGGTGATGTTTCAGCCAGGGCATGATTTTTGTTGAAGGCAATGTGGGCAGTTGTAAAAAGCCGCTTCGTAAGTCACACCTCCGTTCTTGAAACAAAGGAACATGGATCATATATCACTCCTACTCCTTAACCCAGCTCCATCTGGCACTATGAGACATACAGATCCCTTTAGGCCAGGGGGCGGGGGGGGAGAGAGAAAAGGGTTGATATAAGAGACCCATGTGCTTCATTCAGGGATTGGGGTAAAACAATTTTTTGTAAGACCACTAGCTTTGCCAATTGTAACCAGGTTGAATTAAAGTCATATTGTCTATGGAAGTATGTTTCCTCTGAGCGTTGCTGACCCAGTGTCTGTCCTTTTCCGTGCAGCCGGAACAACAGACGGAAGATCTCCTGGGAATGACGGAATCCTGGTTCTTCTCCCTCTCTGGCCAGCCCTTGGAGCTTTTCCGCAGCATCAGCAACCAGCCGTTCCCTGACCTTCACTGCGGTGCCTTGAGGGTCTTTACTGTAAGTGTCCCTTTTGCCATGGAGACCCAGCGTACTTACGGGATACAGTAAACCCCCCACCTATCATACAGTAAACCCCCCACCTATCACAGGAGTTAGGGACCTGACCCAACCCACAATAATTGAAAATCCACAATATGCGGATGCTGGGTCAGGTCGGGACTGGGCCGGCTTCTCTGGGGGCTCTTGTACTTACCCCAGGCCTGGCGCTGCCCTAAACCGGCCTGCAAGGGGCTTTCCAGTCCCCGAGAGGCCCCAAAAGTGCTTTCTAGTGATCTGGAAGTCACTTCTGGTTTACTGGAAGTCACTTCCGGTTTGCAAGGAAGCACTTTTGGGGCCTCCAACAGGCCTGGGAAGGCTTTTCCTCCTTATCCCAGGGGGCCTTTTTTTTTTCCATATACTGTAGACCCGCAATATACCGGGACCACAGTATATAAACCACAAAAGGGCAAGGGACAACTGTATACAGTACTCGAATATTAAGTCTAGTTTTTTCAGCCCTAATTTTGGGCTGAAAAAGGGCCCCCTCAACTTACACTGTATTTGGGTCAATACTTTTAGCCACCAACGCAAGTTCTTGGGTCGGTGGCTAAAAGTCATTTTAAACATTGCGTTTAAAGTGCTTGCCTTGGTGGCTAAAAGTCATTTTAAACATTGCGTTTAAAGTGCTTGCCTTGGTGGCTAAAAGTCATTTTAAACATTGCGTGTAGAGCACTTGCCTCGGTGGCTAAAAGTCATTTTAAACATCACACATCACTCCCCCAGCTCACAAAGGAGGAGGTGCCAGGCCCTGCTGCAGTTCCCACCCTAGACTTAGACTCGAGTCAATAAGTTTCCCCAGTTTTTCTGGGTTAAATTAGAGGCCCTGGCTTATACTCGGGTTGACTTATACTCAAGTAAATACGGTAATTCCCCAAATCAGCTTCCAGAATCGACCTTCCTTAGAACTAACCGAATAGGGATGAAATCACGGACCAGCCTTTGAGGTGTGCACACTTGTGGAGCAAAAGTGGTTCTCGGGTGGGGTGGGGGGAGTGCAGGGAGAAGGCTCAGGCCCCATCTTACTGCAACGTGGAGGAAGAGGTGCGGATATGAACAGGTCAGGCGAGGGGTTGGGGATCGTGACCCTCCAGGGAGGCTGGACTACAACTACATGGTTTTGGGAACCTACCCTAGGCATCAGTCAGTGCTGAGGGCAGCTGCTCATGTACCACTTCTGAAAAAGCCATGCATCTGCGAACTAGACTCCTCTGGAGTCTGGCTTTGTGGGTCCTGGGTTATACGTAACTCCTTTCGCAAAATGGGAACACTCCCATGTTTGAAAATCTGAAATTTCGTGGTTATCCTAGACTTTTGGCTATGCCCTCAGTTGAAACAGACAGGATCCTTGGTCAGAAACATGCGGATTCTCTGTTTGCAAAATGAGATGAGTTTTCCATCAGGCACCAGATAAAATGGGCAGGGGCGGGGGGGAACACAGCAGAAGCTGCCTTGATGATAGATGCATTTGCATTACAACCATGTTGGCTGCCACGCCCTGTGCTGAGGAATCCTGGAGTCTGTAATTGGGATGATCTCCTTAGAGGATTCTAAGATGATGAAACTGGAAATCCCAGGATTTTGTAGGGTGCTGAAGCCGTGGCATGTTGAATTCAATGGCTATCACTAGATAGTATAGGTATACCTTATACAGGCCAAGCCACAACCCTGCCCATATTTCTGTCACTTTGGTAAGGTCAGCTTTCCATAACTTGGTGCTGGATAGCAACTGCCATCGTTCTCATCCACCATAGGATTTGCTGTCCTTGTTTTAGAAGGTAAAAGGCAGTCCGTTGACTGACTCTCTCTCTCTCTCTCTCTCTCTCTCTCTCTCTCTCTCTCTCTCAAACACACACACAAACCCACACAATTTCAAAACTCCCGCAGGCCATTGCTAACCAGCCTTGGGCCCAGCGATTAATGCTCACCAGCCCCGGTTTTGTGGAATATCTCGTGGACCGATCCGTGGAACCCGACAAAGCCTCCAAGGAAGCCAAGTACGAACTGGTGAAAGCCCTGGCCGGTTCGAAGACCGTGGCCGAGATCTTTGGCAACCAGCATTACTTAAGGCTGCGGGCGTACCTGCGTGAAGGGCCTTACTATGTCAAGGCCGTTTCCACCACGGCCGTGGAGGGAGCCGAATAACACCCAGACGACCGGTTTTCAATGCCTCTCTCTGGTTTGTCCCGACGTCGGAAAAGAGGATCCTGGGGTGCCTGGGAGTGGGTTGGATGTGAAGGCGAAGGGCAAAACAGGAATCTGGAGCGGAATTGGCTTGATGTTTAAATTTAAAATGGGAGATAATCGGGAAGGGAGAGCCCAGATGAATCTATATGCACTTCTGTAGATCCTGTAGGACCACCATATCGATACGTGACTCATTCCACTCATACACGCACCACCGGTGGATTCTGGAAACTGTATAGAAACCCTGCATACTATATTGGCTCTGGTTCCTTCTAGCAACCAGTCCTGGTGATTCACCGTGGAAACAGTTGTTTCTGGAATTCCTAATTTGATATTTTCGGTGGACCACTGCTAAATGGCCATCTGGTTGAAGCTGCCATCTCTTCGGGGCAGAGAGGCATGTCCAAACTTTGGCCCTCCTGATGTTTTGGACCACAACTCCCAGAATTCTAAGCTTAGATTGCCAGGGGCAAAGGACGGGGGGAGTTGTGGTCCAAAACATCTGGAGGGACAAAGTTTTGACATGCCTGCCCTACTGCATCCACCCCCTCCCTGATCCAGTTTCTTCGTGTTTTAGTCTGGACAACTGACCCAAATTCTGAAGCGCCGCTGAGTTGGAAGCAAATTGCCTAAGGAGGTTCCTCCCCAGCGAAGCGAGCACGGTCCAGCACGTTCTGTCCCGCGCTGTAACTCTTGTCGGTTTGGCCTGGGCAACATTTGGAGGTCAGACCAGTCCGTTTCTGGCCTCAGCGCTCCCTGCCGGCCTGCCTGGGCAGAAATCGAGAACGCTCCAAACTGGACATGCAAACGGTCACCCATTCCTGGTTTCTCGGTGTAGATGCAAGTCACTCTAACCCTCTTGAGGGTTTTTACGAACCCCCCTGGAACCAGATAAAATCACTGTTCTCTGATCTTTTTTCCCGCATTAGTGGTTGCCCTTCCTTTGGCATTATCTCAGGGTGCTGGTTTTCCTACTTAGGGTCATTTCCTTCTGTCCGCCTTTATCGGTCTTCTCTGCTGATTTGAAAATTAGACCTCCTTCAAAAGCTCTCTTTGCCGTCACTTGAGACGTGTGTTTACAGAGGCGGTTACGCCGCCCTCTCCTTGCCTTCACGGATCTCTGGTTTCACGTATGTGCTTGACACTCCCTTTGGGGGATTGCTCAGCTGTGTTGCGTCAGCCTGGCCTTGTGAAGCAGAATAAAGGGTGTGGAACGAGGCGGGAACAAGTGTTGCTAGTTTGTGGACACATTGATTGGCAACGGCTTAGGTAGTCTGTGGAACTCCCTGGCACAGGAGGTGGTGATGGCATCTGGCCTGGATGCCTTCAAAAGGGGATTTGGACAGATTCCTGGAGGAGAAGTCCATCACAGGTTACAAACCATGATGGAGGTGTGTACTCTCCAGGCTTAAAACTGGGGTACTTCAAGGGCCAGATGCAGGAGAGTGGTATCAGGAGACAGATATCTAGTCTCATGCGCTCCCAAACGCATCTGGTGGGGCCGCTGTGAGATACAGGAAGCTGGACTAGATGAGCCTTTGGCCTGATCCAGCATGGCCCTTCTTATGTTCTTATGACACCTCCCGGTCCTATCTAGAAATCCCAACAACTGATCTTGGGAGTCTACAGAAGGGGGGGAAAATCAGATGTTCTACCACTGAGCTATGGCCGCTCCTTAAAAACAACATTTGGTGGTGCTGGGTGCCACTTCTTTTCTTTTTGACCGTACCGGATCTAACTGGCTCACTGGACAACCTTTAGATTCCATCAAGGAACAGGGAAGGGGAGAAATCCTGGTTTACTTCCATTTGTGAAAAAGATTTTTTGAGTCTAGAGCCTACGGCCTCGGAAGTGAACTACAGCAAGGCCAAGGGGTCGTCGTCATAATAATCACCTTAGGACTGCGGTTCTGGAAGTGACCCTGTAGATCAGGCATGTCCAAACTTCGGCCCTCCTGATGTTTTGGAAGACAACTCCCAGAATTCAAAGCCTGTATTTCCAGTGGCAAAGGATTGTGGGAGTTGTGGTCCAAAACATCTGGAGTGCTGAAGGTTCGCCATCACGGGTCTGTTCGTAGGCATGTCCAAACTTCGGCCCTCCTGATGTTTTGGACCACAACTCCCATAATTCAAAGCCTGTATTTCCAGTGGCAAAGGACTGAGAGAGATGTGGTCAAAAACAGCTGGAGGGGCGAAGTTTGGACATGCCTGCTGTAGATCATCAAGGTGGCCCGATGGGGAATCGAACACCCGACGTGTGCCTCCTCAGCCAGAGTCCTAAGCCCTTGAGGTATCCAGCAGCGTTGCCCTGTTCAGGAATAGGGTGGGCTTGGCCTCTACCTCTTGCTTCTCCCGAGTTCTGGGATGTTTCCAGGCACAGCATGTCAATTTGCAGTAGCGTTAGACGCATTTTGATCTCGTGGAAAGCAATGGCTGCTAGTGGCAGAGAAGGAAAAGAAATGTAGGGAGTCAAACTTAAGTTGCCCCGTGTCAGTCAGAACCATTGCCTTGTGTCAAAGCTGGTCAGGTTTTCTTTCTTGGCTCCACATCTCACTTCATTTATTTATTTATTTGCCCATCCGCAAATCAATCATTTGCCCCCCCCCTTCCCATTACATGCTTAACAGCTGCCGTCATGAGACAGCAATGTTAAAATCAGGAACACGACCAGGGGGCAGAAGTGGAAAACACACTTTAAATAAGATGATCTGGAGGGAAAAACATCTCAATATGGAAGGTATTTTTGCTTAATAACACTTACCCCTTGGGTCATTTCTTGAACATCCGCGTTTGTTGTACGGTCAAGGATGAGTGTCACCCCGTTTTTTTGCCTAAGGCTTCTGGTGGACTTCCATTGTCTTTATTTATTTTCTTTCAAAAATCAGAAGGGACTCCATGCAGTGTGAAAAAGCTTATTTCTGTCCTCGGGTGGGTAGGGAAATGGTCAAAGTTAAAACCAGGACACTTTTATACTTGGGAATCTTCTGGCCTGTTTTGGGTTCTGGGTGTTTGTTGCCGACCAGGCTGCTCCGTTCTCACCCCAGAGCTGAAGTGTTTTTATTCCAACTAGAAGCTGTTTCGAAAAAAGATAAGTGTTTCACACCATGCCAAACCAACACAGAGAATTCTTTGCTGTCGGACGCTGAGATGCCGGTCAGTGTGAGTTGTTTTTAATGCATATGGGGTTAAATCAGGCATGTCCAAACTTCAGCCTTTCAGATGTTTTGGACCACAACTCCCACAGTCCTTTGCCATTGGAAATACAGACTTGGAATTCTGGGAGTTGTGGTCCAAAACATCAGGAGGACCAAAGTTTGGACATACCTGGGTTAAATCCACAGCGCGATCCAGCCCCTTCACCAGTGATCCGTTAATCAGAAAAACGGAGCGCTTCATTCCGAAAGGTGTCAACGCTGAAGTGTTTAAATCCATCCAGATAAGTCATGATGCGGCATGACACTAGTCCATAATAAGTTTCCAGTAAGGAGCACTCTCTGCCGCTGCTCAGCTCCTCCCATTCCTGAAGCCACTGGCTTTCTCGCGCGATGGAAGATGTAAAGATAAACTTGTAGCAGCACCTGTTGTACTGGATGTGCTTTCTCCCCGAAAACCGTGAACTGTGCACCGGCATAACCCCGGCCTTTTGTGCACCAATTCCCACGAAGACACCCGGAGGCAGCGAGAGGGAGACCTCTCGAGACGTCACGTAGACCTTCCGCACGACGTCCCGGGAGAGGACGAACGCCGAAGCGCTGCAATAATCGGAATAATATCGCTCCGGGTATTGACGTGGCGAGACAAAGCTACGCGATCTGCCCTCTCGGTTGGGCCTCTCTTGGTGAACCAGCCTCCCAAGGTAGATGTCCTCAGGGTGGCTTCTCAGATTGCGCAAGTACTCGGCCAGAGTCGGGAGGTTGGCGAACATCTCCTCGTCCGTTTTGAGCCAGAAATGAGCTGCGGGGCAGAAGGCAACGGTCCATTCCACTGCCGCCGACGTCTTCAGCATCTGGTTCTCGGGCGAATCGAGAAAAAGGCCTTGAATGAGGTCCCGACGTTTCTCCGACTCCTTGACGACCTCCAGTTGAGTGTCCTCAGAAGACGCCCTCCCTAAGAAAAACAAGACGAGAGCGCCGTGACCTCCGGCGTCCGTCAGGTTCGCCCACGTTCGTCGGATCGTGTCGCGTCTCGAGGCGTTTTTCGGATTGCTGAACACCAGAACCAGCAGGAAGATCTCTTTGCCGGAACAGGCCTCCGCGTTGCAGATGGCGAAAGCCTTTGAGATGTTGTCCTTCACAAGCGACAGGTCCAGTGTCCGTGCTTTCTCCCTGGCTTCCATGACCTTCACGTCGGTGTACGGGGCAGGCAGGGCTCTCGAGAAATATTCCTCCATCAGGTCTGTTCCGAACAGCAAAAGATGGAAAAGTACCACGTTGAAAAGAAGGAAACACCACTGATGAGTCCGGAGTCTACAGCAGGTCAACTGTAAGACAAGAAAGAAAAGCTTTGTGCTTTTTCCCCCTCTCTTAAAATTTGTGCTGCTGTTGATTTTCACTACACTGGAATAAGGGCGTTTCTCTGTCCAGATCCCGTCTGCAATCAATCAACCTCATCGACTGAAAGCAAGAATCTGGAGAAACAAAGCCTATATCCCTTTGGATTCTTTTCGCCTCCCGTCCTGGCTGCAATGGCTAGTCCACTTACCAGAATAATTATTCAACAAGGCACCTTTGCTTGAATAATAAGTACAGTGGTACCTTGTATAAAGGAATTAATTCATTCCAAATGAAATTCTGTTAAGCAAATGTTCCTTTATACACATTTTCCATAGGAATGCATTGAAAACAGAGTAATCACTAACCACGATCATTTTTATGTTATACGGATTCGCCCCATAAAGAGTTCTGTTAAGCAAATTTCCCCTATCTCCTGAACTTTTTATGTTGTACAGATTTTATGTTATACAAACTGTTATACAAGGGTCCACTGTAAAAGCATTTATTTGACTAATAAGGATTTCACTGGAATATTCTCTTACTGGAAAATAAAGACATGATTTCCCTCCCTAAGAAAAAGAAATCTAAAGCAAACTTCAGAGGCAAAACCCTCACTAATTCTACTTTAAGACTACATTGCAAAGCATTAGCCCATTAGTCCACATTGCAGAATCCATTCGGGGAAAATCTCTCTACGCCTCTGTCTTTGTTTACATTTGGCCTTAGAGAAAGGCTTCCTTACTTCTAAATTACGTTACATTCACCATAGTTTTAAAGCAACTTCCCTCTCAGATGATTCTACTATCATCATGTAGGTTTTCACCTGCCGTAATTGCTACCAAGAAGACTTTTGCATTCACTGTGAATACCTCTGTATTCGCAGTAACTACCTCTGTATTCACACAGACCTGCTACTACCAATGTATTCACAACAAACCTGCAAACTGTATGGTATTATTGCAGAGGTCAGCAACCTGAGCTGGCCCCCATATTACACTGTGATATTCCCCTTGCACCTTCACATGTCTACCAGGTAAGTGAGACTATTTTGCAGCAAAGGTCGCTTGGATCTTCTGGTTATCACGTGTGTGTGTGTGTGTTGTGTCGTGTCGTTACAGTCGTGACTGGCTCTTCGTGACCCCACATCCATAGAGTTTTCTTGACAGGAATACTGGAGTGGTTTTGCCAGTTCCTACTCCAGGCGCCTATGAGCACCTGGTATTCCCTGGTGGTCTCCCATCCAAATACTAACCAGGGCTGACCCTGCTTAGCTTCCGAAATCAGGCGAGATCGGATGTGCTTAGCTTCCATATACATACCGGTTATCATGTTACTTGTCTTTATAAATCCTAGTAGCAGCACCTCCATATTTCAAACCACAAGTGTCCTGCTTATATCCCGCCCCGTAGTCCTTAAAGCACTCTCTGGGTGGTTTGCAATTTATCTGGCTACACATTGCCCTGCTAGGGAGCTGTGTACTCATGTTACTGACTAGAGATGGGCACGACTTAGCGGTATTCCCGTTTCCGTTTCCGTTAGTCGGTTCCGTTACTCTACGGAAACGGTAACGGGAATTACTGCCCCAGACTTCGAGCTCGAACCGACGAACGAACAATTTTGGTCTGATTTGTCGTGCTCGTTACTTGCGTGACGTCACGCGATCACGCAATGCCAAGCGGCACAGAAAAAAAGTTTTTAAAAGTAAAAAAAACCCGATTCCCGGCCCTAAAAGCAGGCGAAAACTGTCTGAGGGCACCTACCAGGCCAGAAGGATGTTTTATTTGGGGGGTGGGGGTTTCCTCGCCCCCCTCTCCTTGGCTACTGCTACTGCTGCGCTGCTGGTACCAGGCGGGGGGGATCGTCTCATCTGCCTTTGCCATGCGGTGTGCGGGCGGGGGGATCCAAAATGCCGACCGCAATATTTTTTTTAAATCGTGGTCCAAAACCCCACCAAAGCACCACAGAAACATGCGAAAATTAGCTATTTTAAATGCTTGAATTTTTACAGTAGCAGCAGTGGGTTTGTCTTGCAAAAAAACGTCTCCGTTGATTTTATTTTATTTCATTTCATTTTATTTTTTTACACCTGTGCATTCGCAATGATGGGCTCGCCCATGAGAGTGCAACATGCAAATTTTCCACCAATCGCAAGGCCACTTGGCCAGGTTGACCACAGAGACTTCTGGGATGTGCCAATCGGGCATAAACAGCCCACTAATCGTAGCCCGAACCTGAACCCTAAGCCTAAGCCTAACCCATACACCAGTACACTGTCCTTCTAAGTGGGTCAGAGAGGCACCCAGAGGTGCACCCCAATACTCACCCTAACCTCACCCGTCACTAGCCTAACCCTAGCTCTTGTGCACTGCTAACCCATCTTAATCCTAAGCCAGATCTACTTGCATTACACTACATACAAGTATGTGAAACGCAGCATGTGCAAAGAGTCTGCCAGTCCGTCACTTGTGACTCTGGCTGACTCCTGCAGCTGCCTCCAGGAGCCCGCTACCCCCCCAAACCAGTACTAACGACAATGAAAAAACGAACCGACTAATTTTTGTGAAGTTTCGCGAAAAACGGAAACGAAACGAATCGGACCCTAGCCGAAACCGAAACCGAAAACGAAGTTTTTTTTCTGAGTCGTGCCCATCTCTATTACTGACCTCAGAAGGATGAAGAGCTCAGTGAACCTTGAGCTGGCTACCTGGGCTTGAACTCCCAAGTCGTGAGCACAGTTTTGGCTGCAGGACAGCTGTTTAACCACTGTGCCACGAGGCTCTTTCTGATTCAACACTCCCCCCAAATAAAACGGGGACCTCTTTACTGCCACCTTTTCGTACGTAAAGTTGTTCTATGTCGCTGAATACTGGGTCAAAGCGGCGAGCAAAACGGACCAATGGTTTGATCTGGTATTGGGCCATTTTCTAAATTTGTATGCTAAAGACTGTGCAGAGTCACTCCCAGGATCTCCAGACTTGAAAATAAACAAGAAACTTAGAAATGTACTTATATTTTGGGGGTGGGGGTGGGGGACCCGCAATGTTTTGGAAGTGTTGAGAGTTTCTGCAATCTTTAAAAATATATATTTTGGAACTTCCAAGGGAGACAGCCTGGCGTAACCTTACAAGAAAAGATTGCTGCCTGTTGCTTACCCTGATCCGTGCTCGAGCCCTGCATTTAAACCTTGAGGGCTAAGAACTTGTCTTTTTAAAGCAAATAGCAGTATCTCTAGTCCTGGATATAGTTGTTATGGGTATCTTCTGTAGGCTGCCATTCACCTAATGAGGGGACTCCAGGCAGCTCGCAACGTTAAAACAAATTGGATTAAAACCGCAATGGATAATGCGTTGAAAAGAAAAATAAACAGTGATGATAATTAGAGATGTATATTAAATGTATTTAATTTTTTTAAAAAAAAAGTCCTGCCAATGCAGGACTTGGTTATTAAAAGCCGCTTGGAAAAGAGCCTGAGGTGGAAAGATAAAAATAAAAATGCAATAAATTAAAATCCAATAAAATTCAATAAAAGGGAGGCGGGCAGCCTAATCTTTCAAGGGAGCACTTGAAGGCTGGTGAAGAGTAAAGGGATCTGGGGTCTCCGATGGCCGCCAGCTTCCTGCCTTCCTGTCCATGCATGGCACAACCTGGTGTTGACTTAACAAGAACAGCAAATCGTTGGGGTGGCCTGGAGTTCGAAATCCTCTGTTCTGCCATGGAAACTCCCTGGGGGAGAGGAACCAGTAAAACTACTCCTTAAATAATCTTGTGTATCTATTCGGGTTGTTGCCGTCGGTCGGTTCCAAAAAGCACACTTAAGTACAGTAACGGCGCATTGTGACACGAGAGAGTCAACAAGGGGTCACTTCACATTTTAGATTTTAGGCATAACACAAGGTTTGATTGGAAGGGGTTTAGACGGAGAAGAGAAACCGGAGAATAACGTCAAGAGTAATGGTGTATTTTGGGGCCAACTGAGGTCATCCAAAAGACGGCGGATCTGCTCTTACCTGCATGATGCTAGCGGATTACGCTGGAACGTCCTGAGTTTGCTGGATCCCAAATGGCATGTTTTGAAGGTACGAACCGGTGCAAAAATATGCCAAATTGTGTTATATGTAGGGCTGTCCGGATCTAGTTACCTGTGCGTCAGTGTCAACCAAGTTCGTTTTTTTTCCATTGAGCAACGCAAATGTAATTCCAGAGGAGAGCGATCGCTTTACAGAGGCATCCGTGTGCAACTAATTAGCTGTTCGTGTCTGAGATTAAAAAAACCAAAAACAAAAAAATGCCAAACACACACAGAGAGAGAGGGGGGGGGGGAATGTGTGTTTGGGACTCAATTTTCAGAAACGGAACCGTTTTGTTAACGAGATTTCTCGTCATGCTTCAAAGAGCTGCCAAGCGTTGGTTGAAATGTAATCCGGTGCTGAAAAATTTAAGCTACGGTGAGTCTTTTCCTGTAGAATAGATGAAGCAAAGGGTTCTCAGGTTGGATTTCGACTAAGGAGGTCCTGTTTCTCATCATCCTGTAGGGTGGCGAGACTCGGACACGGTAAATGGCACCACCTGCGTTCTTTCCCAAATTGGGATCTTAGATAGTCTTGGAATCCAATTGCCAAAAGAAGTTTGACTGTAGCTGGTCAGGGCTTCTGGGAAATGTGGTCCAAGATCATCCTAGTTCCAAGACTATTGTAGGCAACGCGGTGATGGAGACTATTTTTGCAGGTGCCCATGGCCCACCAGAAAGACAACTAGTTCAAGTCAAGGCTGAATTCTCTTGAGCAGCGAAAAACGGTTCATTTGAGACTGTCATAATTTGATTATATCACAGGAAGACCAAGACAGCAGTGCTGGAAAAAAGGGGGAAGGTGACAGGAAAAGAGGAAGGCCTAAGGTCAGATGGATTGACTCAGTCAAGGAAACCACAACGTGCCATTTTCCAGAGTTGAGCAGGGCTGATTCCTCGGTTGCTCGTTTATAAGGGTGACTTAGGTTGGTTGCAACCAGATGGCAGATAACAAGGCAATGTCTGAGAACCATCCCATCGGGCCTTGCGTACCTGCAGCCGGCGAAAACAAAAGTCTGAGGCAGAACATAAGCACACTGTGCCACTTGGAGTGACCAGAAGACAAAACAAGGAAAACACAACGAGAAAGAAAAAACTCAGCTGAACTATTTTCGAAACCGCTGTTAATTATGTAGAGAGTTTTGTTACCAGCTCTTCCATTAGACGAAGGTGGGTGACTTTGCATTTATTTATTTTATTTCATAGCATCATAGAGTTGGAAGAGACCTCAAGGGCCATCTAGTCCAACCCCCTGACATGCAGGAACCCCCATCACAATATATCTGACAGGTGGCCATCCAGCCTCTGCTTAAAAACCTCCAAAGAAGGAGACTCAACCACCCTCCTTTGGGGCAGCACCTTCCACTGCCGAATAGCTCTAACTGTCATGAAGTTCTTCCTGATGTTCAAATGGAATCTCTTTTCCTGTAGTTAGAAACCATTGCCCCATGTCCTAGTCCAGTGATGGCAAACCTACGGCACGGGTGCCAAAGGTGGCAATCAGAGCCCTTTTTGTGGGCACTCGACATCGCCCCTTCACAGCCACCTGTATACAGGTTCAATTCCTGTATTGGCACTTTGCAAAAAAAAAAAAAATAGTGGGTTTTGAATTGCAGTTTGGGCACTCGGTCTCTAAAAGGTTCGCCATCACTGCCCTAGTCTCTGAAGCCATGAAAAACAAACCAGTCCCTTCTTCAATGTATGTATGTATGTATGTATGTATGTATGTATGTATGTATGTATG
>JAHTLZ010000089.1:2314512-2330463 GCA_023846285.1 Phrynocephalus versicolor | reverse complement strand
TTGTTGTTGTTGTTGTTGTTGTTGTTGTTGTTGTTGTTGTTGTTGTTCAGTCGTTCAGTCGTCTCCGACTCTTTGTGGACCCCATGGACCAGAGCTCGCCAGGCCCTTCTGTCTTTCACTGCCTCCCGGAGTTTGGTCAAATCCATCTTGGTTGCATCGATGACACCATCCAACCATCTCATTCTCTGCCGTCCTCTTTTCCTTTTGCCTTCCATCTTTCCCAACATCAGGGACTTTTCCAAGGACTCCTCTCTCCTCATGAGGTGGCCAAAGTACTGGAGCCTCAGCTTCAAAATCTGTCCTTCCAGTGAACATTCAGGGTTGATTTCTTTCAGGATGGATAGGTTTGATCTCCTTGCAGTCCAGGGGACTCTCAAGACTCTCCTCCAGCACCACAGCTCAAAAGTGTCGATTCTGCGGCGATCAGCCTTCTTTAGGCAAACTAATGCAAGCATTCTTCCTTTGAATTCAGAGGTGGGAAGGAAGGTTAGGGCTGGATGGATTGACAGTCACCTTGGCCCAGAAAGTCAAGCAAACTACAGGCTACCTGCAGGGTTGGAAATAAAATTCCAACCTGCACAGCCTGTAGAGGTTTCAAACACATTTGGGTTGACCACCCTGGGAACAAGCTGGACCGTGACCATCTTTGAGTCATCTTCTGATGGGGGAGAGGACAGACTCTCCATGCTTGATCTTTAATTAATTAATTTAAGGATTAGATTGGCCCAAATAGGGATTAACATGCACGATCAACATGGTAACGTTTCCAGGCATCCGTCCAAGCTTTGGAATGGAAACATCCGGATTTCGTGTGACGGATCAAAGACCTTTATTCCCTTGGCAGCCACGACAGAGAGATAAACCAACAATGTCCCCAGAAAAGAAATGAAACAAGTCAAGAGCGAAGGACATGAGACTAATTCCTGCCGGTCCTTCCCAGCCACGAGCGGTTCTCAAACAGATACGAAGACTTGACTTCCGAGTTTGGGAGCTACTCCGTGAGAGATGCATGTTATTTTTCCATAAGCACTGGGGAATTCCCCCCACCCAACCTACTGCATGGAAACCGTGGAAGGAAATTATTGTTTTTTTCGTCGGGCTGGTGTGACAACACGGCACGAGCCTTAACCGGCTTGCATCTCGCTTTGAGACTTGCTGCCGAAGAAAGATCTTTTGCTGGAGATGGCATTTCTGGGGCCTTGAAAGCTCCTCTCGCTCCGGTTGTGGAAACAGACATGGCGGTGATGTGTCTGACAGACTCACCTTGATTGGAATGAACTCTCAGGTTCCAAATAAGTTCCTAGTCCCCATTGAGGAGTTGTTTTCTCTTCTTTTCTCCTGTTTCCTTCCATACGGTTTTCTCAGCCCTACCTCTTTCTTTCCACCATTCGGATTGTGGCCATTAATTTCCAGAAGTCTGAAAGGGCCAAGAAAGCTTCATCAGATTCCTTCCTTCCTTTCAACTCTGTAACATCTAGAGATGTTGTGCCAGAGCAAACCTTCACTCAGATCCAGGTTGTGTGCTGTGTGCACACACCTTGTTCCCCTGGGAATTTAAACATCCCGATAAGGGCTTTTCCTCCATGAGGCATTTTGCAATTTTCAAGGCATCTCTTTAAATATTGCATGGAGCACCGACATTTCTTATGCCTCCTGCAGACACAGGTCATGAGTGGAGTCCTGGCTGCAATGCTGCAGTGTAATCACTGCATCACAAGGCTCTCTCTTTTCAAAGGAAAAAAATTATAAATTATCTTTCTCCTGACTCTCTGTGAGTCCCTTCTCCTGCTAAGACAATGATTTTGTTCTCTGTGGTGCAGTACAACTAGGTCTCTTACCAATGAAACTTCAGGATGTCAAGACCTCACGTCTATATTCTTCACATTCTACCTACAAAATTATGCAGGGCATGAGTCAAGTGGATCGAGGGACCCTCTTCTCCCTCTCACAAAATACCAGAACTAGGGCACATCCACTCAAATTGAGGGCTGGGAGAGTAAGAACAGACAAAAGAAAATATTTTTTACCCAGCGCATTGTTAGTCTGTGGAACCCCCTGCCACAGGATGTGGTGATGGCATCTGGCCTGGATGCCTTCAAAAGGGGATTGGACAGATTCCTGGAGGAAAAGTCCATCACAGGTTACAAACCATGATGGAGAGGTGTAATCTCCAGGCTTAAAACCAGGGTACTTCAAGGGCCAGATGCAGGGGAGTGGTATCAGGAGACAGATATCTAGTCTCATGCGCTCCCAGACTCATCTGGTGGGGCCACTGGGAGATACAGGAAGCTGGACTAGATGCGCCTTTGGCCTGATCCAGCAGGGCTCGTCTTATGTGCTCATGTGCTTATATATATCCCCTGTTTCCTTACAGACATGGATCAATGTAATCTCATGTTGGGTTTTGGGGGGTGGATGGGAACCCAGGAATTGTGTGTTTTATCACCTTTTAGTATAATTCCCATGCTTGAAAATGTTCCACCCTCCTCTGAGCTGTGTTAAATTCCAGAAACCGAGGTTTCATCAGGTTTGTTTTGTTTTTAAAGGAAATCACTAGAAGCTGATGGAATTATTTATCACTTGAGTGTGTTTATTGATTTTTAAAAATTACTTAATTGCCTAAAGGGCTGAAACAATTAGTTGAGAGTATCCTACTTCAGATATATCTTGAGAAGGCAAGAATTGGAGGCAAAGAGGATAATAATACTAGAAAAGACTCACAGTGAGGAAAGGAAATATGTCTTTGAATTTGCAAGCCCTGAGCAGGGCTTTTGTGAAGCTAACGGCTCTTCATTGTTGACCCCAACTGCCAGGGCTTTTGGAGGTCATAAATTCACATAGCTGCCCTAAATTGGATGAGACACGACAGCACATAATGGCAAATGTGTTTGTTTGTTTGTTTGTTTTGTTTCTATACCACCCGTCTTTCAAAGGAACTCCGGCCTGTTGACAGCAATCACATTTACAATCGAAAATGCAACCAATAGTCAAGCAAATCAATAAAATGAGCCAATATAAAACACATAGTCGATAAAAGAAAAGAACGAATAATAATAAATCATTTAAAATAGTTATGCCCCGACTTCCCCCCTCGCCGAGCAAGCAGCGAAAATGGGAAGGAGCCAAAATGGGCAAATTCTCATTATGTTGGAGCAACCGGCCCAATCCAAACAAGCTGGTGGAGAGAAAAATAGGATGAGGGAAAAAAAGAAGGCCAAACAAGTCCTAGATAAGATGTTCCAAAGTCTTAGTGTCTCAACGGAGAGCTTTAAAGATTAGACCGAGAAGGTGGAGAGCACACAGAGCTTATGCAATTGGGTAGACAACCAAAGTCCATAGAATTATGTCAGATCTCGGCAGAAAACGATCCTGACTCAGCCTCCTAAAATTTTCCCCTCTCTTTGGCCATCACCTTCCACCTCTTCTGGGATACTTCCTTAACATAAGAACCTAAGAAGAGCCCTGCTGGATCAGGCCAAAGGCCCATCTAGTCCAGCTTCCTGTATGTCACAGGGGCCCCACCAGATGCGTCTGGGAGCACACGAGAATAGATACAGTGGTACCTCAATTTACGAATTTAATCCGTTCTGAATGCATGCTCTTAAGTCGAACTGCTCTTAAGTCGGGCTACCTATCTAAAAATAGGGGGGGAAAGTTCAAAAATGAAAAAAGAAAAAGAATTTTTTTTTTTAAGTCGAGCGGACCATATCTAAAATTTGTAAGGCGGCAGTTAAAACACCAATAGTTTTCCACTCTTAAGTCGAATTGCTCTTAAGTTGAGCTGCTCTTAAGTTGGGGTACCACTGTATCTGTCTCCTGATACCACTCCCCTGCATCTGGCCCTTGAAGTACCCTGGTTTTTTTAAGCCTAGAGATGACACATCTCCATCATGGTTTGTCACCTGGGATGGACTTTTCCTCCAGGAATCTGTCCAATCGCCTTTGGAAGGCATCCAGGCCAGATGCCATCACCAACTCCTGTGGCGGTGAGTTCCACAGACTAACACCATGCTGGGTTTAAAAAAACAACATCGCTCCCCTTTAGCATCTGGAGGCTAAAGATAGGATAGGGACACCTCTTCCTGGACGCCTCTGCCCACCCTAACCCAGTGGGATAGGGATGGTGGCGCCTCAGCGCTGGCACACGGAATGGGGGTATTCAGGTCACGGGACTCACTGTCGACTCAGAATTAGGTTGTCCCAGTGACTTGACAACATGAATCAGGACCCGGAAGTCACCTTCCTTCTCCCCCCCTTTATTTTTTTGGCGGGGAGTTTGTTTTTAATAGGGGTTTGGAACTTGACACCGCAGGCTTAAACCCAGGCTGGGCCCTCGGACCCCTGTGCTGTGCCAGTAGTCCTGGCTGGCATAGCATGACAGCTCCTGGAAAGGAAATAATGGAGGGCATGAGTCAAGTGGATAGAGGGACACTCTTCTTCCTCTCAGAAAATACCAGAACTAGGGGACATCCACTCAGATTGAGGGTTGGGAAAGTGAGAACAGACAATAGAATTTTTTTTTTACCCAGTGTGGTGTTAGTCTGTGGAACTCCCTGCCACAGGATGTTGTGATGGCATCTGGCCTGGATGCCTTCAAAAGGGGATTGGACAGATTCCTGGAGGAAAAGTTCATCACAGGTTACAAACCATGATGGAGATGGGTCATCTCCAGGCTTAAAACCAGGGTCCTTCAGGGGCCAGATGCAGGGGAGTGGGATCAGGAGACAGAGATCTAGTCTCATGTGCTCCCAAGCGCATCTGGTGGGGCCACTGTGGGATCCAGGAAGCTGGACTAGATGGGCCTTTGGCCTGATCCAGCAGGGCTCTTCTTATGCTCTTAGGTAACCCAGGTCCTTGTGTTGCTAAGGCTGAACCAACCTAAACAGCGATTTCAAGGTAATGGAGGCATTTAAGGAAGGGTCCTACTAGTTCCACCCCTTGCCCCATCATGGCCGATTGGGGATTTGAACCCAAGATCCTGTGAATCCCAGCCTGTCATTCTGTCCACCGGGCAATGAAGGCTATTTGCCTCTTCAATGGTTTCAGCAGCTCAGAGAGTTCTGGTGAAAGTGCAGGCTAAAACCCGGAGCAGATTTGTCAGAGATGCAGGGAATTCGTGCACTATCAAATGGGGAGTTCTGGTGAAAGTGCGGGCTAAAACCCGGAGCAGATTCCCTGACCGACTGGATCAGAGATGTCAAGTTTTTATACTTGAACAAAGTTATAAAAATATAAATAAAATATTGAAGCATACCTTACTCAGAAGAGTACAGCAACTCAGAGTTTGTGTGTGGGTAAAACTCATACAGCTGTTAAGGTTTGTGAGGAAAAACTCTGAGGCTGCAGCAGCTTCGGGCAGGTGCTAGTAATTGTAGCTGCAGTTTGTATAAATGTAGCACAGAGGGATTGTAAGTTACTGGTCCTTGTTTAAAGCCAATCATGCTATTCCTGTGTAAGATTAGTTGAGTTTTTGCTGGTCAAGGTAATGTTATCGGGCATGATTTTATATATAATGTTTTCTAGCTGAAGACAAGCTCTCTGAGTTGAATGTTTAAATGTAAAATTGTTTTTCTAATACAAGCTGTCTGCAAAGTTTTTGGGTATCCTGAAAAGCATTGGGTTTCTGCTGTGTCTCAGGTCTGTTTTCTAGAATGCAATGTTTTATTAAGACTATGTTATAGTCTACCAGGGTTTTTGAGGGGGAATGCTGTGTATATTTTTTTCTGACACGAGACGCAGGGAATTTGTGCACTATCAAATGCAGAGTTCTGGTTAAAGTGCGGGCTAAAACCCGGAGCAGATTCCCTGACCGACTGGGGTCAGAGATGCAGGGAATTCGTGCACTATCAAATGGACCAATGGTTTGTTACTTGAGAAGGTCACTTCCTTGGCTAAACAGAGGAACCCTTTGCCCACGGCAGGTGAATCTATTCCATGTGACTCCATATATATATGCCCCATGATTTCTTCACCAGTGGACATGCCAACTGATGAAAGAAACCCAAGGTCTGTCTTGCGGACCCTCTGACACCACGGAAGCCTCAAATATGGTCTTCAGATTGAGTGTTATGGGAAGAGGTCGATCCTCTGAGCTTAGCATGCTTAAATGTTTTGGAATACAATTCTCAGAATTCCCCACTTGGCCATAATGGTTGGTAGAGATGGGCACGAAATGAAAAATTTTTCGTTTCTGTTTTTGTTTTTTCATTTCATTACACAACGAAACGACAAACAAATTTTGTCTCCAAACTGAAACAAAAGGAACAGAAACACCGGAAATTTGTCATGCGTTTTGTTTTTGTTACGGCAATACAGTTGAATTGCTTTTTAAAAAATCACAAAAATCACAAAAAATTGAAATAAATGGTAACGAAATGGCAACGAAACGAATGAAAACGAAAACAATTTTTTTGCAAAAATTTGTGAAAAATGGAAACAAAACAAAACGGACCCCCTAAACGACAAACAAAACACAATTTTTTTGATTTGTGCCAATCTCTAATGGCTGGGGATACTGAGATTTGTGGTCTAAGGACACCTAATTTTTCCAGCTCTGGGATTTGAAGTCCAAAGCCTCTGACTCTGCCTAGCTCTGGGAATGACACATCTCTCAACCCTCCTCCTCCATCTTGTTTATAAACCTCTCAACCTCCACGCTCTATAATAGATGAAAGGTCTATTATACCCCAGGGAGGTGTAACGGATACAGGCATGTCCAAACTTCAGCAGCCCTCCTGATGTTTTGGACCACAACTCCCAGAATTCTGAGCTTAGATTGCCAGTGGCAAAGGACCGTGGGAGTTGTGGGCCAAAACATCCGGAGGGCCAAAGTTTGGACAGGCCTGATGTCCAACTCAAGAGTTCAACTCCCATTCAGGGACAGAAACTCACCAGAGGCAGCTGCAATGCCAACTCTCCTTAGCTTCTCACCTATTTCGGAAATTTTATTGGGGTGGATATACGTTGGAAGTGACTTGACCAGCCAAACAAAAGCCTCGAATTGTATGCTGAGCTCATTGTGGCTTTATTCCTCATATCCTGGAGGCCTTTGGCTTGCCGCAAATCTCCTAACGATTTTAAAATAATAATAAATTGTCAGGGGACCATGAGCCACCCAGACCAGAGAATCCCCAGAGTCAATGAGTCACCGAAACACGGCTTCCCCTCCTTCTGCGCATAAGATCATAAGAACCTATGAAGAGCCCTGCTGGATCAGGCCAAAGGCCCACCTAGTCCAGCTTCCTGTATCTCACAGTGGCCACACCCGATGCATCCGGGAGCGCATGAGACTAGATCTCTGTCTCCTGATACCACTCCCCTGCATCTGGCCCTTGAAGTACCCCGGTTTTAAGCCTGGAGATTATACATTTCCATTGTTGTTTGTCACCTGGGATGGACTTTTCCTCCAGGAATCTGTCCAATCCCCTTTTGAAGGCATCCAGGCCAGATGCCATCACCACCTCCTGTGGCAGGGAGTTCCACAGACTCACAACGCGCTGGGTGACAAAAATATTTTCTTTTGGCTGTTCTTACTCTCTCAACCTACAGTTTGAGTGGATGTCCCCTAGTTCTGGTATTTTGTGAGAGGGAGAAGAGCGTCCCTCTATCCACTTGACTCATGTCCTGCGTTATTTTGTGCGTCTCAGTCATATCCCTCCTGGGGTGTTTCTAAGAGCTTCCTCGGTCGGATACCGGATGGAAACATTCCTGGATTCCAAAGGCAGAATTGCTCTCGAAACCAGTTGTGGAAGAAGCAGACAAGAGATGAGGCAGGTGGACCTTGCCTCTGGAGCTCAAAAGTAGTGATGGAAAAAATTTCTCCAGTGAGGTTTTGGGGGGAAATCCAGCTGCGTTTTTAGAAATGCACTTGGAGCAAAGCTATAAAGCAGAGGTCGTCACAAATACAAAGAGTATATCCCAAGGTTGAGACCCAGAGCCCAGAAATTTGCAGTCCAGTAGGACTGAATGGGAAAGAAAACTGAATTATTTCAGAGTTTTTCAGGTGGGAAATACTGTACTCAGTAGTGGTTCCCTATTCCCTTCTTCGGGTGTGTGTGTGCCCTGGGACTTTGCAGCTTGCCCCAGGCCACCCAGGTGGGTTCTGTTTTGCAGGAGGTCAATGCACCGTCTTATCATCCCCAGGCAGTGTGGTGGTAGTGGGGGGATGATGGGATTTGTGGCTCCCCAGTTTGGGAGCTTGCTAGGTTCAGGTGCCGAGGGCTCAGCGACAGCCTGCAAAGTTCCTTTGGACTGGCCACCGGACAGATCCGTGGGGGGGGTGGGCTTCTGTCGCTCCCTCTCCAACTCGGCCGGTTCCTTCGGAGCGTCCTGGTCGTGGGAAATCCGTGCCACCCTCAGAGCTGAGTTCATGGATCTGTTCGCTGGGAAAACCCTTGGTGCTGTTCTCTTGCCCATGTAAGGGAAGCCCCGGAGGGGTTCGTCTCCCGTGGAACGCAAGCCGCAAGCCGCCTGCTAGATGTGAAATCCCATCTACAAAACAATCTGATCTTAAGAGGTTGGGGGTGGCGTAGAGAGGAGGAGGAGGAGGAAGTGGAGGAGAGATACAACAACTCATGTTTCAAAAGAGTTCGCATTTGTCTCTAAACCTGCCCAGGATCTGCCTGAACGGGAGTGGAATCTTGCACACTGGTGAGTGACAGGGTCTGAAATTTGTTCAGAGAACAGAAAAAGTCCAGTTTTTGGGGTCACCAAAGCAAGGGGACCCGTTTTCTCCGCTGCTGCTTTGGTGGCTCCCAGGAATGGCTGCAGAGGGGACACCAAAAGGAGTTATTTATAACCCGCTATTTATAACCGATTTGAGACACAAATAATGCCCTAAGCGTACCGTGAAAGAAGTCTCTTAAAGGAGAACTCTGGTAGCCAGCTGGGCGGTGGGGGCGGCGGGGGGTGTGTCTCTTAGAAGGCTGTGTCGGGTTGGGGGGGGGGGCTTGGACTGGCCCGTGATGCTTTGACTTCCAAAGGACTGTTATTCTCAAACGCACAGATTGGTGGAACGGCTGAAGTCCAAGGTCAGCGGTTCTGTTGTTCTTTTCATTTCTATGCTCCCCCCCCCAAAAAAAAGAATTTGTGAGGTTCTTATTTCTGAGCATGGGTGAAGCTTAGAGCAAGCTCTGAAGTTGGATGGAGGACTCGGCCGTTTCTGGAAATATCCTGAGGCAGGGAGTTCCACAGGTAAGGGGCTGTTGGGAAAGGTTGGGAGGTGAGGGATTAAATGGAAGGTTCTTATTTCTGAGTCTGGGTGAAGCCTTGGAGCAAGCCCTGAAGTAGGATAGAGGACTCTGCCGTATCTGGAAATATCCTGAGCCAGGGAGTTCCACAGGTAAGGGGCTGTTGGGGAAGGTCAGGAGGCGAGGGATTAAATGGGAGGAAGGAAGAAAGGGAAAAAAAGAGGCTCAGAGTTGCAAACCTGGCCTTTTATTATACCTTGAAGGTGCCTGGGCATTTCCTTTCGCCACCTTTTCCTGAACGGGTAATTCAGGTTGACCTTTGAGCGTCCTTTAGGTCAATATCCTAAAAGGGGGGGGGGGGAATATCTACAAGTACTTAACCAGGCCTCCCAGGACTGGAGTCCAGCTTAAAACTGGAAGGCTGCGTATTGACTCCTCAACCAAAAGCATGGAAACGGAGAGGATGCTGGTGCCGGAACCTTCCGGAGACCCGACCGTCCACACCACGTAAGAGACAACACCCCTCCCTGCTGACATCTGCTGTTTGGATCTGGAGGGCTCCTTAAGCTGTGGTTGGAACACAAACCCCATCATCCCTTATGATGAGCGCTGATGGGATTTGCAGTCTCACCTCGATCCCACCCTTCCGAAGTTGAAATGGAAAAAAAAAAGGCGAGGGTTTTATTTTAATGGCTTGGCTAAGAATTTTACCAGAATGACTCTTCCCCCACCTCTCCATTTTCAAGAGTTTTTTTTTTTAAATGAGATTTAAAATACAGCGGTACCTTGTATAAAAGAATTAATTTGTTCCAAATGAAATTATGTCGAGCAAATTTTCCTTTCTACAAATTTCCCATAGGAACGCACTGAAAACAGTGTAACCCCTAATCGCAAATATTTTATGTTGTACGGATTCGCCCCATAGACGATTCTGTGAAGAAAATTTCTCCTATCTTCAGAATTTTTTATGTTGTACAGATTTTATGTTGTTCAAACCGTTTGTTATACGAGGGTCCACTGTATATAAGATTAGTACCTCTCCTCCCTACTCCCACCCCCAATACAGCAGCTTCTGATCTCATGTGCTGATTCTGCTTTGGAATCCAAGACCCACTTATTGCACGCTCGCAAAACCAATAAACAATGTTGGGGTACACTCAGTTCCTAAGATATTTTGGATTTCCGGTGGGTGGGTGGGTGAGTGGGTGGGCACGATCCCATATCCCACCCATCTTTCTGGCAGGTATTTGGGAAATACATTTTCTTGAATGCAGATGGTGTTTTGAGGCATTCTTTCCTTCTCTTGCCTTTCCCCCATTAAAAATAAAAAATAAAAATCTAGTGCGCCCTCACCAATTTGACAAGCTGGAGACATGGGGGGATTACAATACCCATCGTCCTTGCTCAGCGCACTAGCTAGAGATGCTGGGCTTTGTAGTCAGCAGGACTTCGGGCCACTGGTTTGACAGCCCTGGGGAATAAATTAGGAAGATTCAGAGTTCCTTTTGATAGCCCCTTCTGCAAAATTTACCCTCCCACTCTTTTAGAGGCTCAGCTCTTCTGCATACACTGATAATGTATGCATTATAAATGACGCATTCATAAATTCAGCAGGGACGTACAATTCCCCAGATCATAATTCCACCCGCTGCGATTAATCAAAATGTTTTCAGGAAGCGGTGAAGTGCTGTTGGCAGGAATTTTGGATCTCTGTGTAGGAAAATTCCCAGAGATGGCCGAATCATTTCTTGGGAAAGATGGTCACTCTTGCCCAAGAGAGTTGTGGTTTCCTGAAGCTGGCACAGTTCTTGGACCGGCCAAGGCCAGAGGGAATTGCACGGCCTCTGGGAAGCCAAGCGTCGGTTGTTATTCAGTCGCCTTGCCTCTGGGACACAGCACAGGGGGGTTTAATTCCCGTCTCATGCAACTCAAGAGGCTGGCAAACCGTCAGCCGCACAAAAGCACAGCGAGAGGCCAAATTTGACTGGCGTCGGCCTTTTCAATTTCTCAGCCATCCTGCCCTTTAATCCTCCAGTTGAGAGGTTCCCACAGTCTCTGTTTTTCTTTAGAAGTAAGATGTGGAAAGGCAGGCAGGCAGGCAGGCAGGAAGGAAGGAAGGAAGGAAGGAAGGGTGGAAGGAAGGAATGGTGGAAGGAAGGAAGGAAGGAAGGAATCCATCCCCGATTTCCTTTTTGCAAGAACATGTGGATGTCATTAATTGCATTAACGAGGCACTGAAGCTACCCTGCTCTCCATCCCCCGAAGGCCAAGTGGTTTTAGAAATGGGAGAAATGCCGTTTGGGAAATGAAGGCGCCTTAATTTATCTGCTTTGCACATTAGGCCCTTATTTATTGGCAATGATCATGTCCAACACAGATTCGTTTCCTCCTTCTCTCTCCCTTCTAAGCGAGGCGTCTTCTGTTGGAAGCATTATATTAACCCTCAGTCTCGGGATTCTGCTGGGAGCTTGTTTTGGAGCAGAACTGGGTGCACCAGCCATGGTCTTTGTCTCACGGAGGCAACGGGCTCAGGCAGCAGCTTTTGTGGGGCCACTCCCTCCTACTACAGCAATTTTTTCCAAGGCTTCCAAAGCTTATACCCCACCTTGGAGGGCCAGGTTTTGCCCCGGCTGTAACCTTTACAACGTGCTGCCTCTCTTTTAAACCCAAGCCTTCAAACCTCACCCAGAGCACAACTGGAGGCCCTTGGTGTCCCCTGAGGTGCTGGTCTCCTCAAAGGGAGCATCTGACCAATGCAGGACTCCTCGTGCATAAAGATGACGATGGTGGTCCTCTCCCATTATGGCTTCTGACTCCATTTCCATTATGGAGCTGAATCCACACCGGGTTTCCCTCCAACCCTTCCCAGGAGCTCTCCAGATGCTGAACTCTGTCCCTTCCCAAAGAGGTGCAGCACCTTGGACCATGCTTCCTAAAGTGCGGAGGAAAACCTGGAGTGGATCCCCCCTCTCCGCCACTGCCTGAGAACATAAGAACATAAGAAGAGCCATGCTGGATCAGGCCAAAGGCCCATCTAGTCCAGCTTCTGGTATCTCACAGTGGCCCCACCAAATGCCTCTGGGAATGCACAAGACAACTAGATGTCTGTCTCCTGATACCACTCCCCTGCATCTGGTCCTTGAAGTACGCCAGTTTTAAGCCTGGAGATGACACATCTCCATCATGGTTTGTAACCTGGGATGGACTTTTCCTCCAGGAATCTGTCCGATCCCCTTTGGAAGGCATCCAGGCCAGATGCCACCACCACATCTTGTGGCAGGGAGTTCCACAGACTAACATCATGCAGGGTGAAAAAAAAATTTTCTTTCGTCTGTTCTCACTCTCCCAGCCCTCAATTGGAGTGGATGTCCCCTAGTTCTGGTATTTTGTGAGAGGGAGAAGTGCGTCCCTCTATCCACTTGACTCATGCCCTGCATTATTTTGTATGTCTCAATCCTATCCCCCCCTCAGGCACCTTTTTTCCAGACTAAAGAGCCCCAAATGTTTTAGCCACCCGAACCCACCACCGCTGGCAAGGTTTTCTGCTCTGCCCCCACGGCATGAGTCGCTCCTTCTCCAGGCTCACGCTGCAGACCGCCATCTCGCCATGCAAATGAGATTCCTCTAAAAGTCGAGAAGGAGGGTGACAAATTACGCTGCTAATGGGCGGTGTGTCTCCTCAAAGGGCAGACACGCACCCCGCCTCCTTCCCATCCAACTCGCCCTTTTTGTCCAGGTCAAGCGAGATGAGACAGAAGCTTTGCATTGAAGGCGTCTCTCTCTGTTCTCTGGGCAAAACGAACAAAGAATAGCAAACGGTACGTGCCAAGGAGAGGAAGGATCAGCTCGCCTTTCCGGCTAGGGGAGGTTTTTCTGGCTCTCTTCGTCAGGAAGATTTTTTATCCCTTCTTCCTTGGCATCATCGTCTCGCTCCACATGGCTACGAAGAGGCACCAGAGTCTCATAGAAACAGCAATGGCTTGGACCGTCTGCACACAAGCCTGAGTCCCACTGATGTTTCATTTTTATTTTTTTTGCAACCATGCACGGCTGTCTCCGTGGCACCGGAGACGGTGGATGGTCCTTGTAGCGGCTGGCCAAACGCAAAATCTCTCGGGAAGTTACGAAGGAGAGGGGAATGGCCACCCCACCCTTCCCGAATTCTTTCCGAGGGAAATAAACCCGGGCACAGCTCACTCATTGGTGGATTTCTGAAGCGGCTTTTCTCTGCGCTGGGGGACATGGCAGGAACCGGCTGGAAAGGTCTCCCCAGCATATGTCTTGAGGGCTGATGTCCAGCTTCGGCCCATGGCATGCTTGTGCCAAAGATGACGGTGAGATGTTACTCCAGGAGGGATGAATTGCCTGGAAAGCTGATGAGGTTAGTGTCCGCGAGAAGGAGAGACACGCTGGCACCGGGCAGGTCCCAGGGAGCAGCATTTGGTAGCCTGATCCGTTTGATCTCTTGCGGTTATGGGAGGAGCTCTTTTTATTTTTTAAATGGTGGGGAAAGTTTAAAGCAGTGGGGGGAGAGGAAGGCTGAATATGAGATGTCCGGACTCTGTAAGGAAACCATGGCTTTGAATTGGCAAGGTGGTTCGTGGCAGGATGTTTTGGGAGGCATTCCGATTTTACTTCTCCAGAAGTCAAATGCCACTTGGGGGCACAGAAAAAGATTGGGGTTGTGTCACCCCTTTTAGGGTTTAAGCTTGAATATAAACCACTAGACCAGTGGTTCTCAACCTGTGGGTCCCCAGTTGTTCCTGGACTGCAACTCCCAGAAATCTTGGCCAGCTCAGCTAGTGATGAGGACTTCTGGGAGTTGCAGTCCAGGAACATCTGGGGACCCACAGGTTGAGAACCACTGATCTAGACTGTTGCCTTCTAAATTTTCTTGAAATCTCAGGTGCACAGAGATTTGGTCGGTCTCTCGATGACTCCCTGATCTGACTTAAATTCTGCTTAATCTGCCTCCGGATGGAGAAACGGCATTCTGCTCCATCTCTCTAGAGCAGTGATGGCGAACCTATGGCACAGGTGCCAAAGGTGGCACTCGGAGCCCTTTCTGTGGGCATCCGACATCGCCCCTTCATAGCTACCTGTATACAGGTTAAATTACTGTATTGGCACTTTGCAAAAAAAAATTTAGTGGGTTTTGAATTGCAGTTTGGGCACTCGGTCTCTAAAAGGTTCACCATCACTGCTTTAGGGCAAGCACAGAAGGAATCATAGAATCCTAGAGTGGGAAGAGACCTCAAGGGCCATCCAGTCCAACACCCTGCCATGCAGGAACCCCCCATCACAGGACTCCCGACAGATGGCCATCCAGCCTCTGCTTAAAAACCTCTAAAGACGGAGGAGACTCCACCACCCTCCTTTGGGGCAGCATCTTCCGCTGCTGGACAGCTCTAACTGTCATGAAGTTCTTCCTAATGTTCAAATGGAATCTCTTTTCCTGTAGTTTGAAACCATTGCCCCGAGTCCTAGTCTCTGAAGCCATGGAAAACAATCCCTCTTCGATATGACATCCTTTCAAATATTTAAACATAGCTATCATATCCCCTCTCAGTCTTCTTTTTGAAAAACTAATCATTCCCAGCTCCCTAAGCCACTCCTCGTAAGACATTTCTTCCGGACCTTCAACCATCCTGGTCGCCCTCCTCTGGACCCGCTTGAGGTTGTCAACATCCTTTTTAAATTGAGGTGCACAGAACTGGACACAGGACTCCAGGTGGGGTCTGACCAGAGCAGAGTGGTACGATCACTTCCCTTGATCGAGACACTATGCTTCAGTTGATGCAACCAAGATGGAAATGTAGGTAACAGTGAGACCATGGATGATCTGCTACCAGATGAGGTTGCCTGTTGCCCCTCTGGGCCTACTGCATCTACTAGACTTTCCTGCGTCCCCGCTCCCCATTGTACAGAAAGGCTCCGAAATCAGGCTTCAGGTGTGGGCCGCTAACTTTAACTCTCACCTGACTTGTCTGTGTTAGATCTTCTGGGAAATGTTGTCTTCTGGGATTCAGTAGAGGCTGGTAGCTATGAAGCTGGCAAGATGATGAATCTGCTCCCAGTTTTAGCCTGAATTTTAAAGGAGCAGTGTGAGACACCGGGCCTGCTATGTGGATGGGTGCGCAACAGCTTGGTGGTTGTATTTTTGTGGAAAGTTTGGGCTAAAATCCGGAACGGATTCACCTCACTGTGGACACCAGCTTCCAATGAGGGCAAGATGCCTTTGCAGAGAAATTCTGTGGTCTGGATCCGATTCTCCACGTCCTTTTTCTGGTGTGTTACTCCAGGCAAAGCATAGCGGGGCAAGGGATATGACCGCAGTGCCCTGTCTGAACTTTGTCGGCACCTCAGCTACCTGCAGGCAGAAGGGCTAGGGCTCAGAAACAACCAGAGTCGACACTACAAGGCCCGGTGAATTAACTTTGGCGCAATGTGGTTCCAATGTTTCTGTGGAGCTTAGCCCTTAACTTTTGAGCCATGAGGACTAGTGTGTTTATTTTTAGGAGAAGACCACTGCACGCAGCACAGACTTTCCATGCTGAAGTGCGCACAGAATAATATAAATTTCCCTTGAACCAACCTGCCTGCCTGCCTGCCTACCTATATGTCCATCAGTCCGTCCGTCCATCTGTCCATCTAATCTATCTAATCTATCTAAGTCATTTAAAGTTATAAATGATTTTCCCCAAGGAGGGTGCAATTCTATCTATCTATCTATCTATCTATCTATCTATCTATCTATCTATCT
>JAHTLZ010000089.1:2295106-2306811 GCA_023846285.1 Phrynocephalus versicolor | reverse complement strand
CACACACACACACACACACACACACACACACACACACACACACACACCACACAATCCACTGACCGATGGCGCCAGTTTTATTGAGCTAATAAATTGCAACTTCTGCTTGGTTTGTTGGGTAGATCCAATGGGACAAGAAAAACAAACAAACAGCAATTCAGAAATGCACTCAACCGGCGACCGTTTCCTTGATCAAAGGTTTTATAGCAATCACACTGGGAATCACACAAGCTCTGTTCTGCAAGTGGCGAGAAGGAGGCGATTGAAAAACAATGTCCCAGGGTGCAATCATTTTGCCAGCTGTCTGGGTAGCTCGCTGCTTTAGGTCTCTGCTGGAGGTTGGCAGTTCGATTCCCCGCCGGGCGTAATTTTTCCGTCATTCCAGGAGAAGACTCGGCCATCCATAGGAGGGAGGCGAGAATCTTTTGTCTAAAGAATTTAGCATTTCCTCTTTCGAAGCAAGGGGAACTGCTGACTTCGCAGGACCAGCTGACCGCAGGATTTGACCACAACGGAGAGAGACATCTTTTTTTAAAAAATACATCCCAAATGGTCTTTCTAGGTTAAACAGAGCTTGGAGGTCTGTTTTTCTTCTCAGCGCCTATTAGCCACGCTCCAGATTTTGCTGCTGTGCGTGCTGCTGGGGAGACAACTCTGGTTATTTATTTTGAGCCTTTGAAGTGCACTCATCCTCCAAAATGTTGGGGCTCTGCAGAAGCTGGTGGTTCTGATGTCACTCAGCGAGGGGTGGCAGGGGAGGCAGGAGATCCATGCCGGATGTCAATCCGAACTGTGCTGGAGCTGCCCAAGGTGACGAACTCTCTCTTAAGGAAAGCTGAGCCTTGAAAGTTCCGATGGAAGCCTAGGCTGGGTTTGCTGCCACCGCTCACACCACAGAGCCACACACCTTCGACAGGGGGACATATAGGAGAGGGTCTGGGCAGACATTCAGAATCTTAGTCGATAGCAGCTCATCCCCAGTAGATCTGAAAAGGTTCTTGATTTCCAACTGGTTCTCAAAAAAAGGTCCTTCTTTTCCTTCCTTCCTTCCTTCCTTTTTTGTCCATTGCATTACATTGCATTGCATTCCTTCCTTCCTTCCTCTGTCCATTGCTTCCTTCCCTTCTCTATCCATTCCTTCCTTCCTTTCTCTATCCATTGCTTCCTTCCTTCCTTCCTTCCTCTGTCCATTCCTTCCTTCCTTCCTTCCTTTCTCTATCCATTCCTTCCTTCCTTCCTTCCTTCCTTCCTTCCTTCCTTTCTCTATCCAATTCTTCCTTCCTTCCTTCCTTCCTTCCTTCCTTCCTTCCTTCCTTCCTTCCTTCCTTCCTCTATCAATTCCTTCCTTCCTTCCTACCTTCCTTGAATTTTTGTCTGATAAATAGCGCTGGCCCTATCATAGGGCAAACTGAGGCAGCTATTTCAAGAGGCAGGTTAGGACTATCCTCAGAAGATTTCCCCTTACCCAGCAGGTGGTAATGTTCCCCGTCTGGTTATGGAGCCAGATTAAAGGACCGCTGTATCTGGTGATGGGAAGAAAATCCAACCAGCTTTTCAAACTCTACTGAAAAGGTGTTTTTAGAGGGCTGTTATTTACTATACTGATCATTTACCAGCAAGGCCAAGCTATTTAAAAACAATGTCCAGTAACAGAAGCTGTCCTGGTCATCTCATCCAGTCCTGGCTGTGTAGGTTGCAAACAGTCCTTCACCCTGCCTGGTCACCATGACAGCTTCTCAAGTGGGAACTCTATGTGGCTAGAAATATCCGACAGGGTACCGATTGAGATAATAAAATATATTGTTTAATAGCCATCCCTTACCACCACCACTTTCTTAACCTGCAGGAAAGCGAGATATTTTTCTGGTGCTCTCAACTCAGTTGGACATGCGCCAACAGCATGATCTGGAAGTTGTGTCATGGCAACTGGACTTCTTTTCTTGAGAGATCGCAACCTTTTCGCTACTCACCCAAGCAGCTAAGTCAGAAAATCATTCAATCAATCAAAACCTTTATTGGCGTTGAAATATGTGAATTCCTGATCATATAAAAGAAGCACAACCAGATGGCACCAAGGTTCTTCTTAAGGAGTCATCCTTACACCTCACAATATCTAGGTATTTAGCTACGCGCTCAGTCAGCTTGTGTTGTTTGTCAGCTAAGAGAAGTCAGGTTAAGCTCTCAGGGGAACCTGAAAAGTTAGATGTAGCAGAATTCAATAATTCAACTTTCGGTTGAATTTTCAGCAGGAGAGAAGAATGCGAACGACTGAATGTGCTTCAAGCAACAGTGTTTACACAGTCGATTCTCAAAGGAAATACAGTACTGTGAAACCTGCTAGATAGAACTGCAGATGGGGAAGATGTTGAATTTGGCTAACATGAACGCCCTGCACCATAGCGGATTGGAAAGGCTGGAATAATAGTTAGAATCAGATACAGTAAGAGAGGGTAGTCCTTATAAGCGGGGAGAGCAAACTGAGTTTGAAGTGGCTGCCAAAGTTTGAGGCTGCATCTCAAGGCTTCTCTGACAAACAATGTGGTAAAGTTGAATTTCTCCACAATTAGTCAGAGGATCCCAAGTTAATACCGATTGAAGTAATTTTGGAGCTAATAAGGGAGCTCCAAGTGGCAGCGGAAGAATCTCTTCATAGATCGGTCAGCAGAGATTGGGGGTGGGGGGATGTTTGAAAGTGTACGGTTTGGCAGAAAAGAAGTCCAGTTGCCCTGGCTCATCTCCCAGATAACCTCACCCGGATGACTGAGAATTTCCACAGACACCAGCAATGTGATGTCTGCCAGCTTGGGTCCGATTGTGACAGTTGTGGTTTTGTTCTATAGGCTTAAAAAAAAAATCCCACAACCACTGAAGCACCAAATGAGTTTTTTTATGCCTTTCTGAATAACCATCTGGCCCTTCTATATCAGGCATGTCCAAACTTTGGCCCTCCAAATGTTTTGGACCACAGCTCCCACAGTCCTTTGTCATTGGCAGTCTAAGATTAGAATTCTGGGAGTTGTGGTCCAAAACATCAGGAGGGCCGAAGTTTGGACATGCCTGTTCTATATATTATATGCTTTTGTGTTTGTATGTGTGTGTGTGTGTGTGTGTGTGCCCTTTATGTTGTTGTTGTTATTGTTGTGTCATTACAGTCGTGACCAACTCTTCGTGAACCCATGTCCATGGAGTTTTCTTGGCAGGAATCCTGGAGTGGCTTGCCAGTTCCTACTCAGGGCGCCTATAGCACCTGGTATTCCCTGGTGGTCGCCCATCCCAGTAGCAGCCAGGCCTGACCCTGCTTAGCTTCCGAAATCAGGCGAGATCGGATGTGCTTATGTAGACGGCCCCAAAGGCATTTTTGTGTGACTCTGGCCAGGGGAATGGGATGGAGAAGGGAAAAAATGTGCTTGGAATGACAAATCTTCAAAAAAACAAAATCTTCCCTGTGGCATCTAATTCCTTAATTTGAATATTTCTTAAATGTTCTGGGCTGCATATTGTTCCCTCATTCCTGTAAGCCACCTTGGGTCCTTTTCCAAGGAGAAAGGTGGAGTAAAAATACTCAAAATAAATAAAATAAATAAAATAAAAACATATGGATATGAAGAAGACTCGAAGCAGAGGAGACTACATCACCCAGGATACCCTAGTCAGGATTGCCAGTGGCCATTTTCCCAGGGGAATTCTGGGAACTGTGGTCCAGGATACACACACACCACTAGCCTAAACTGCCAGTAACGAGGAGATTAATGACTTCTCTCTACTCATGTCTAGTTGCTAGTAAGTGAAAAATAAAAATCTGTTATATAGTGCATATTGCATTCTCCACTGCTGTGGTGCACAATTCTAGCCATCTATATTTGAATTCTTTGATGCTCAGGTTATTTGTCCAGAATACCCCACAGCTTGCTCATGGTTACACAGGCTGTCTCTTCTGGGAGACCCAGTAGGGGTGTTGAAGTTCCAAAATCTGGCTTCGTAGACACAGAAACTGCTGAGCTATCCCGCAAGCAAACTGGGCCTGTGTTCTTGAAGCAGGCAAGGAGCTCAATCTGACTGAGAAGCGCTATCCAGGGTGCTGAAATTTGGCAGCCAGGGGCCAGGACCTCCATTAGCTCCTCATGATGTCAGACTGAAACCCGAAGCGAACTCGGCAGACCCGCTGTTGTCAGAGTCGCCAATGCACGGCTAGTCTGAGCTTCACCAAAAACATCTCGGTGCTTAGATTTCGTAAGCTCTTGCTGCTCAACCCCCCGGTGAAGGCAGAGGCCTCTATAAAAAAACATTGCACCCAGAATCTGAAAGGCCCAAAGGGTACCGCCGTGGAAATCCAAAGCGGAGACAGTAGGCGTGATCCCAATTTGCCTCCCCCTGCGCTCTTGAAAATGCCAGAAAGGGGGTCGTTATGGTGCACTCCTCCGCCATATAAAATATCCGAGAGATGCAGACTTGACAAGTGGCAATTGCTGCAAATATAGAACCCATTAACGAGATTTATTTATTTTTTTAAAATAACAACCCTACCCACTGCCACCTGATGAGAGGCTCCTTCCGTCTTTTCTTTCTGTAAGGAGGCCGTGAGTCAGTCGTCGGATCGTTCACGCTGGGCCTAAGAATTAGGGCCCGCTTTTTCGCTCTCTCTAGGCTCCTGGTCTGCCCACATATCCAATTAGGCTCAGCGGCTGAAGTGCTAATTCTACTCTAAAGTGGCTGTTAGAAGAATCTGGAAGGGGAGGACAGTTTTATTTTGGGAGGAAAGTTGTGCGCACGTGAGGCGAGGTCTGCAGGGAGAGCAGCTGACACACCGGTGTGGACGGCTAGGTAGAAAATCCAGTCTTTCACGTTATGGTTTCACACTTGGGTGGTTGGGTTCCTCCCGGTAATTACCAACTCGGGGCATTTGAGAAAAGTTTTTTTTTAAAAAAAATAAAAATAAATAAAAAAGAATGAACGAAGTGCAAATAAATCATGATAAGAAATGCGGGAGTGTTTCCAAGCGGATTTGCACATTTGTTTTTGTCTCTTGGGTGGGAACAGATGTGAGTGGAGCAAGAACGGAAGTCTGCCTGGGGCCGCATGGGAGGACTGACGTTTAACGTTTACCAAATTGACGGGTTACGAAGGGCACCGGCCAATATTCACACAAACACCTTTAATTTCATACTGGCAAGGCACCACTTCCTTGTTTGCTTTATATTATTTATTTTTATTTTTATATGCCATGCTGATTTTTCCCAAAGGGACACTCCGGGTGGTTTACAAGGAGAGCAACACATATGCTATTAAGACCAACACAAACGCAAATCAAACCAATAAAGCAAGAATAGAAGTAGTAGCGGCGGCGGCAGCAACAACAACAAAAGGCTAGCCTTTCTGTTGCTTGCTATTGATCCTGGACAGGACCCCTGGTGTTTTAGGATGGATTGATCCAATAGGGTGCTGAAGGATAAATCTGAGAAACAGGTTTTGCCCAGTGCCACAAGAGTCTTGGTGAAGAACAAACGAAAGTGGTACAGGTGGTACCTTTAGGCCACTAGAAAATTAACAAAAACGTCGCTAATATTTCGAGGGCGAAACCCTCTTCCTCAGAGCAGTACCAATGGGTTACACAGCCTGGCAAAAGATGGATTTGCCAGCAGTTATTTCTTAGATCAGGCATGTCCAAAGTCAGGCCCGGGGGGCAAATGTGGCCCGTTTACAGATTTCGAGTGGCCCGCGGCTTCTTCTCCCCACCAGCTCAGCCTGTCATGCATCCCCGCCAGCTGGCCCCTTCCGATACCGGATGGAGGCGTTAACTTGCAGTTTTATGTCTTGCCTGCCCTCCCTGCCTCTGTCCACCCCCCCAGCCACCTTCCCAGCCTACCTGCCCCACCGGCTCCATTGCTGCATCATCTTCCCTTCCTCCTTGCATGTCCTAGGGACTTGTCCAAAGTCCGGCCTGGGGGCCAAATGAGGATGAATGGTCAGCCCCCACATATTTTCACCTCATCAAATCTGGCCCTCCGTGCAAAAAGTTTGGACACCCCTGTCTTAGATGTAAGGTCCTTGGCAAGATGGGGGGTAGGGGGGAAGGCCAGGCAGTTTCTTAATTGAGGCTTAGAGTTTGGATGTTCTTGAAATTGCACACAGCCAGAGCAAAATAAAGCCAGACCCAGGACACAATCAAGCTGGCCTGGTGATGCAGACATACCTCGGGGGGGGGGGGGCAGTGATTTAACCCTCGGCAGTCCAAAGTCCAAATGCAAAGAAGGCGCCTCCGCTCAGAATTGAGGCCACCGTTGTCCCCACTTGGATCGTGCGAAACCTCAGAGGGTGGTGGCCGTGGTGTCAACGGAAGGTCAAATGCACTCTCAATTCAAAGGGGGGAATTTTTTTACAGTCACTGTCCAAGGTGCTGAGGCCCAATCTCCTGAAAACAGTTTCAACCTCTGTAAAGTTTGGACCAAAACCCAGAGTGTACTAGCACATGTGAACTAAGCACATGTGAACTAAGCACGTGTGAACTAGCAATGTAAGCTTTCTCTGCACGGCCATCTTTTTACAGGCCAGTGCACGATTTCCAGGAATTCCTACACCCCATACTCTGTTCAATTAGAAAACAAGTTCTTATTTTTTCCAAGGCATGTTTTTTTTTAAATTGTTCTCTCCCTTCCCATTAAAAGTAATTAACTTTCTCTAAAACAGCTGGCGCTGCCAACGAAAGTCATTATCAAAGTGGGGGCAGAATCACTTCTCAGTATCAGCCGTGTCAAGTGCCTTTGGGGATGCATTTTTAATACGCTCTCCCTCCCATCTGCATTTTTTAAATGTTCCTGCCTCCCACGGATCCCTGGCTTCAGCATACAGTGGGATTTTTGATCCGCCATCTCTCCAGGGGGTGTGAAAGACTAAAAGGCAGAGGGTGGAAAAGCCACATTGGTGGACACCAGGTGCCAGAATTACCCTGAGTAGTGGCCTGTGTCAGCTGCCGAGATGTTATGGAATGTTCATGAAGATTCCAGCTGCTCCGGTATTCAAAGTATGGAGAGGGCGAGATCATAGAATAATGGCATTGAAAAGGTCGGAAAGATCCATTGAGTTCATTGTGTTGTGAACACTCACCCCCTCCAGAGGTAATTGGTTCCATTGTTGTACTACACTGTCATACTTGGTGGACCACAACTTGAACATGAGTCAGCAGTGTGATGCGGCAGCCAGGAACGCCAATGCAATTCTTGGTTGCATCAAGAGAAGCACGGTGTCTAGATCAAGGGAAGTGATAGTACCACTCTATTCTGCTCTGGTCAGACCCCACCTGGAGTCCTGTGTCCAGTTCTGTGCACCTCAATTTAAAAAGGATGTTGACAATCTTGAACGGGTCCAGATGAGTGTGAGCAAGATGAATGAGGGTTTGGATGAAATGTCTTACAAGGAGCGGCTTAGGGATCTGGAATTGTTTAGCCTTACAAAAAGAAGGCTGAGGGGAGATATGGTAGCTATGTTTAAATACTTGAAAGGATGTCTCATTGAAGAAGGGATTGGTTTGTTTTCCATGGCTTCAGAGACTAGGACGTGGAGCAATGGTCTCAAACTACATGAAAAGAGATTCCATTCAAACATTAGGAAGAACTTCATGGCAGTTAGAACTGTCCGGCAGTGGAAGATGCTGCCACAAAAGAGGGTGGTGGAGTCTCCTTCTTTCGAGGTTTTTAAGCAGAGGCTGGATGGCCACCTGTCGGGAGTCCTGTGATGGGGGGGGGGATCCTGCATAGCAGGGGGTTGGACTGGATGGCCCTCGAGGTCTCTTTCAGCTCTAGGATTCTATGATTCTATGATACTCTAACAATCAGTTAGGTTTTTTCCTTGATATTTAACTGAAATCTGCCTTCCTGTCTGTCACTTGAGTCCATTACGACGTCCTCTTCCCTCTGGGACGATGGAGAACATCCCCTCTTCTGTAGGGCAGCCTTTCAAAAGTCCTTGAAAAATGCCCTCACAAAGGGGACATCGACACACCGCCAAAACAGTTTGGGGCCAAATTATAATTTCTAGCCTGTGGCTCTAGTTGGAAACAGGGCTGCCTTGGATTCCCTTCAAAAATAACCACGTGCCTTCAAATCAGTTCTAACTCGTGGCAACGCTTGGTTGGCAGGTTTTACCTGGGGAAGAGTACTCGGGAGTAGGGGTTGCCCCAGGGTCGTGGAACTTTCCCAAGGCCACCCAGGCTGGCGTTTCTCCCTGAAGGTCCCCATGGGGGAATTGAACAGCCAACTAGAGACCTCAGCCACGGGGCTACCCTGCCCTGCTGTTACAATCACAGTCCCTTTGTCTGACTTCCTCACTCGCCACAGGGTTGAAAAGAACCACAGTTGGTCAACATTTGGCCATCCGCTCCAGGGCCTTCATCCGTGTTGTACGCGTGAGTGAGACAGGCCGTCCCCCATGAGGACAGGGCGGCAGGGCCATCTGGCATGCCCGAATGGTGAGACTAGAGCTCACCCGTCCTTCGGCTATGGCCGTGCCCATGGAAACCAGCATCTCTCTCTCTCTCTCTCTCTCTCTCTCTCTCTCTCTCTCTGAGACAGATGCCTGCTTTCTATTTAGTCCAAACGAGTCTCTTCCACCCATGAGCTGAGCCAGGTCTGTTCCGTGCGGCGGAAGGCATGCCAGGCACTTTCCGAAGCCTTTGGGCTTTTGCCCGAACAGGAGATGCCAACCTGATCCGGAAATTATTCATTGCCTCCCGTTCGCTGCCCCTCCATGGTGAGGCGGGTAGCTTGGCAAGAGGACACAGTGGTGTTGTTTTGCTTTGTTTCAGAGATCCGGGTGATGTCAGGTGTCCAGGCCTGGAGTCCAATGGATGCTCTTTAAAAACAATGCCCCCTCCCCAGTCCAGCTTGTCATAAGGACGGTGGGAAGTCAACACCCTTGCTTGCAGTCTAGACCAGCTGGAACCTTTGCACCGAGAGGGACCCTCTAGATCAGCGATGGCAAACCTTTTAGAGACCCTTTTAATATTTCATTTGGGTTTTTCTAAAAGTAAGTTGCATTTCTACCCTCACCTTTTCCTCTAAGGAAGGCGACTTGGCATTATACACGCTCTCCTCCCTGTTTTATCTTCAGAGCAACCCTCTGAAGCGGGCAGATGAAGAGAGAGGTGCCGCTGGGCTCCAGCCAAACTCATGGACCTGAATGTCCTGAATCAATGAGGACTAGCATCCCAACCCAAACTGTAACCACTGCAGGGCCCGATCCTTTCAATGATTATCTTTTTTAAAAAAGCAAAAGATTGCAGCCGGAGGGACAACTTGGAAATCGCCTCAGATAATTTTTCATAAAGTCATCTAGCCATTAAATCATACCCCCCCTCCAAACCCAGATTGCTTTCACGGTGTGAATCTGAGGCTCTCCGTGGCTTGATTTTAACTGTAATTCTTTTTAAAAAATCACTCTCCTTGGGGTATCATTAGTCCTGCTGAGAACAGCTTCCCTCCTTAAGTTTTAGTCTTTTATGATGCTTTCGTCTACCCACAAAATTCCGAATGTGCGCCTGTAGATATTGTCTTATTGTTATTGTTCTCATGTTCCAGAAGCACAGCGTTTTTCCTTCTCTGAGGGTGTCCTCTAGTGTTTGATCTCAGCATAGCACATGCGTTCCAACTTTCAACAGATAAAAGAGATTTTTTTTGGCATTACCATGCTTCCTTCCTCCCTCTTACAAACGCCTGGTATAGTTACAGGCTGGGGCCCAGAGTTTCCAGGTTGAAAATCAGCGAGAAAGAAAACGAATGCTCAGCTTCTCTAAACTCGTTGTCCAGTGAGGATGGGGTCAAACGTAGGCAATCAACTTGAAAGATTTGGCCCAACTTCTCTGAGCGACAACCTCAGAAAACAGACTGTCAGCAGGACAAAAGGAAACATAGATTCCACATCAAAACCAAGATGATGAAGCATTGGTTTTTCTCATGTCCCCCTCCCTTTTTGGATATGAGGCCTCTGTGAAACATTCTGGAGGAGCCGAAAACACGTCTCAGTAGTAACTTTTAAGGGACCAAGTAAAGTTGTTGTGGAACCAGTGACCTGTCTTTCTACAAATGGATCACCAAGACATTTGTGTACAAATGACCCCTTGACATGTAAAGGCCTTGCTAGATGAGAGGATGATTCTGTATCTAGAAACGGTGCTCCTTTAAGGGGGCGATATGGTCTGTTTATTCCAAAGCTTATATCAGCAGGTCATCAGGAAAACTGGCATCCGTGTGTTTTTAGATGTGTCAGCTAGGGAATATCATGGGTTGTTTTTCATGTCTGATGCCTCACTAAGCTGTCTTTGGCTTTGTTTCCACATCTGGAGTCTTGTCCGTTTGGGCTCATTCCATTCATTGGCACTCATAAGGTCTAGGAACTTGCTTGTTGTTATAAATAAAAGCAGAGATTCCTTGACATGTCATGCATCCTGATTCTATTTGGTAAAACATATTCCCCTTTTCTAGTTACTAGGTACAACAGCATAGCTCTACCTTAGACATTTTGCCCGATCCATTTTAAGGTATAGAATCATCATTGGATTGGAAAGGATTTTGGAAGCCTTCTAGCCCTACGCACTGCCCAAGGGTGTTGGGTTCAAATTTTGCCAATCTTGAGACAAAGGCCTTGTCATTAATGGCTGCTACTGGTGAATGAGGTTCACTCTTCAGTCTAGCTGGTTTTGCCTGAGAACGAGACAGTCAGGGGCCATCTTGTCCCTTGACTCAGGCAGCAAACTGTCTTGGGACAGCCGTGTGTTTGGGTGGGGAGTTATGCCATGCCCTTTTCCTCTCAGACTTCCAGCTCTTGTTGCTCAGGTCCCACAAGGCTGCATCCACCCGTTCTCAAACTTGGAGATCATAAGGTCTAGCAACTTGGCTTGTGATGGTGATGAGAACTACCACACCCAGTGCCTTTGACCTATCTTACCTTCAGATTCCTCCCCTGGATTCCTAGTCTTCCCCCATGTCCAGCTGTGAAGGGGTGGCTCTAAGAACACCATCGCTAATTATGAAAAGCCAGCTATGAAAATGAAATGACCAGAAGGATGTCTCCGTGCCTCGTCGTTTCAAATGACAGAAAAGAGACAACCAGGACAATTCAATCCAGGACTTGTTATTTAAAACAGAGTTTTGGATGGACTTGGGAGAGGTCGCTGGGCCGCAGATGCAACTACAAGAGGCATCTGTTGAAGGGGGACAGGCTGCGATGCCGAGAGAAACCTCGTGTTCTTGGCAGACGGGCAGCACTTGAACACTGACGGTGCCTTATCCCCCGTGCGGTTCTTGTTTGGTTTTGAACGGTGCGCCAAAGAGTTGATGCGCCTGTGCGTTTTCTTGAAGGAAAGAGACAATGACAGGCGGGGGTTGTTATGTATTTATGTATGTATGTATATATGGTTGGTTGGTTGGTTGGTTGGTTGGTTATTAAACTTCTATACTGCCTATATAGCAAATAGATTTCTTTTCTCCCTCCCTCCCTCCCTCCCTCCCTCCCTCCCTCCCTACTTCCTTCCTTCCTTCCTTCCTTCCTTCCTTTCTTCCTTCTTTTTTCTTCCTTCCTTCTTTCCTTCCTTCCATTTCCATTTCCATCATTCTTTCCTTCTATCCATCAGCAGCTTCTTTCTTTCTTTCTTTCTTTCTTTCTTTCTTTCTTTCTTTCTTTCTTTCTTTCTTTCTTTCTTTCTTTCTTTCTTTCTT
>JAHTLZ010000089.1:2270163-2292243 GCA_023846285.1 Phrynocephalus versicolor | reverse complement strand
AGAGAGAGAGAGAGAGAGAGAGAGAGAGAGAGAGAGAGAGAGAGAGATGCTGACTCATCTGAAAGTCTTCAGCTCAGATGCTGAATGTGTCCATGCTTGCCACTTTGGAGGGATTTTATTCAGCAAATCACCTAAGCCCCCTCTTCCCCCCCCCTCCATCAGAGAAAAAAATAACACACACACACACAAACAGCTTTTCCCTCCTTTCTCCCCCGGTTTCTGTGCAGTGTGAAGCAGCAAATGCTCCTTTTAAATTATGCAATACCAAGGAGATAGCATAAATCAGGACCTGGCAGTGTCTCTCAGATGTGTGCTGGGGGGAGGATTCTTATCCCTTGAATATTGTGAGAGGGCATGGGGTGGTCTTTGTATACGGTGCGAGGGCATGTGTGGCACATAAGTTGTGTCTGATAACCCGACATTATGTCACATTTTTAAAAAAAAAACATTATGGTTTGGTCCCTGAGAAGTTTCAAAGAATGTGCGTTTTGATGAATCCAAGAGCTTATATGTGTGCACAAAAAAGGAAGGAAGGAAGGAAGGAAGGAAGGAAGGAAGAACGAAACAAAGGAAAGAAGGAAGGAATGGATAGAGAAAGGAAGGAAGGAAGGAAGGAATGGATAGAGAAAGGAAGGAAGGAAGGAAAGGATAGAAGAAGGGAAGAAGGAATTGATAGAGGAAGGAAGGAAGGAAAGAATGGATAGAGGAAGGAAGGAAGGAAGGAAGGAAGGAAGGAAGGAAGGAAGGAAGGAAGGAAGGAAGGAAGAAAGAAAGAAAGAAAGAAAGAAAGAAAGAAAGAAAGAAAGAAAGAAAGAAAGAAAGAAAGTCAAACCAACAAAGACTTTTGTGGCTCCTTAGAGGCTAATACGTCTTGTCTAGCAAAAGCTTTCATGGCCAATAGCTTCCTTTTGTTCAGACATAACAGAGTGCGGTAAAGTTTCTCCTCCTTCCCTTGTTCTTTTCTTGTCTCACTCTCACACTGGTGATGAGAAGTCCTATGGAGCTTGAAATGACTCGCTGAGGTGTCTTGTTCCACCGAGATAGCCTGCATCGACAAGAATATTAACCAACGTTTTGTGGCACCAGGAGTCAAAAATAGCTTTTGGAAGGAAAATGCCTGCTCCTATTCATGGAGGGTCTCCACTGGATACAGAGTACTGAGTTCCCCTCTCTCAAATGGGTTGGATTATATAGAGAGCCTTCATGGGTTGAGAAGGTTCTCCTGTTTTTCTGCTCCACAATAGAGCAAGTGAAGGCTGGAAACCGTAGTGAAAGCCCGCTCTGGGTTTTAGTCCAAACTTCACCACAGAAATCCAAGGTTCTAAATCCAATGCCCCAAATGCATTGTTCACTATGCATTGCTCCTTTAAAGTTGGACTAAAACCCCGAGCATGAATGAAAGCAGAGAGTAAGATTCAGGCATCCAAGCCATCGTCTTGGTGGGAATAAACTCCCTCCGGTCGCATGTTTATTGTCTAGAATAAGAAAGCTTGGGACCTCTGCCATGCTGGTGGAGGGATGATGGGAAATGTATTCCAAGAAAGGAATGCTTACCTTCTCAGTTATTTTGTGGTGTTATTTTTCTCCATCTCACGCTGGGCATGGGCAGAAGCTGAAAGTGGGCGACAAACAGATGGATTGGTTTGACTCCAAGAGCAAGCATTGGAAGGCGTAGCTGAGGAAGCCGTGAGAATATGACAGTTATTAAATTTCATTTCCCATCAGTTTCTGGACTGGAAGCTCAAAGGTCACAGGCTGCTGTGACCGTCTTCAAGGCGGCCACTCCCGGAGACATCGCTCTATCTCAAGATCACTCCATCTGTAACTCGGTGAAGGTTCGAGACTCTTGTTACAGGGATGGGGGAGCCTCTCCGGCTTTGAGTCCAAACTTTAAAGCCGTCATCATGTCGTCATCATTGTCGTTGTCGTCATTGTCATCATCATCATCATCCAAGGTGCCTGATGGGAATGAAGAGGCATAAGGTCTGGAATAACACTTGCTCTGGGTTCACTGCTCCCATGGAATCGGAGACACCTGCTGCTATTGCTAAATTAATAAATATACATCAATACTTATTAGCAATCTCTGAAACCACCATCACCACCTTAAACCTGCAGAGCTGGGAGGGACCCCCAGGTTCTTCATATGCAGCCCCTGCCGAGGAGGCGTGGTGGGGGATCGAACCTCCAACCTCTGGCTCTCCAGCCAGATGCCTAAAATACTGAGCTATCCCACAGTTCTGGCTCAGTGTTGGACAGTGGGAAACATCTGGCCAGATGCTGAGAGTCAGTGGGAGGCCAACCTAAACCTGAGGGTGAACTTGGCTTTGTATATCCTCACTAGACACCTGCAAAGTCAGCTTTGGGGTATTGTTAACAGCCAGACAAGCCCGAGAGGTGAACATTGTGCAAATAGCCGCATGCCATGGTTTCCTGATAGAGGGCACTCCCATCTTGGCAGTTGGCTACTGATGGACTCCTTGGTTGTTCTGGTCCCTTGGAAGACAAGAAGCTGTTGGAACAATCTGGCCTCATCTGTCATCCAAAGGAACCTAAGAGGAGCCCTGCTGGATCAGGCCAATGGCCCATCTAGTCCAGCTTCCTGGATCTCACAGTGGCCCCACCAGATGCGTCCGGGAGTACCCGAGACTAGGTATCTGTCTCCTGATACCACTCCTCAGACCCACTGACTGCTGTCAGATCTCCTTCAATTTGGGTGCCTGCCCTGAGTCTCGGGTTGGACTAGATGGCCAACCTGAGAGACTCCTTCCAGCTCTGCTATTTTATGGTTCTATGATTTAATTTATGCTTAGTTTTTTGACGAAAACCTGGATCTGTTATATAATACCAGTAAAAACTGTGCCTTGCATTCAGTAGCAGTAGTATGTATGTAGGTAGGTAGGTAGGTAGGTAGGTAGGTAGGTAGGTAGTTATGTAGGTAGGTAGGTAGGTAGGTAGGTAGGTAGGTAGGTAGGTAGGTATTTATATACCACCCATCTTCCAGAGGAACTGTGGGCGGTGAACAAACATCAAGTTGACAATTAAAATGATAATTATAATAATAGCCATAACAAGGGGGAAAAAGAAAATAATATATAAATAATAGTAGTAGTAGTAGTAGTAGTAGTAGTAGTAGTAGTAGTAGTAGTAGTAGTAGTAGTAGTAGTAGTAGTAGTAGTAGTATCTGTTATATCAGGGCTGTCCAACTTTGAACAGGCCGAGGTCTATTTTTTCTGGCCCGAAGTGTCTGTGGGCTACTACACTAATACCTCTATGTATGAATTTTGTCCATCCCAAGCACATGCTCTTCTGGAACGGATTAATTGATTTTCAATGCATTGCTATGGGAAGGCTGACCATGCACACGCTTCCCTTGCACCTGCTCAATCATCTGGCCAGTGGGGGGAGCAGGGGACCATGCCATGGCCCTTGAACTGCCCTGCTCAGCTAAGACAGTGGGCTACCAGACCCAGAACTTTGCTGGGGCAGTGCTGGTCTTTGAGATGTGGGAGGGTGGGGTGGAGAACTTATCCCCTCACTTTTTTATTGGTGGCCGGTGGGCTACTTTTGAACCCTTCGCGGGCTACTGGTAGCCCGCGGTCTACCTGTTGGGCAGGCCTGTGTTATATAATACCAGACAATGTTTTTATAGTTTTCATTGTCTGTGTTTGGTATTTTTGAATAAGAATAATGTTTAACATCACAATAATACTTTGGAGAATATACTTTAACTATCCCTTGCTGCAGGGTGTGAACAAGAATAAAAACAACCAGTTCTTGTTCATTAACAACCACAGACAAACAAACAAACAATTCCCTTTCAACATACAAATAGGATTTATTCAACTCTAATGTCTTAATACAAATGCAAATCCAGGCGATACCTTTCTAGGCCACTAATTTTAAAAAGTAAAACAAAAAAACCATTGCAAGCTTTCACAAGCAGTACCTGATTCTCCAAATGAAGTACCAAAAAGTCCAAACACGGCAAAAGATGTGCCTTGCCAGGAGATGGTTCGGAGATGTCAAGATGATCTTGGCCAGGGTTAAGGTTAGGGTTGTTAAAGCTGCATCTGAAGTCAAGGATTGGGTTTCACACCGCAGCCCTTCAAAGAAAGGGGCATAGTTCATGCACACCCACCCACAACAACTCTCTGTTTGGCTCTTGGAGACCTACAAGTCCCTGTTTGGCTGGGGTGGGGGGGAGAGGAAAGGGTCATCTTAAGAGATCATCTGACCCATTTCAAAGTGGATTTGGGAGTTATACTTCAGCGTATGGGGTTCGGTAGAATTTTTCTATAAGCTCAGCCAGGGAAACCTCTCTGGGCAATAGACGTCCATGATAAAAAAAACCCTTGAAGTGATCTTTTCCCCTCCTTCACATCAAATAATCTCATGATCAGACCTCTGGAACAACTCCTTTGAAAGACAACTCGTTCTGGAGGCCAAGTCCACAGGCGTGAGCTTCCAAGCAAAACACTCCCTTGGATACTGACAGGGTGCCATTCTTTGTAGCCTGAGGGCAGAAACTCAACGCAAGAGGAAAGGCACACCTGGGGATTTAAAGATGCATCTGATTGTTACATTCAGTCGAGTTGCGATGACCCTAAGCGTGAGCAACGGAGCTCCTGTCCTCAGTTGCTCTGCATCCTTGACAGCATCTTCCCATCTCTTATTTGTTCCTCTTCTTTTTGTACCGCTTCCAACATTTCCCAACATAACAACATAAGACCAGACTTTCTGGAAGAGGCCACAGCCCATCCAGTCCAGCATTCTGTCTCACACAGCGGCTCACCATTGGCTTCAGGGTATTCCCCAGCAGATGTCTTCACCCGCTTATGATTCCCCACAAATGGCATTGAGAGAGATACTGCCTCTCTCTCCAACCCAGAGGTTGTCCTTAGGCATCCAGAATGAGAGCCATTGATAACCCTTGTTCTCCATGAACCTGTCCCATCCTTTCTTAAAGCTGTCAAGGCTGACAGTTGTCACCACTTCTTCTGGCAAGGAATTCCACAGACCAGTGATCGTCTGGGTGAAAAAGGACTTTCTCTTATTTGTTTGATGGAGTTTCATGGAGTGCCCCCCTAGTTCTAGTGTTGTGCAATAGGGAAAACAACTTTTCCTGATCAGCGTTACTGTAATTTCCAGTACTGGATCTTCTGTTTTTACTGGATCTTCTGTTCAGTTAAATTTTACTGGATCTTCTGTTCAGGTTGAATGCCACTCATCAGCAATCTTGGTTCTTTCTTCTGAATGTCTCTGCGTTACTGCTATGGTCCTGGGTTGTTGCTCCTGGTGTTTGTAGGGATGTTTAATGCTATTTGGGGGTTTTGGATAGTATAGACCAGTGATGGCGAACCTTTTAGAGACTGAGTGCCCAAACTGCAATTCAAAACCCACTATTTTTTTTTGCAAAGTGCCAATACAATAATTTAACCTGTATACAAGTGGCTGTGAAGGGGCGATGTCAGGTGCCCACAGAAAGGGCTCCGAGTGCCACCTTTGGCACCCACGCCATAGATTCACCATCACTGGTATAGACCATTTATGTACCTGTTCATCAGGCACAAATGTAGACTGTAGGTCTCCATCCCTGGTAGAATTCCCCTAAAATGCAGAGCTCATTTCTGAGACACAATCCGTGATTATAGACATACATTAGTATGCACATACTGCACCAAAGGTAGGCCATTGTGTTGGTTTGTAGGGCATGATGGTTTAGGGTAAACAGTGTTCCGTGCGCAGAAATGCATTCAGCCATGCCGGCCACATGGCCAGAGACTTGCACAACCATGGCTCTTTGGCTTGAAAATAGAGATGAGCACCGCCCCTAGAGTCAGACACAACTAACACACATGTGCGGGGAAAACCTTTACCTTTACCTATAAGGCATTTAGGATTTCAGAGTGGTGTGAACTAAAGCTTCCAGAATTACTCAGGGAACACGGCAACAGGAGCATTCTGAGATATGTGGTCCAAAATCCAGGAAGGCCCAAGCTGTAAACAGAACCTTTCTGGATTGTGGAAAGGTTGTGCCTTTCCAAATTCAGCACCACTGTCCGTGGTGCTGAATTTCTATTTCTTCTTGTCCATGTACAGTGGAGGCCTTGTATAACAAACGGTTTGTATGACATAAAATTTGTACAACGTAAAAAATTCCAGAGATAGGAGAAATTTGCTGAACAGAATCATCTATGGGGCGAATCTGTACAACATAAAAATGGTTGCAATTAAGGATTACTCTGTTTTCAATGCATTCCTATGGGAAATTTGTATAAAGGAAAATTTGCTGAACAGAATTTCATTTGGTACGAATTAATTCCTTTATACAAGGTACCACTGTATCTGCTTCACCACTCTTATCCCAGTTCCGTCATTTCCTCCTTTGATCTTACTAGTTTGTACCCTAGCAATCCGCTGTTACCTAAGTGATCAACAAACTGCAGTTTCTAAGGATTATTCTTTAGGGTTTCCAAGTTCCACGGTGCCACTGAACCTGAGATTCGGTTTCTTAGGGTGGAAATGGGCTTTTATGGTATTTCTGTGCTGTAAGGTCTGTGAAGAGCCTCTGTCATTCCAGGTGGGTTTATCTGGAAATTATGGCAAGTAAACTTCTTTTCTTGAGAGACTGAAACATTTCGCTGCTCACCCAAGCAGCTTCATCCATCTATAAGGTGCCATAAGGTGTCTTTCTATCGTCTGAATGTTAGATCTGGGCCTTAGCATTATCCTTGTTCCCTATTTGATGTTTAGAGCTGGCTAGATAACTATGGCTGCTTTTACACGACCCCTAAAATCCGAGGCAAAGGGCTCCCAGATGCGGAGCTTAAAATTGTTTTCCCACCAGCTGCGGACTTTTAAAAAAATTAAGTACGACCACGCCCACCTAAGCGCATTTTACAAGTACCTGGTCTCCGGAGGTAAAAAAAATTCTGATGCGGATTATAAAGCTGTGGATGCTGGGCTCTCCTCACCTTCTGTTTGTTTTTTTGTCCCCACCCCCCTTTAAGAGCCTGGAATCACTATGGGGCTGCTCCGAGGGCAGACGGAGGTGAGCGGAGGTGAACCTGCATTCTTTTCTACCTTTTTTTCTCCCTCCCCTCACCGCAGACAGGAGCAATGGAGTGTGGAAGGGTGGGAACACAGGAAGCAGAACAAACCCCCATGATCTCTGGTCCGAATTTAAGTTGCCAGTGGATTTTAGAGGTCGTGTAAAAGCACCCTAAGTGGGTTAGGCATCTGACTGCGGAGCCTCCTGGGAGGAGACCCAACCTGTATAGCCTTGGGTACAAGCCAGACAGTCCCAGGACACCCAAGGCACTTCTGGGTCTTTCCTACAAAGGAAACCCTGAAAAGGTTTTGCCATAAAGCGGAATTGACTTGATGGGACAAGGTATTGATCATTATGAGGTTCTAAGGCCTACATGGAACTTAGAATCATGGCCCATCCTTAATGATTGACTGCAGGCTAAGGGAGTTTTGTTTTGGTAACCTCTGACCCCTGCAAGGAGGGGTTTGGGGCACCGCCCACAAAGATGGCAGACGCGTCCCCATGGGAAGGTTATTTTTTTCTTCTTTGAATCAAAGTGCATCCCCTACATATTGTTTTATTCACCCGGAATTTGACTTGTTGTTGGCTTTGAGGCTGTCTTGGGAGGTTCAGACCACCTGCAGCCCTCGATCACTGCAGCTGGCTGGCTCCTGGCTAGCAGTAGCCCCCGAGAGCTAGGGTGTTGTGATGGGAGCAAGGTCCACCATTTATGTCTTCCCATTCTCCATCCATCTGCTACAGATGGATCTGTTGTTCCCCAGCCAACCACACTTCATTCATTGGATGGTCCTTTCTGAGCTGAAGTCTTGAAGGTGGTACAGTACCATTGGCTGGACTTGAGCAGTTGCCTTATATGGAACCCCACCATCAGGCTGTCAGATCCCAGTGGCCCACAGGGATAGCAATGGTGACGGGTACCCTTAAGGATTGGTGGGTATAAAGGCACAGCCATCACAGAAAATGCGAGGCCAGATGTTCCACACCCAAAGCACTGCTTTCCTGCCTCTGCTAAGGTAGGAGGCAGAACTGCTGGTTAGGTGGTGTCACAGAGTGGGTGGGTGTTGGATCCGTTCTGGGTTTTAGCTGGAACTTTAAAGGAGCTACGCATGGGTGCGGGATCTCCTGCATGGCAAGGGGGTTGGACTGGATGGCCCTTGAGGTCTCTTCCAACTCTATGATTCTATCTATTCAGACTCAGACTCTCGGCTTGTTCTTGGAAAGTTTGAGCCGAAACCTGGAGTGGATGCATTACTTCCCATGGCACCAGAGTTACCTCCAATGGCAGTTTGAGCCTGGGGGTGGGGGTGGAGGGTGGGGGTGGAAGCTGGGACCCCTATTTGCCCTAAATGGCCATGGCATCATGAGTCACATGGGTGGTTCCCATCCATTTCGGGATCATGCTGTGAACAAGCCAATGACTGCTAGAGAGCTAGTCAAACTTTTTCAATGTGAGGTGGCCCCCAACGGCAAGTGAGGACCAGAGAGGGCCAGTCAGGGAATGATGAGAGGACAGGCAAATGTTTTCAGGCAGGGAGTGAACAACAACAACGGGAACAACAACAGTGAAAGATTAAAGGCAACATCTATGACCTGGTGTTGCCATCCTGGGAGAGCTGGAGGGGACCCCCTGTCAAGGAGGCCCAGAGGGAAATTGAATTCCCAACCTCTAACTCCACAGACACAGGTCTACCTCTCCAGAAGAGTATTATCCCTTTGTGCTTATAATAGATCCAAACGCTGTCGGGAAATGAGTATGGGAGATCGATACAATATCCACCCAAGCCGGTACAGTATTCTTGTGCAAGACCCAGGGCGCTTTTGTGCAAAATCCAAGACGATCTTCTGAACAACAAATGCTTCGGTGAACATTTCAGGAGACAAAGTGCTGAAATGTGTTTTTTTTTTTTAAAAAGCCCCGAGCCTACCGAAATATTCTGGGAAGCTGCTCACCCAGTGGGAAGCCAAGCAAGCCTTGGAAAAGGGATTTTTTTTAAAAAGAGGAAGAACTCATCTTTACCTGTGAGGCAGGGAGGAGCCACGATTCACCTGCCGGTAGGATCCGCAGGCTTCCTCGGAAGTAAGGCGTGGAGGTGCTGGCAGGAAGCCCCGCGTGGGCGCCAAGGACCCGTGGTGGGCTGCGATTCTTCTTCTGATCTTTGGACGGTTTCGCTTGGGTTGGTGCACCGTGGGGCTGGTTGGAGCCGCAAGTTCCCCTTTTGTACAATATTTATTTATTTATTTATTTATTTCCCTGCGCCTTTGGGGCCCGGCTTCTGCCTCATGTCGGGTCTTGGGTGCCTATGGCACTACTTGGCTCCATCAGGAAGGCAGCCGCCGCCGCCGCCTGCCCGGGCTCTCTTCGCTACCATCATCATGACAGATCTACCCGGCAAGGATGATGGCTCCACTGCGCAGCTGTGGCTTGTCTTGAGCGGGGTGGGGGTAGATTGAGAGAGAGAGAGAGAGAGAGAGAGAGAGAAATCGGAGCGCATGCCTTGAAGGAGCGCAGAGAGAAAAATAAGGTGGCCCAAAGCTCCTTTTCGGAGCCCCAGCCGCGCCCAGAGGAGAGGCTGGCGAGGAGGGCGAAGGGGAGGGGGGTGTTAAGGGGTCCCCCACGGGCCGGAGGTCTCCTCGGGAGGAGCAGCGAAGAACGACCGATCCTAGCTCTCCGGGATGGCTCGATCCAAGCTGAGGAAGTCGCCCTCGGACGGCAGTGGCCACCAAAAGAGCCTCCCCCCGCTGGCCACCACCGAGGACGTCCCGGGAGTCAGCCCCCTGTTGCCGTCCCGACGGAGGGGGTCCTTCGGCAGCGAGGCCGGGCACAGGTACCGCAGTGACGGCATGCCTCGCCCGGGAGGGGGGAGAGGCGCTGGGCCCCCTCCCCACCGAGGGGGACCCTCCAGGGCACCACCAGCACCCCCCCCCCAAAAAAAAACCCTCCCCACACAATCCTGTGGATGGCAGCGTTTGGATCCGGGTGGTGGTGGTGGGTCTTCTCGTTTCCAAACGGGTGCTTGAGCTCCTGAACAGCCGGAGCTTAGGGTCCAGGGGCTTCTTTGGGGTGGGGTGCGCGGGGTGTGTGTGTGAAGTGGAGCTCCCCCCCCCCCTTAAAATGAACGCGGATCAATCCTGGCGCTTCCTTTGGGGCTCAGAAATTTGACCCAGGCGCGCCCGCCTGGAAGTTGCAAGGGCTTCCATCTGGTCAGCGGAGCCCTACAAAGCGCCCCCCCCAGCAATTTATTGGGGGGGGGGGTTCGGGTAGTGCCGGCGGGGGTGCTTTCAGCATCTTCTGAGGCACCATCTTGGCGGGGGGGGCGAAGAGAGGAGAGGAGGCGAGCGGCTCCCTCTTGCCCCCAGCTCGCTGGGGTGCGCGCCTCTTTTGGGCACCCCAAGGGGGTGGGGGGCTGCCTACAAAAAGGAGCCGTGGGGGGGGGGACAAAGGGAGGCGCTGCGGCCGCCGTGTGTGGTGTGTGTGTGTGTGTTCCTGGCCACAACATGCGGTGGTGTGTGTGGGGGGGGAGGGGAGTCCCCATCGGGTTCTTGGAAACCAGCAAGGCGGGAGGATACGGGCAATGCAGGTCTCCGGATGGATCTGTCTCTGTTCCTTTCTCTTCCCTGCCTGCCTGCCTCATCATCATCATCATCCGCCGACCCCAGCACGCTCTGTCTGTTCTGCCTCTCTCTCTCTTCAGCACATCCTGCCTCCCCCACCCCTCTTGGTGAAAGACGTGCTGCATATTGGGCTGCTCAGTGTATGGTGGGGGGCTCCTGTTTCTCTCCCCTGAAACTGGCCGTGGGATGTGAGGTTTCTATGGGTCCATCCATGTTGGCTCCAGGGAGACGGGTTTACCGCCGCGGGTCCCTTTAAGGCAAGGAGAGGAGGGGTTCCTTCAGTGCTTCATGGGGGGGGGGGGAGGTGGAAGAGCCACGGCTGAACAGGCAGGGCTCCTTTATAAGGCCCCTGAAAAAGGGCCACCTGGTGGCTTAGTCCTTCCCCGGATTGAGTGACAGGCTGGCGGGTGATCTCAGTGTGTTGGGTAGGGACAGGTGGTAGGAGCTTCCTTTCCCTTCAAAAGCCATGCATTGATTCTGCGTGAGCCACACCAGACGGGTGGGCAGCGTAGAGGAGGCTGCTTTGGGCCTGTGGACGTTAAGTGTTCCCTTCGTTCGCTGTTGATCTGTTCGTAACTGTCGACGACGAAACGTTTCTAGACTTTCTCCTTGCCCATGTCTTGGGGTGAGTTATCAAGACCTTAAGTGCCAGTTCATGAGAAGGGGGGTGGGCTCTTTAGGGGAAACCTGGAGCTATTCTGCTCGGTGTTTCAGGCGTGGACCGCCTGGGGAACTTGAAGCTATTCTCCTCAATTCTTCTGCTGGGGAAGGTGACGAATTCTTGGTCTTCCTCCTGTCCCTCAAACCCTTGAAGCCTTCACCAGTGATACCTAGAAGATTCCATGTTTTTCCAACCACTTCTGTCTCCTTGTGTTTATTTTGTTCGGGACCCACAACTGTCCTGCCCTGGTTTCCCCCTTCTTTGTTCGTTCACACATCTGACGGCTTCCTTTGTGCCACACATCCCCAATCCATTTGCCATGTTGACTTTCAGGTCAAAGAGGCAGCTGTCTGGGCATCCAGAAACATCTTAGGCCAGGCATGTCCAAACTTCGGCCCTCCTGATGTTTAGGACCACAACTCCCAGAATTCTAAGCTTAGCTTGCCAATGACAAAGGACTGTGGGAGTTGTGGTCCAAAACATCTGGAGGGCCAAAGTTTGGACATGCCTGTCTTAGGCAGCTCACCCTCCACTTAGTCCAGTTCCTTCCCACTGGCACTTCTCCCTCACCTCTCACCCTAGTTCTAAGGCCAATTCTTTATTTTTATTTTCTGGAAATAGACAGTTTCCTAACTTCATTCCATGTCAGATGGTGGCCATTGGTTTGTTCACTCTTCATCGTTGAGTTGTGGGTGAGCTGAGAAATCATACCGGGAGAGGTATTTCTCTGTCTCCCGTTATGTGGAATCATCCGCTGGAGCAGATTGGCGGGGATTTCGAGGCAGAGAGCCACGTGGTCTGTTTTACGCAGAGCTGAGCAGTGGAACTCCCCGCCACAAGATGCGAGGGGGTGCCATTCTGTGCATGGGCTTCTTATGGGCAGCATCTTGGATGCTGCTTCAGCTGAACAACACTAGACGTTTGGACTGGTCCACCCTACGTCTCACAGCTCTCCAGGAAGGATAGTGGTGTTAGTTGGTCACCCCAAAAGCAAACCAGCTGTCCTGCGATACTTATTACCTATAAAGCCTTGTGCAGCTTGGTTCTGTGCTGTTTGAAGGATCCTATCACCCCCATATTTATTTATTTATTTTATTTATTTATACAATTTATATGCCACCCACTACCCAAAGGCATCTCATATGAGATCTCATCTCATATGAGATGCCTCAGCTTGTAACAGGGCAATGGTCTCAAACTACAGGAAAATTGAAACCTTAGGAAGAATTTCATGGCAGTTAGAGCTGTTCAGCAGTGGAAGATGCTGCCCCAAAGGAGGGTGGTGGAGTCTCTTTCTTTGGAGGTTTTTAAGCAGAGGCTGGATGGCCATCTGTCGGGAGTCCTGTGATGGGGGTTCCCGCGTGGCAGGGGGTTGGACTAGATGGCCCTCGAGGTCTCTTCCCACTCTAGGATTCTATGATTCTATGATTCCGTCACCTTCCCAATCTCGCTTGGCGAGAACACAAGACGGGGTCTTCTCAGTGGTGGCTCCCAGCCTTTGAAATGTGCTGCCTGAGGAGCCAGGCTGGGCCCCCTCCCTCGTGTCCAGAGCAGGCCTTTAAGCAGCCACGTTATCTCAGGAAAGCTGGTTTTTTTAACTGGGTCTTAAAAGTTTTCTTAAATTATTTTCAAACTTTGAGAAAAATTATTAATATATGCTCGATTCCTTATTTAAAAAATATGAGGTTTATATAGTGTTTTTAAATCTGATTTTACCTGTTGCGAGCAGCCTCGGGTCCCTTACAGTGGGGAAAAGAGGCATATCAATAATATGAATAAAAAAGTAAATAAAAGACTTTAAGGATAGGCAAGGCCATTGTGACATCTTTCCCTGGTCTAGGCCCTTTAGATGTTCTTAACATAAGAACATAAGAACCTAAGAAGAGCCCTGCTGGATCAGACCAAAGGCCTATCTAGTCCAGCTTCCTGGATCTCACAGTGGCCCCACCAGATGCATCTGGGAGCGCACAAGACTAGATCTCTGTCTCCTGATACCACTCCCTTGCATCTGGTTCTTTGAAGTACCCTGGTTTTAAGCCTGGAGATGACACATCTCCATCATGGATTGTTACCTGGGATGAACTTTTCACTCCAGGGATCTGTCCCATCCCCTTTTGAAGGCATCCAGGCCAGATGCCATCACCACCTCCTGTGACAGGGAGTTCCACTGACCAACAAAATAAAATATTCTCTTTTGTCTGTTCTCGCTCTCCCAACCCTCAGTTTAAGAGGATGTCCCCTAGTTCTTGAATAGCTCCTCCAAGGCACCCAGATGGGGGTAGACTACAGCAAGCGTAGATCGATTGCACTGTTTGGAAAACATTTTTTCCAAGATGAACTTATTGTGAAAAAATGGTATTAATGAAATATATATGTGTAGTAGAGATGGGCACGAATCAATGAAATGGCGTTTCATTTGTCGTTTGTTGTTTAGGGGGTCCGTTTTGTTTGTTTCAGTTTTTCACGAATTTTTGCAAAAAAAATTGTTTTTGTTTTCGTTCGTTTCGTTACCGTTTCATTACCATTTATTTCAATTTGTTGTGATTTTTGTGATTTTTTTAAAGCAATTCAACTGTATTGCCGTAACGAAAACGAAATGCACGACAAAATTTCCGGTGTTTCTGTTCGTTTCGCTTCATTTTGGAGACAAAATTCATTTGTCGTTTTGTTGCATAATGAAACGAAAAAATGAAAACAGAAACAAAAAATTGTTCGTTTCGTGCCCATCTCTAATGTGTAGGTAGAATTGAAAATAGCTAAATAAAACACTTTCTACCTTTAGAAGACAAAGTATACAGCCGCAGAGACCAACTGCCCAATATTTTGTTTAAGACTGAAAAAAGCACTTATACTGAAATTGCTAGCCAATGATGGGTAAAATAACAAGAATCAACACATCTTTATGTAAAAATATATTCTTTGTATTACATAACAAAAACCGAGCTTTATCAAAAAATATGAAAATAATGCCTGGTAAGTAATCAAAAGCTTACCTATCACAGGCACATGTCTGTTAGCAATATTTACAACAGCAATATAACTTAGTTCTATATACACTTGCTTAAGTTACAGCAAAACCCTTCTGTTGATTTAATGCCACAAACAGAAGATTATAATTGTAACTTAGCTAACGCATAAACATTTATCATTTGTAAAACATGTCCCATAGCTTTACTCATGCAAACACACAGCAAAAAGAGAGAAGAAATAGTCAGTACATTTTAACTCTAACAGAGCATGTAGATCAGAGTGACTGATTCTAAAAAAGAATCGGCAAAGAATGAAGCTTGAGACTTTACTTAAATACTCTTTCTGCTACTGAATCAATTACACTTGCCCGACGCAGCAGAAACCTGTAGATACCACACCCTAAACACTTAGTTTGCTTTCTTACTTCATTGCAGGTAAGTCTGCAAACTTCAGTATTTAATTTATGTTTTCACTTTTCTTGGTAGAAACTTCATCAGAACTGTGAACTGGCTGGTGAGCGCTACCCAATCTTTCCAAAGGGTTCTTCTGGGTGCATCACGCAATGGCCAATTTCCGGTTTCTATTATGGCAACCGCAAGTGTTAACGTGGTTTTTAAAAATTAGCACTACAGCATCCCTGGAGTCTCCTTCCTCAACGCCACAAAACTCGCTTTCCACAAAATCAAATCCCGCGAAAAGCAGCTGGAATCTAGTTGAGTGGTTACGCCAAACCTACGCACAATGACTTCGAACCTTGTGTGATTGCATTGGCACTATGTTTCCCATGCTAGTTTCCGTCACTTATAACTTTGACATGGAATTTTTATTCTCTCTTTAACGGCTCGCGTTCTCTTGTAGCTTTAATGTTGTCTTTTAATGCTGCAAGATGTCCATCAATTCCCTATTCTCAATACTTGAACATGTCTTAATTGTACTGGACTGTATATTATCCCTCATTACTGTAAGCTGCCTTGGGATGGTGACAAAAATCTACTATTGCCCTTTGAACCTCAAACCTTGCCGTGTTAAGGGCAGTTTGGTCCTCAATGGACCATCTGGACTGCAGGCATGTCCAAACTTCAGATGTTTTGGACCATAACTCCCACAGTCCTTTGCCATTGGCATTCTAAGCTTAGATTCTGGGAGTTGTGGACCAAAAACATCAGGAGGGCTGAAGTTTGGACATGCCTGATCTGGAGCCATTACCTGCACAAAAGACCCACTCCTTGACCATTGGTATGCACCGATCCATTCGCTTCCACCTCTGGGCTCTCCTTGTGGGATAGAGTCTTTGCGATGTGTGGGGACTCTTGATCGAGCCTTCTCCATTCCCAGATTCTCCGTGCCACATCTCGGCTCTTGAGAGATGTTATTTTGCAAGGAAACAACCAACAGGAAATGCCCCCCCTCTCTTTTCTGCTCCCCTACGCCTGCCAGAAGGCTGCTTATTCTCAATTCGAGTGGTGATGGAAATCTATTCGGGCAGCATGTTCCCCAAAAATGGATGCCGGGAAGTGGGGGGAGGCCCCCCAGGTTAGACCTAAGTGGCCAGCTTTCCCGAAAGCACATTAAAATGCACGGCAAAAGCCTCCGACCCTCCAGGAAGCAATGCCCTGCATGGGAAGAAGGACGGGGAAATTCACTGGCAGATTTCCCAAACTTGCTGATTATCACTGCATCCCGAAAGAGGCTTAGTCTTTGATGGCATCATTGCACTGCTTCCCTTTTTCTGCTCCTCGAGGGAGATTCGTGGTTGCCTGTTTGCAGCGCAAGCGGTAATCACCTTTAGCGGCCCCTGGAAAGATGAACCCGTTGTAGGTCGCATCAATCCCAAGGCCCACAAGTTATGTCTTCGGGTGGAGTTCTGTTCTAGCAGGGAATCAGTTCGGCGTGGCGAAGTACGTTGGCTCTTTCTAAGAGAGAATTTAAAGCATCCCGTTTCTTGGATCGATGGTGGCCGACGGAGAAGTTCTAAGGCCATGGCGTAAAGGTCAAGAAATCAGACAATGCATGCAAGGCAGAAACCCATAGTATTCCTGTCCATGAATGGGAAACGAGACAGGTGGATTGTTACAGCTGATCATTCAGGATAAATAAACAGGAGAAGTAATGCAAGGATGTTTCTAGGTTTTTGGACATAGGGTAACTCTGGGCTGTTGACAGAGGTCTCCTTTTGGAACGAGAATCGTTGGAGTTGCACTGGATGGCCCTTGAGTTCTCTTCCAACTTTATGATTCTATGATTTCCTTTCTTATGGCAAGGCTCAGCTAATTATGCATCTAGCATTTTGTTGAGGGGGGTCAGTTTGGCGTGGCCTTGAAATAATGGCTGTCCTTTTTAGCACACTTCTGCACAGATCTGCATGGCTGTCACGGGGTAGAGAGATTTAATAATATTGATAGCAATCAATCAATCAGTTCAGTCAGTTCAAAACCCTTATTGGCATTAAACTAAACAGTCAAGATGGTAGATTCCTGATCATCTAAAATAGGCATAATCAGGTTGCGTTAAGATTCTTTGTAGAGTCATCTTAGCTCATTGCAATAACTAGGCTTTTGGCTACACAGTCAAATCAGGTTGGACAGCAATCTAACAACAACAACAACAACAGCAACAACATCAACAACAAATGCAGTTAAGGCTAGAATAGAAAAATCATCTGAGTCCCCCACATGTAGACTCTGTAAAGAGGCAGATGAAACTATTGACCATATATTGAGTTGTTGCAAAAAAATTGCTCAGACTGATTACAAACGACATCATAATGTAGTTGCTCAAATGGTCCACTGTATCTGGTTTTAAGACTGGAGATTACACCTCTCTATTATGGTTTGTCACCTGGGATGGTCTTTTCCTCCAGGAATCTGTCCAATCCCCTTTGGAAGGCATCCAGGCCAGATGCCATCCCCACCTCCTGTGGCAGGGAGTTCCACAGACTAACAACACGCTGGGTGAAAAAATAGGTTCTTTTGTCTGTTCTTACTCTCCCAGCCAAGTGTGTGTGGGGGCGGGGCTCTGAGGACAGAAAGATGATGAAACTGTTATGATGAAACCGTGATCTGAACTTCAGAAGAGTGCTCCAAAACACCGAGCCGCCAACCCCAATGAATTTTTTTTTTTAAATTTAAAGTTACAAGCTGCTGCAGAAGTAATGAACAGAGATTGGGGGTGGAGGGTGTGTGTGTTAAAATGCAAACAGGAACAGGCATTGGTGAGAAAATGTGGACCGGTGGACAGATTTTGGAGTCCTCAAAGGACACGTCGCTGGCTATTATGTCACTGGGAATATCCACATGCAATGAACGGCGGGAACATAGCCCTTAACAGCAGGCTTTGTGAAATGATGGGGCTCCATCATTTTGCCCTTGTCGTTATGCGCCACCATGCTGCTTCCGACTGGTGGTGGTCCTGTACATGAACCGTCTCCAAAATGTCCTGTCTTTCAAGATTCCTGCACAGCTCTTCTACAGGCAGCCTCGTGGCTTCCTTTAGAGGGTCAGACAATCTCACAGTGAATCCTCCTCTTTTCCTCTTGCCTCCCACTTTTCTCCAGCATAAGGGTCATTTTTCCGGAGAATTCTGCCTTTCTCATGAAGCAGCCAAAGTCAGACAGACTCATCATCTTTGCCTCCGGAGAGAGTCCAGCCTTGATTTGATCTAGGGCCCACTTATTCATCTTTCTGGCAGTCTAGAGCAGGGGTCCTCAAACTAAGGCCCGGGGGCCAGATGCGTCCCCCCTTGGTCTTCAATCCAGCCCCCGGGACCAATTGCAGACCCCCCCACCTACCGCCTGCTTTGCGAGGAAGCCAGCCACCGCAGCTGCTTCTATTAATGAGGCAGTTCAAAGCGGTGGGCTATGTCGCTTCCCCCACTCCCTCCACCCACCGCCCAGATGATTGGCACGCTGGCTGGTGGGGCAATTCAAAGTGGGAGGGCCACAGCATGCTCCCCTGCTCCCCCCACCTGCCCCTCCCCCCCTTTTTCCATGTTGGCCCTTTTTTGGGGGGGACTGTGGTCCGGCCGCAGTGGTGTCTGGGGTGTGTGTGCGGATCGGTCTGCTGTTTGAAAACTTTGAGGACCCCTGGTCTAGAGTATCTAATTAATTGCAGCATTAATTGAGACTTAGCGGAATAAGTTCAGACCCTTCTTTTATTCTGTTTTTCCCATCTGGCTGCATTGGCCGGGGACCACTTTCTGTGAAAAGGCAGGCAGATTCTGACAATAACAAATAAACCTTGGAAAAGGTTGTGACTTGCACAGCAGAACGCATACATTTTTAATTTTATTTATTTATTTATTTATTTATTTATTTATTTATTTATTTATTTATTGCAAATGGACACGATGCTGTTCCAAGGAAGCTCGACGTGCTGATTCTTTGCTTTTGTGGCTGGCAAAGCCAAAAGACGCCGGCATATTAATAAACGCTACCAGTAATGGCAGGAAATATTCTGCAGCGGTGGCTGTATTTTTAACGAAGAGTGAATTAGCGAGTTCTACTCTGGTATGAGAAAGGGGTAAGGGAATGGCGATGTTTCAGTGGCCAAATGCCACCTCAAGGGCACTTTAGATTGCACTGTGCCCATTAAATATACTGGGATGGACATCTATGCCCGTTTGCCAAATGGTGCCTGGCAACGTCTCCGCGGATATTCAGATGGGAACTGGAAGAAAAACAGTGTGCCATGGAATGTGAGCTCCTTCTCTCGAATCTTCCCGTTTTAATCCAGAATGTTCCTTTCCATCTTCTCTCCCCTTCGGTTTTCCATTCCCCAACCATTGGTTTAGAGGATGAGCTTCAGAGGGACACTGATTGAGCCAGAGCAGAGTTCCCACAAAAAGATGGGAGGTCCGATGGGAACAGCGCTATAACCAGTGGAGGTGCCTTAGAAGGTTGCTTTTGGACCCAAGGGACATGGTAGACAACTCCCACAAAAGGAGGCATTTAGTCATGAATAGAGATGGGCACGAAATGAACAATTTTTTGTTTCCGTTTTTGTTTTTTCGTTTCGTTACATAACAAAGCGACAAATGAATTTTGTCTCAAAAATGAAACGAAACCAACAGAAACACTGGAAATTTTGTCGTGCGTTTCATTTCCGTTACTGTAATATGAGTGAATTGCTTAAAATCCTAAAAAAAAAAATCACAAAAAATGAAATAAATGGTAACGAAATGGTAACGAAACAAACGAAAACGAAAATGATTTTTTGCAAAAATTCGCGCAAAATGGAAACGAACCGAAACGGACCCTCCAAATGACAAACGACAAACGAAATGCCATTTTTTTTATTCGTGCCCATCTCTAGTCATGAACAATACATTGGACAGCTCCCAGTGGAGTTCTCCCACAAGGAGGCATTCCCGCAGGCACAGACCTTGGACAGCTCCAAGTAGAGTTTTCCTAGACCAGCGATGGCGATTCAGAACCGCCTTATTTTTCGCAAAGTATCAATACGGCAATTTAACCTGAATACAGTGGTATCCCGGGTTACAAACGCTTTGGGTGCTACCCTTCAGGAAAGCGAGGATCTAAGTCGGCATGTCCAAACGTTGGCTCTCCAGATGTTTTGGACCACAACTCCCACAGTCCTTTGCCACTGGCAATGCAGGCTTTGGAATTCTGGGAGTTGTGGTCCAAAACATCAGGAGGGCCAAGGTTTGGACATGCCTGACTAAGAGCAGGCTTTGGAATTTCCTGCGGCCGCAGCAAAGGTGCCGTGACTGGAAAATTCAAAAACCTGCTCTTCGATCCTCGCTTTCCCGAAGGGTAGCACTCCATCCGCCTCTCTGCCCTGGGCAGAGTTGGGGGGTGACATCATCGGGAAAGCCAGAGGGAGTGGCAGCGACTTGGGAGCTTGTTCGTAGCCCCGGTTTACTCTCCAGCCACGCCGCTCCGGGCACCCCCAAAGTGGCGTGGCTGGAGAGTAAACTGGGGCTACGAACAAGCTCGCAAGCCACCACCTCCCATTCGGCTGGCTCTCTGCACAGAGCACAGTGGGATGCTCTGATCAGTGGAGGAAGTGCCATGACTGCAAGGGGGTGATGTTGCGTGCCCCCAGAAAGGGCTCCGTGTGCCACCTTTGGCACCCGTGCCATAAATTCACCAACACTGACCTAGAAAGGAGGCATTCCCGCAGGGACAGACCTTGGACAGGTCCCAGGGGTGTTCTAGATAATGAGCCATTCCTGCAGATGTGGGCTGGGAGAGTGAGAACAGACAAAAGGAAATATTTTTTCACCCAGCGCGTTGTCAGTCTGCGGAACTCCCTGCCACAGGAGGCGGTGATGGCATCTGGCCTGGATGCCTTCAAAAGGGGATTGGACTGATTCCTGGAAGGAAATGTCCATCACGGGTTACAAACCATGATGGAGATGTGTCATCTCCAGGCTTAAAACCAGGGTACTTCAAGGGCCAGATGCATGGGAGTGGGATCAGGAGACGGATATCTAGCCTTGTGGGCTCCCAGAGGCATCTAGTGGGGCCACTGTGAGATCCAGGAAGCTGGACTAGATGGGCCGTTGGCCTGATCCAGCATGGCTCTTCTTATGTTCTTATGTATCCCTGTGTGGAATCTTCCCCATGGGTCCTATCAGTGTCTGTACCCCTAAAGTCCATTCTGTTGGAATACCTTTTTTTTGGGGGGGGGGGAACTCCCCTGGGGCTCAGGGGGCTGCCATCCTGGGCTGCTCCAGATGGAGGTCTTCTAAGCATTCCAACAGAAGTCTCCCTTGTTGGAAATGGATGTCGCACAGAAATCAGTGGGACAAGGCGATGGCTCCATCGCTCCCAAGGTGATGGTTCCTCCCGAGTAGAGCGGTTGTGCTTCAGAAACAAACCCGTGCCCTGTTTTCACCATCCGGTTTTTAAAACCTACTCCCGGCTTCCCGGCAATTGCATTAAGCCTGCCTGTGGCTCGTGCGTTAAAACGTGATGCCTCTTCCTCCACGCCTGTTCTTTTTATTACTCACAGAGAAGCATTTGCAGTAATTAAACTGAAGACTGTCGCAGGCATAAACAGGACTTTATGTACCCAACGCAGTAGAGAATAATGCTCAAGTATATTCAAACAGGCAACAAGTATGCTTGTATTGTTCTGAGCCCAGTCTGTCATAATACATTGTTTACATTTTGCTTAATATATATTTGCCCAATACCATATATTTTTATCTACCAGCTACTCTTGAACCCTTTGCGGGCTACCGGTAGCCCACGGTCTATCTGTTGCGCGGGCCTGACATAGTATATCTCATAGACTCATAGACTAGTGAAGTTAGAAGGGCCTTACATGGCTGTCAAACCCAACTCCTTCCTCCACACAGGAAAATGCTGCTCCTACTATTGCTGTGTGTTTTTGTGCAGCTCGGTTTGGTTTGGTTGTGTTTGGTAGCGGATTGTGATGACAACGACGAAGATGAGGATGACTACCCATTAAAATATGGTCATGTTTTCAGCGAGGGCAACTTAAGACTGGCACAGGCACCAGCTTCCTAGACTAAACCAAGCAGAGAACTCATTTGTGCCTTCAAGATAATGTACGGAACAGTAGAAACAACATAATCCAAGTCTCTGTGAATGTTGGGTCTTTCGTAAAGTCCGGCTCTGACTGGCCGCATCTTTCGCACAGGATTCTTTCTTAATCTTATCGGTAAATCTTTGCCGTTCTTTGTATACCAGGCCTGCACAACAGGTGGACCGTGGGCTACCGGGAACCCCACGAAGGGTTCAAAAGTAGCCCAATGGTCATCAATTTAAAAAGTGAGGGGATAAGTTCTCCACCCC
>JAHTLZ010000089.1:2253809-2270153 GCA_023846285.1 Phrynocephalus versicolor | reverse complement strand
ATCTAGTGGACCCTTGTATAACAAACAGTTTGTATAACATAAAATTTGTACAACATAAAATATTCTGGAGAGAGGGGGAATCGCCTATGGGGCAAATCTGTACAACATAAAAATGGGATTACTTCATTTTGAATGCATTCCTATGGGAAATTTGTATAAAGGAAAATTTGCTTAACATAATTTCATTTGCTTAACATAATTTCATTTGGAATGAATTAATTCCTTTATACATGGTACCACCGTATATAAAATCTCACAAAAAATCCCATCCCTTGTGGAAATGATTTGTCACTATCACTTAGTGGATGAGCCTCGTGGCGCAGTGGTTAAATGCCTGTACTGCCGCTAAAACTGTGATCAGGACCTGGGGTTCAATCCCAGGTAGCCGGCTCAAGGTTGACTCAGCCTTCCATCCTTCTGAGGTCGGTAAAATGAGTACCCAGCTTGCTGGGTGAGGGGGCAATGTGTAGCCTGCACACTGTAATTAAAAACTGTAAAACCGCCCAGAGACTACGTGAAGTGGTATGGGGCGGTATATAAGTGGAACACTTTGTTGCCATCCCGTGACTTGTTTGTCAACAAAATATCCTGCAGCCTCAGTAGTATCCCCGCCCACTTGGCCTTTTGTAAGGGCTATGGGCTCTTGGCCAAGAAAGGTGAGACTTGAGTCCCAAGATGGATCCATGCAGGAGACCTCAACCTTAGATCTCCAGAGGTTCTTGGACTACAACTCCCAGAATTCCTGGCCCGCACAGCAAGCAGTGAAGATTAAATGGTAAACAAGGTTGGGGAAAAGTGAGGGCTCCTGTTTTCGTGCCACCACAGATGCACTGTACGAGGCGGTCCTCTCTTCCGCAGGTTGTGTGGCACTGCATCTCCCCCCTTCCTCCCTCTGAAAATTGCATAATAGCCCCAAATCTGTCAGATGCTTTTAAAATCCTCATTCCTCTCCTTGCCCTCGGAGGGAATCCCTTACGGCCTGTATTATATTGTGCTAACTGGACACGGTGTGGTTTGAACTGTCACTGGATGGAGAGGGGAAGTGGGTTTTGTTAGATCTTCCAACCACTGGGGCCACCCCATTGGGAGCCCCAAAGAATCCCAGCTGAGAAAGGTGAGACTTGAGTCCCAAGATGGATCCATGCAGGAGACCTCAACCTTAGATTCCCCAGAGGTTCTTGGACTACAGCTCCCAGAATTCCTGGCCCACACAGCGAGCAGTGAAGGCTTCTAGAAGTTGTCATCCAAGAACATCTGGAGACCCACCGTCTCTAGTGGCTGCATCTTTTACCGTTTAGCTTAGGCATGTCCAAACGTCGGCCCTCCTGATGTTTTGGACCACAACTCCCAGAATTCCAAGCCTGTATTTCCAATGGCAAAGGACTGTGGGAGTTGTGGTCCAAAACATCTGGAGGGCCGAAGTTTGGACATGCCTGGAACTTTAGCACAAGGGTGGAGCTCCATTTCTCTTTTGCACCAAAACGGTTGCACGACGCATCGAACAACCAACTGCACAGCTCATGGGTGTGTGTTTTCCCCTCTTCTCCACGGCCTTTCCTCGGGGAGAAGCTAAGAGGAAAACAGTGCCTTTGGGCTGAAATCCAGAAAGACCAACCTGGGCTGATGATCATTCCCATTTCCTGCCATCCAGATAAAGAGGCTGCGGCAACGGATACCAATCAGAAGGACCTGAGTTCAAATCCTTGCAACAGCCAACATTATAATGCCATTATACAAAACAATAGTAAGGCCCCACCTGGAGTATTGTCTACAATTCTGGTCTCTGTACCTCAAAAAAGACAGAGTGGAACTGGAAAAGGTACAGAAGAGAGCGACTAAAAGGATTACTGGGCTGGGGGCACCTCCCTTATGAGGAAAGGCTAAAACATTTGGGGCTCTTTAGTCTGGGAAAAAAGTTGCCTGAGGAGGGATAGGATGGAGACGTACAAAATAATGCAGGGCATGAGGAAAGTGGATAGAGGGATGCTCTTCTCCCTCTCACAAAATACCAAAACTAGGGGACATCCACTCAAATTGAGGGCTGGGAGAGTAAAAACTGACAAAAGAAAATATTTTTTCACCCAGCGCGTTGTTAGTCTGGAACTCCCTGCCACAGGAGGTGGTGATCGCCTCTGGCCTGGATGCCTTCAAAAGGGGATTGGACAGATTCCTGGAGGAAAAGTCCATCACAGGGTACAAACCATGATGGAGATGTATCATCTCCAAGCTTAAAACCGGGGTACCTCAAGGACCAAATGTAGGGGAGTGGTATCAGGAGACAGAGATCTAGTCTCGTGCGCTCCCAGACACATCTGGTGGGGCCACTGGGAGATACAGGAAGCTGGACTACATGGGCCATTGGCCTGATCCAGCATGGCTCTTCTTAGGTTCTTATGTTATTATATAACACTGCAATGCTTCCATGGGAGCTCTTGGGCCAGCTGTGATCTTTATCGCCCCGGGCTGTTGGGAGTTCTTTGAAGGAACTGTTGTCTCTCCAAACAGTTTGGGATTACAACCCCCATAATCCACGATCCTGGACCTGCAGGGCGAGACTGATGGACACGGTAGTCCCTAACCTATGGACAGCCTAGGGTTCTTGGAGCCCTAACCACACCATGGCATATATTTCCTTCTTGTTTCAGTGATAAACCCCGGGACCTCTTATTTAAACGGCAGCGGTGGGTGGTGGGATTTGTAGTCCCCTGAAAAAGCAACTTGACTCCCAAATTTATTTATTTATTTATTTATTTATTTTTGCATTTGCGAGTGAGTAATTTTTGACCAGCCTTTCTGCCCAGGTGGTGCCGAGTGAGTCAGCGCAAAGGTGTTGGAATCCACAAAAGCTAAACTCTTCCTCAAATGTCACTCGCGGGGAATTAAACCTCCAAACATGCTCACGTCCCAGTTTCTATTTCGGGAAAGTTGGTTTGGCAAGGCTGAGGGAAAACCTTAGGTGAGACGAGAGGGTGATCGCTAGAAAGATGTCCAGCGTCGGCCGATGAGGGAAGGCCCTCTTAGCATGCCGGAAATGTCTGAGCATCTCCAAAGATTTAGATCTCACCGTAGAACCATGAGCGGCGGAGGAAACACGGAAGAAACAATGCCATGTTTTAGCCTTGGTTAAAATATGCATTCTGGGCTTGATCCAAAACATCGTCTCGCATCTTTCAAGGCCTCGAGTCTACAATCCTATAACCATTTCCCTGGGAATCGGCATCAGAGAGGAGGACATTTCATTTGGTCTGCCTTTTTAAAATGGAGTCAGTGTACTTTTTTTAAAAAAATGGTCTCTGTTTTGCCTTTCTCCCTATTATGGGTGACTCACCAATCATGAACAGGCAAACCAGTTTAAAAACATGGTAAATTATGACACACACACACACACACACACACACACACAAAACCACACTGCATATTAAAACAATCAGTTGAAAGAGTTTTTAAATGGCTTAAAAGCAGACTTAAACATGCATACAATAATGCTGAATCGAGCTGCTGGAGAGGGTCAGTGGTTGAGGACTCTGGTTGTGGTGGAAGAAGTTGGGAGTTCAAATCTCCCCAGGACCTCCTTGTCAGGGAAGGGATGTGGTAATTTTTAAGGTCCTGCCCGGCCGTGCCGTTCCAAGATTGCAATTCACACTGGGGAGGAAAGGGGGATGGAATTCATTGCCTTATGAGGTCATAAAAATTCAGTTGCCTTATGATGACATACAAAGCCCTAAACCAGTGATGGCAAGCCTTTTAGAGACCGAGTGACCAAACTGCGATTCAAAACCCACTAATTGTTCGCAAAGTGCCAATACCGCAATTTAACCTGAATACAGGTGGCTGTGAAGGGGCGATGTTGGGTGCCCACAGAAAGGACCCTGTAGATCAGTGACGGCGAAACTTTTAGAGACTGAGTGCCCAAACTGAGGTTCAAAACCCATTCATTTTTCACAGAGTGCCAATACAGCAATTTAAACTGAATACAGGTGCCATAGGTTCACCAACACTGCCCTAAATGGTTTAGGACCTTGCTATCTGGCAGAACAGCTCCTGCCGCAAAATATTGAAGAGGGAACAGGTTTGTTTTCCATGGCTTCAGAGACTAGGACTCGGGGCAATGGTTTCAAACTAGAGGAAAAGAGATTCCATTTGAACATTCGGAAGAACTTCATGATGGTTAGAGCTGTCTGGCAGTGGAAGATGCTGCCACAAAGGAGGGTGGTGGAGTCTCCTTCTTTGGAGGTTTTTAAGCAGAGGCTGGATGGCCCATCTGTCAGAAATACTGTAATGGGGGTTCCTGCATGGCAGGGGCTTGGACTAGATGGCCCTTGAGGTCTCTTCCAACTCTAGGATTCTATGATCATCTCAGGGAGGGCATCTTTTGACAAGAAATGGCGCGTTCTCAGTGGTGACTCCTCACCTCTGGAATCAACTTCTCTCCCGGTCTTTAAGCAACATCTGAAGACGTGGCTATTTAAAAAGGCATTCCCTGGGTATTAATATATGCTATGAAGGATTCACGGTTTATGCGCTTTTTTGTTTGTTTGTTTGTTTTTAGGCCATCTTGCTCCTGTTTGATGCTTAGATAGATATTGTTTTATTTCTTATCGTGTTTTTATTATTGGATTGTTTATTCATTGTGTGTTTTGATTGACATTGGTTCAACTTTGTCAACCGCCCAGAGTAGCCCTGCAGCTAGATGGAGCGGTAAATAAATAAATAAATAAATAAATAAATAAATAAATAAATAAATAAATAAAGCCATCAGAGCAATTAACACCATGGGTGGAACCGATCTACAGCAGTGGTTCTCAACCGGTGGGTCCCCAGATGTTCCTGGACTGCAATTCCCAGAAATCCTGGCCAGCTCAGCTAGTGATGAAGACTTCTGGGTGTTACAGTCCAGGAACTTCTGGGGAACCCCAGGTTGAGAACCACTGGTCTACCGGATAAACTTTTGTGCTTAGCCACAGAGTTAGATGTTGGGAGTAGAGATGGGCACGAAACGAACAATTTTTCGTTTCCATTTTCATTTTTTTTGTTTTGTTATGCCACAAAACGACAAACGAATTTTGTCTCTAAAATAAAACGAAACGAACAGAAACACCGGAAATTTTGTCGTGCGTTTCGTTTCCGTTACTGCAATATAAGTGAATTGCTTAAAATCCTAAAAAAAAAAATCACAAAAATTAAAATAAAAGGTAACGAAACGGTAATGAAACGAACGAAAACAAAAACGTTTTTGTTTTTTTTGCAAAAATTCACGAAAAACGGAAACGAACCAAAACGGACCCTACAAACGACAAACGACAAACAAAATGCCATTTTTTTGAATCGTGCCCATCTCTAGTTGGGAGTTCAATCCCCCATGGGGAATGGACTCAATTGCATTCTGAAGTAAGCCAAGTCATCTCCAGTGGGGGCGAACCTTCAGCACTCCAGATGTTTTGGACCACAACCCCCCACAGTGCTTTGTCATGGGCAATCTAGGCTCGGAATTCTGGGAGTTGTGGTCCAAAACATCTGGAGTGCAGAAGGTTCACCACCACGGCTGTATGCATCACCTTCTAAAATTGGGACACCGCCAATGTCCTTCCATAAGAGAGTCTCCAATGTGTATCCACCTACTCGAGGCTCTCATTCAGAAAATCTTCCTTCCGTTTCCTCTCCAGACCTAAACCATGACCTTCTTATGTGATATGCCTTCAACCTTCCAGGAATTTTATTATTATTATTATTATTTTGAATAATTTTTTTTTACCCCACCAAAGGAAAAGGACCCAAGGCGGCTTACAGTAATGAGGAACAATATACAGTCCAGTACAATTAAGACATGTTCAAGTTTAAAACCAGGGAATTAGAAAAGGTATCTTAAATGTTATAGGGTAGATGTATTATACTACATATCTTGACTGCCGCTAGAAGTTCTTGGGCCCAAATGTGGAAAAATGGAAACATACCTAAGGAGGAAACAATTATACAAAAAAAAAAAATCTTAGACTGTGCTGAGATGGAGTGAATGACATTGAGAATTAAAGAAAAAAGAGGATATTACTCAACATGGAATAGATTTTATGATTGTTTGGAGAGAAGAAATGATGCATTAGGTGGTACTAAGATGTGATGTAATTAATATTAAGTGCACCCAGACAATAAGATGAATGACAAATGGAACTGTGTGTAGCAATTAACTTAGAAAGGTGAAATGTTAAGATGATGGAATATTAATAAACTTATTATTTAAAAAAGGCATCTTACAGCACTCAAAGGCAACATTTAAAGCTAAAGGAGAATGCAAGCAGTTAAAGAGAACAGTAATTCCACGTAATCCTGTATGGTAGACCATATAAAAGTTATGAAGGATGGAAGCTAACATTGAAAACAGAGTGTCGGTGCCATTACACCAGGGGAGATATAAACACAAAGTTATACGTAGTTATAAGCACAAAGCCTGTGTAGATTCATATTAAAGTGACATAATAGGTAGACCATCATTCAGGGAAAGCTTGCCTGAAGAGAAAAGTCTTTGCCTGTTTCTGGAAAGACAGCAGAGATGGGGCAGCCCTGGCCTCCAGTGGGAGGGCCGAGAAGGCCCTTTTGTGTGTTCCCACGAGATGTACCTGTGAGGGTGGCGAGATGTGTAATCTCTGGGCTTAAAACCAGGGTACTTCAAGGGCCAGATGCAGGGGAGTGGTACCAGGACGCACCTGGTAGGGCCACTGTGAGATACAGGAAGCTGGACTAGATGGGCCTTTGGCCTGATCCACCAGGGCTCTTCTTAGGTTCTTATGGAGAGAAAGCCAGATGTAATCATGCAGAATGACCCAGTCATGTCAGCTCCGGAGAAAATTCACGACCTTCTAATGAATGAAGGAGGAGCATACGGTGGCTCCGGGAGGGTCAAATTTGGACCCCTTCCCAGGTCTTGGGGGGGGGGGTGGTTCTGTGGCAAGAGCAACAGAAAAAGGGAGAAAAGCCATAAAGGAGGCTTGTAGGATGCAGTTCTAGATCAAATCAATATTCCTATGGAGCCACAGATCCCCGTCAAATCCATAAGGATCAGCAATTGTTCCCTAAGCACCGCATTTGAAAGACCAGCCTTCACGGGGCACCAGATAGACTCTCTCAGAAATATGCAGCACTTCTTTCCATCGGTTTGTATCGCAACATTCCCTGTCATTGTTCGGTGTATGTGGCGTTTTTCTGAGATGTCGCATCATTTACTTCTTATCTTTAACTCCACCTACTATCATCCTGTCCCGTTGTTCATTTGTTTATTTACTTATGTATTTATTTATTTGATTTTTATACCACCTACTATTGTCCTGTCCCATTGCTCATTCATTCATTCATTCATTCATTCATTCATTCATTCATTCATTCATTCATTCATTCATTCATTTGATTTTATACCACCCATCGGGCAAATGAGATCACTTTCCCTCCCTCCCTTCATTTGCTCTGTGATTTATGTCAAATTTAAGATCTGTCTTCTCCACCAGCCTGTTTCCTCTCAGATGTAATTCCCAGGGCATTGCTGGTTCTTGGACTAAGACTCCCAGGGCGCCTTTGCCACCCAGTTGTGCTCACCAAGATTTCTGGGAGTCGTAGTTCCAAGAACATCTGGGGACCAAAGGGTGGGAAGACCTGGTCTAGTCCACACATCTGGAAGGCTGACGATGTCTATTGAAGATGGATGGCTCACCCCCAAAATTGGTGTAACTCAGGCATGTCCAAACTTCGGCCCTCCTGATGTTTTGGACCACAATTCCCAGAATTCTAAGCTTAGATTGCCAATGGCAAAGAACTGTGGGAGTTGTGGTCCAAAACATCTGGAGGGCCAAAGTCTGGACATGCCTGGTGTAACTCAATAAATGAAAACGTTCTACGCAGCTTTGAAATCATGCAGGAATGAACCCACTGGGACTTTTTAAGGAAATGTGAATAGGAATGCACAGTAATAGCTCTTGTGGGTTTTTCGGCTGTTTGGCCATGTGCTGGAAGTTTTTCTTCCTGGTGTTTCACCAGTCTCTCAATCTCACTCTCTACCCAAGAGCACAGAGAGAACTCCTAGTTCCCTGAGCTCCTTGCCCTCTGAAGATGCCGGCCACCGAGACTGGCCCAAACGTCAGGAGTAAAAACGTCCAGAACACGGCCAAACAGCCCGAAAAAACCGCAACAGCCATTACTGTGCATTCCTATTCACATTTCCTTAAAAGTCCCAGTGGGTTCATTCATCCTTAAACTTTGGCGATTGTTTTCGAGGATCGCTGTGTGAACTCAATGGGACTGAAAGCACGTTGAGATCCTTCAGCTGCCAATGAGGTTGAATTTTGACCCCAAGACAGCGAGAGATCACTATACGAAGAGTCAAAATCAACGGGACTCGGTCCGACCCCTGAGGTCCTGTTGATTTCATTCCTACAAATGAAAAAAGATTGGATTCAACCGGAAAGTCTTCGTTGTGTTTCTTGGGTTTTTGGCTCTACCCTGGAGCAAAGTTGATTTCATTTCACAACCAGTCTCTTCCAGTTCCTTATTAAATCATGTCTCTCAGATGATCCCAACAGCGTGCCTTATTCAAGGTTGCTGGGCTTGTTTCACCGATCATGCTCCATCTTGCACCAGATTTGCGACCCAGGTGACTCCAGAGTCCCCAACCTCCGTTTCTTTTAGACCGGTCTTGGTTTCCCCCAGCCTTGCTTGGTCCTTGCTGGCTGCGAACCTTCTCGGTGTTCAATTCCTGTGTGTGTGACTTGTTAATGCTCCTTCTGCCCTGTGTCTTTAGGCCACATACGGAAGATTTCAGCATGGACTCTTCCCTCTCACAGTAAGTTCACTTCCTCCCGCATGCGCCTAGGGCTTGCCTCCACGGTCCAACTTGGAACCGTCTCTCTTTGGCTCGGTTCCTTAGAGCCTGGTGGTACTCACTCCTTGAAATGTTGGGTGCTTTTTCAGTGTCAGGGGTGAAAATGCAGGCTAGGAGAGAGACACAGTCAGAGCGGTGGAAGAACGTCTGTGAATAGTATCGCCGCTTAATGAATTTGATGGCGAGTGGAACAAGACCCGTAAAAAGGACAGGCAGCTTGCGTGCAACTTCATACATGCAAGGGGAAAGGCGGGGCTTGCAATAAAAGACGCTGTTTGCATGCACGAAAGGTGGCCAATGTATTTCTCTCCTCATGTGTCTCGTTTACCATTTGATTGTAATTAATGAGCTCCGTCTCTGATGCGTACAGCCAGTGCAGCTCATTTTCTGAGACATCTTTTTTTTAAAGCACCGCAGTTAGCAAGGATAACAGTAATCTATCTTCCGAATAAGCCGACATCAAAATAAAAGCGTGGGATCAAATTCCGGCTCCCGGGAATGGCTTTTCTTGAACGCTCTCCAACTGCTCAAACAGCCTTTTCCTTCTTGGTGGTGTTGGATGCAAGCAAGGAACGGACGTGACCTTGCCTGGAGATGGAAGGTGGTGACAGAAAGGGGGGGTTATGACAGTCGGGAACTTTGTCGGTTCCACTTAAATCAGGCCTCTCCAAACTTCGGCCCTCCAGATGTTTTGGACCACAACTCCCACAGTCTTTTGCCTTGGCAATCTAAGCTTCAAATTCTAGGAGTTGTGGTCCAAAACATCAGGAGGGCTGAGGTTTGGACACACCTGACTTAAAAGTTGAAGGGAACAGGTGCACTGTGTTTGCCTGGCCTACCTCGCAGGGTGTGTGCTGAGGAAGGCAGAAGGACGACCGCCATCTTGGTTTACATCTCATTGGAGAAAAAGTGGGAACCAACAGCATTTTTAAAACGCACAGGTCGATTCTCACATCCATCCTGACCCGTTCCTGCACCAGCTTGCGACTTAAACGTATCATAGCTACATTTCCTCACAAAACGTGTGCTTCCGAACCTGCTTCATCTCAAGTGAGGCATTCCTGAAACACGATGGTGTTCAATATGGCCACGTACGTTTTCACGTGGGGAACTGCACCAGCAGGTTGAGAAAGCAGGGAATCTGAAAGAACGATGATGTTCGGTTTTGCGTGTTTATTGAAGCAGAGCTGTTTCAGTCGGTGGCCCAAGGTGGGATATCTCTGGCGTTTTTCCGTGTGAATATCGACCCACCTGCTCACCGACAGGCTCACATGGAAATGTAGCCTGGTTTTAGTGTCTCGGTCAGGGTTTGAACCCCCTTGCCTTTTTTTTTTCTCCTGGGGAGCAAATGACTGATAGCAAATGACTGATAGAATGTGAGTTTCAGGCGGCTTCCTCAGGGCAGGAGGTCCCATGTTGATCACAGACCTCCTGTCCTTCTTTGCTATCACCATTTTCGTGGCAGCAGTGATGCCTTGCATCTCTAACTCTGCGCTTGTTTGTTTATTTCCTGCCAGGGTCCAGGTGGAGTTTTATGTGAATGAAAACACATTTAAGGAACGGCTCAAGCTATTTTTCATCAAAAACCAAAGATCGAGTAAGTGTTTGTACTTTCAAGGTATCGGGTCTTCCTTCCTTCCTTCCTTCCTTCCTTCTTTCCTTCCTTCCTTCCTTCCTTCCTTCCTTCCTTCCTCTGTTTTGTGCCTGAATTTGGAATAAACAAACTGTACTAGGTAAGCTCACCATATCTCTCTCTCAATCTCTCTCTCTCTCTCTCTGTGTGTGTGTGTGTGTGTGAGAGAGAGAGAGAGAGAGAGAGAATAAAGATCAAACAGCTCATTCAAGGAAATGCATATGGCGTCCTGTAATGTTGTTCCTGTAGGCAGGCTGTTCTTTCAGACCACCATGCCTGAGCACTCACACTTGCCCACGAAGGCTCTTTTTACCTATCCATGTGTGTGTGGTGACTTCGTGACTCTATGTCCATGGAGTTTTCTTGGCAGGGAGTACTGCAGTGGCTTGCCAGTTCCTACTCCAGGTGCCTGCAACAGCACCTGGTATTCCCTGGTGGTCTCCCATCCAAGTACTAACCAGGGCCGACCCTGCTTAGCTTCCAAAATCAGGCGAGATCGGATGTCCTTAGGGCAATCTAGGCAGTATTTCTGCCAAGAAAACTCCATGGACATGGGGTCACGGAGAGTCAGTCACAACTGTAAGAACACAACACACACCTCTCTATAATTGGTCACAAAATGAAAACAAGGTAATGTGGCATCGGCCAGCTTTTCTCCTCTTTCCTCCCTCACAAAAAAAAAAAATCAATCAAAAATTTAAAATATTAAAAATACCTAGATTTCTATTTTAAGTTTTGAAAAAACTGGAATTTGGGGGTGCTGAACATTTCCTGTGATTTATCTAAAAGGTTGCTGCTTCTGATAGACTTCAGAGGTTATTTCTAAAATACAGTGTGGTACCTCAATTTATGAATTTAATCCATTCCGAATGCATGCTCTTAAGTCGAGCTGCTCTTAAGTCGGGGTACCTATCTAAAAATTAGAAAAAAATAAATGAAAAAAAAAAGAAAAAAAAAGAAAAAAAATGTAAGTCGAGCAGACCATATCTAAAATTTGTAAGGTGGCAGTTAAAACGTCAACAATTTTGCGCTCTTAAGTCGAATTGCAATTAAGTCGAGCTGCTCTTAAGCCTGGGTACTACTATATATATAATTTGCCTAGGGGAACATTAAAAATATGTATATAGCGGAATCTGATGCAAGGTGTACACAATCATCTTGTTGGGGGTAGAGGTGTTACACAATATCCACATATGGTTTAGACCAGTGATGGCGAACCTTTTAGACACTGAGTGCCCAAACTGCGATTCAAAACCCACTAATTCTTTTCCAAAGTGCCAATACAGCAATTTATCCTGAGTACAGGTGGCTGTGAAGGGCCGATGTCGGGTGCCCACAGGAAGGGCTCCGAGTGCCACCTTTGGCACCTGTGCCATAGGTTTGCCAATACTGGTTTAGACTGAGTCAGAGATAAAGAGTGGACTCTGATAAATGGTAGCTTTATTTATGGATCTGCTTTAGTGATGACTATTAATCAAGTTCTGATTCACATGTTCCAGTAACAGACAAAGAAAGCCCTTTTTTTTTAAAAAAAGTAAATGAATCAGAGGCAGACCGTAGCGCTAAATATTCACATGTCTTCCAAAGAAGCAACAGTGAATGTTTATTGTACGTTGTAGCCTGGGTTGTTTTTATTGTTGCGCCTTGCTGCAGCACGATCAAGCAGTAAACTGACCCACTCTGACCTGCTTGCATGACGTTTTCCCTTGCTTTCCACATTCGGTGGAAATCATAGACCTCTCAGTGCGCCATGTGATTCGTCGGTTTCTCACGTGCTTCTTCGGCTTACGAATTTGAGCAATCAAGGTTTCTTGCTAAAACAGCCTTATTCACACTTGAAGCCTTTTATATCGCTCCCTGGGTGGTGGTGTTTTTTTCCTACCAGCTGTACTGCCTGAGCGCTACACCGCCATCTGCTGCTCTAGAGCAGCATGGTAGCTTCTCTCCTGCAGATCTGTTTCATTCCTCCAGCAAGGATGCTTCTTTCTTACCGTTGGCAATTTAATAGGAAAGCACCTTTCATTCTGACCTAACTAGAGGGCCTCTTGAAGATCCTGAATCTGTCTTTTTTTCAGCCTTTCTAATCTCAGATCTTTTAGCCATTGGGTAGCTTAATGGACCAACAGTTGGGGCTCATCTAGACCAGTGCTTCCAAGTCTTAGGTCCTCATATGTTCTTGGACTAAAATACCCAGGAGCCTTCATCATGAGATTCCCTAGCCATGATTTCTGGGAGCGGTAGACCCACGATTGCGAACCATTGCTGTAGATCAGAGTCGCTCTCACACAAGGAATAAACATTTGAATCACTTGCAGTGAGGTGGCGCCCGTTGTTTGAGGTTGCCTAGGATATGATGTTATGATGTGAGGGGATATGACAGCCACGTGTAAATATTTGAAAGGATGTCCTACTGAAGAAGGGACAGGTTTGTTTTCCATGGCTTCAGAGACTAGGACTCGGGGCAATGGTTTGAAACTACAGGAAAAGAGATTCCATTTGAACATTAGGAAGAACTTCATGACAGTTAGAGCTGTTCGGCAGTGGAATATGCTGCCACAAAGGGTGGTGGAGTCTCCTTCTTGGGAGGTTTTTAAGCAGAGGCTGGATGGCCATCTGTCGGAAATATTGCAATGGAGTTCCTGCATGGCAGGGGGTTGGACTAGATGGCCCTTGAGGTCTCTTCCAACTCTATGATTCTATGATGCTGATAATGACTATTGAGCCTTCTGGCTTCCCATATAAACAGGATGAATTTGGTGAAATGGAAAACAAGTTATACAAAATTAAAAATGTACCATAAATATACATTTTCCACCCCCTGCCTTTCAGTAGAATAGAGAGTTTTTAACATTTGAAATCCTTTTCATTTTTCAAGATTTATATATGCTTTCAAAGGAGAAAAATAGCTAAGAGCCAATTACCGTATATAATCGAGTGTAAGTCAACCCGAGTATAAGTCGAGGCCCCTAATTTAACCCCCCAAAATTGGGGAAATGTATTGACTCGAGTATAAGTCTAGGGTGAGAAGTGCAGCAGGGCCTGGCAGCTCTTTCTTTGTGAGCTGGGGGAGTGGTGTGTGATGTTTAAAATGACTTTTAGCCACTGATGCAAGTGCTTGGGTCAGTGGCTAAAAGTCATTTTAAACATTGTGTGCCGCTCCCCTGTGATAAAGAGGGGGGTCAGGAGAAGTGGTGCACAATGTTTAAAATGACTTTTAGCCACCGACCCAAGCACTTGCCTCAGTGGCTAAAAGTATTGACCCAAATATAAGCCGAGGGGCCCTTTTTTCAGCCCAAAATTAGGGCTGAAAAACTAGGCATATATTCAAGCATATTCAGTATATTCAGTATATTTATTTATTTATTTATTTATTTATTTATTTATTTATTTATTTATTTATTTATTTATTAATCTTGTATCCCGCCCATCTTCCCACTGGGAACTCTGGGCGGCTTACAACAATAAAACAAGTACTAAAAACACTAAACAGAAAGGAGACCCAAGCATATATGGTTAAGCCTTCAGTTCTTTGGCTCCTGTTTGTTTATTCTTTCACTTAGAGAATGCATAATTTATCCTATGCAAATGGCACTCTATATGTCCTGTTGAAAGATGAGTCAGTATACTAACCCCTGATATTCTTGGATTACATTCTTAGGTCCTTTTAATCGAATTTCCTGTGTACATATGGAACCAGAGTTGATGTGTAGGTCTTGTCCAGGATCTGTGTCAGTATCCCTGTTGTGTTTTCTGTACACAAGTCTAACTCTCTCGTGCAGAGCCCTTAAGAGAGGTTTGGTGGTTCAGGCTGATCTATAGATCACTCCTGATGGATCAAAGTGTAGCTTATTTATTACAGGTAGCTTGGAGCTTGACCTGTTGACGTCTCCTCCTTAAAAGCGGTCATGTCCTGCCAAACCTTTAAGGCCATGCACAAACATGCCATGTTGTCGTCCTTGTTATGGACCACCAAGTCAGCTTCTCCCTTATGGTGACCTTGATAGGTTGACGTGAGTCCTCAGGGGAGTGGTTTGTCATTTCCACCTCCCATTGAGTTTCCATGGTTGAACAGGGATTTGAACTCGGCACTTATGAACCCAACACACCACTGGCTCTCGTTAGTCCTGAATCTACCCCCCAACACACCACTGGCTCTCGTAAGTCATGAACGCCTGGTTATTATTATAAGTTCTCCAGGGATTTTTGCTCTGAGTCATGTACAATAAGTTCTCTAGGGTGCAAAACACGGCTTATTCCCCCTTCTTTCTTTAAAATAATGAGAATAATAATGGGATGAATGAGCAATTGGAAACTCTTACAGGGTCATTCACTGACTGGGGAAATCATTGCTAAACACATTCCACACAGGAAGATTTGCTGGATTAATTCACTCTGGTTAGAATGCATGCTTTATTCTTTCCACAAAACCATTGTCAGCCCTTAAACTTTGTGGAAAGCAGACGTTCTCATCTTAGTAGTAGGGCTTTAATTAACGAGGACGGTGCTGATCCTTTAAGATAGCAGACAGACACAACACCAACAAAGGTTAAAGTCTACTGCGAGATTTATTGAGGGGTGGAAAATAGAGATGGGCACGACTCAAAAAAATTATTTTTCGTTTTTTGTTTTTCGTTTAGGGGTCCGTTTCGGTTTGTTTTTGTTTTTCGGTGAATTTTTTGAACATTTTTGTTTCATTTTCGTTGCGAAACGAAACGAAAAAACGAAAACAATTTTTTTCGTTTCGTTAGCATTCTTTTCAATGCAATGTGTCTGTCGTAACGAAAACGAAAAACATGGCAAAATTTTTCGTTTCGTTTCCGTTGTCGTTTTGCTTCTGAAAAAAATTTCGTTTTCATTTTCGTTGCAAAACGAAATGAAAAACGAAAACGAAAATGAAAATTTCACTGAGTCGTGCCCATCTCTAGTGGAAAAGCTCATTCCTAGACTAAGGATGTACCGAGAGAAGTACCTTGTTCATCCATCCAGTGACTTGAGTTCCCCTTGACTTAGCAAAGCAAATCTGTTCCATCTGGGAGAAGTGACAAGGTTTAGTTGACGGCTCCTCATGAAGCTCTCTGGTGAATGTTGCTCCCTCTGGCTCGTTCCAGGTCTGAGAATACGCCTGTTCAACTTCTCCCTCAAGCTTCTGACTTGCCTGCTATACATTGTCCGTGTTCTGCTCGACGACCCAGGACGGATAGGATGGTGAGATATGGGGTCCTTGCTCCAGGGGAGGTGGGGAGGCCTGTGGGCGGATGTTGGCAGAGGACAAGTTCCCGCAGCCCGTGTTGAAAGATGCTGGGAGCGTCGGTCTGACAACACCTGAATGGCTCCATGTCGTCTACGCTGGTGTGTGTCAGTGCCTCTTGTGCGTAGTTTAGTTGGGGACTCACAAGTAATCCATCTACATGAGAGAAAATCCATCGGGATGCTACCACACCAGAACAGATCTAAGATACTGGGACGGCAGCATAGATGATGATGATGATGATGATGATGATGATGATGATGGAGGCAAGATGGGAGTCAAACTTCCAACCTCAGGTTCTTCCGCCAGATGCCTAAAGGTTCTCAGCAGATGTGAACTGGCTGCTTTTTTTGTAAACTAGTCTTCCCCACCATGGTGCCTTCTTGAGATGTTGGACTACAATTCCCAGCATCCACAGCCCTCACTGATGCGCAGGAGGACAGTAAAATCCCTCCCAAACGATCACTACCAAGTCAATTGGGAAGATGTTGCAGAAAGAGCTAGACGAGTTATCTTTGGTTAGAACTGCTGTTGGGTACTGAGTCCAGCCAGAGCCTATGAGATCATTAAGCCTCTTTAAATACCCTTAAAGTGGAAAGTGGT
>JAHTLZ010000089.1:2237081-2253799 GCA_023846285.1 Phrynocephalus versicolor | reverse complement strand
TCTGAGATATCGATTGCTCTCTACTGCTTCCTTTTGAGACCCAATATATGCCCTAAAATGCCTTGTCTTTTCATTTCTGTTCAGCTGGGAATGTGAGAAACACAACTACTCAACCTTTAACCTGTCCTCGACAGAAATCAACTGGTGAGTGGAGGCCAGCCTCGGTGGAAATGGACCCGCCATTTTGTGAGCCAGTTAACAAGCCTTTTAAAAAAAAATCAAGAACCAACCATTTCGGGCTGTTACAAGGAGGGGTGGAGTGTATTGGAAAGCTTCCCTTCATACACGCACAAAATAACCTTTCATGATTTGGGAAAGCACCAGTTCAGAAAGAAGATTCCACGCCTTTCTAAGCGGGGTGGGTGGGTGAGTGAGGAATCCATACTAATTTCTCTCGCTGGGCTCAGAAGGACTAGGACATGCACCCAAACTTTCCCTATGCAAAGCCACTTATGTCTTGGAGGAAGCTCATCTGGTTTGAGCTGCTCCTTAGGAAATTCGAAAGGTTTATTTAAAGTGAATTAAAGAGCTCCGCATCTCTGCTAGGGCGTCCTTTCTGGAGCCTCTGTTTCTTTTTACGTTCTAACTGGAAGGTTCTGCCTGGGTATCGGTGAGTACTGGGAAGCGCGATAGGGTTAAATAAACTCTGGCCCCTGGAACAAACCAATACTGAAAATAAACCATGAGGAACAAAAACATGTAGGAAGTCTCGTTATGTCAGCCAAGAAGAACACGGTATAAAGGGGGATCCTGATAACATTATTACAGATCCCGTCACATTGAGGGGAACAAACCCTGTTCTTCACTGGCTTTATTCAATCGATGTCATCTGTGTCCAGTTTTGTCCTTGACCTACATTTATGATTTATTTAAGACCCATTGTAAATATTCATCCTCACCTGCTTACACGCCTTTCTATGCCTTACCTCCTCTCCACACTTGGAAATTTATTTCCCAAATTGATTTCTTGCTCTTCTTTCTCCATATATCCTCTACAGGGCCCCAATCATCTGGGTAGACCGAAACAAGCCATTATGGGCCATACAAGTAAGTTGATCGAGAGCTGTGCATGTGAGCGAAAAGCTGATGGGAACATACGTGGACTGTCTTGTTCAATTCGCGGATCCGGTTTTTATATTTTAATCTGCCTCTATTGGTGTACATTGTATTTGATTAGTCTTGGCTTGTTTTAGACTTAATCGTGTTTGATTGGTTTAAATTCTTACATTTGTTTGCATTGTATATTATTGCTTAATTCTATTATTATTATCATCGTCATCATCATCATCGTCATCATCATCATCGTCATCATCATCATCATCATCATCATCATCCAGCAGACTACACTGGATTTTGTATTACCAATCACTAGTTGAACGCTTCCCAAGCGTTTAGGACTACGTGATGTATCGGCAAATTAGGCGAGCAGATCCCAGTAAGGCGGCTTTCTGCAGCTGACTGATGGTGACTTTGTCAACTCCAATTTCATCTAAATACTTGCTTAGCTCTTTAGGTACACACCCAGCGTGCCGATTACCACTGGGACCACCTGTACCGGTTTATGCCAGAGTCTCTGAAGTTCCATTTTCAGATGATGATGATGATGATGATGATGATGATTTGCATTGCCTAGGTTCTAACTTTTTTAAACCGCCCAGAGTGACCCTTAGTCATATGGTGCAGCATAAAAATCAAATCAAATCAAATCAAATCAAATCAAATCAAATCAAATCAAATAAATAAATAAATAAATAAATAAATAAATAAATAAATAAATAAATAAGTTGTCTCATCACAAGAATCTTCAGGGTTGTGGCTTCCTTTTCTTCTCTCTTTCTCTCCTTCCAGGTCAGCGTGGCGATTATTAGCTTTTTAGAAACGATGCTTCTGATCTATCTCAGCTACAAGGTAAGAAGACTCCCCCCCCCCACCGAGGATGTGTTGCTGAAGGAAGAGGGCCTTGGCCTGAGAAAGTTAAGGGCGTCTTCACACATTCATGGCCTCCATCGCTCAAAGATCACAGCCACACCGGAGGCCCGCTTACAGGGCGGGCAGGTGGTCGGGGACTTCAGTTGCACTCTCTGGAGCATCACGGGTTGGGGAAGGTTGATTCCATGCGCATGCGCAGGGTGAGCACTGAAGACCCGTTTCTCTTTTTTTTAGGGGAACATTTGGGAACAGATCTTCCGTGTCTCCTTCATCCTAGAAATGATCAACACTGTGCCCTTTATTATCACGGTGAGCAGGCGTGGGTGTCGCTGTGGTGTGCGCTGCGCCTGTGTGAGAGCTTAGTTGGGCCGAACCTGGCACCGCTGCAAGGAGTTCCATGCAAAATGCGTGGGCGTGCAGTTGCGCAAGCATGTACTGGCGATTGTGTGTGTGTGTGCGTGCGTGCAGATGTGGATGTCATCATGACGAGGAATCTATGGATTTCTCCATTGTTAGCAATTTTGTCTGTAATTGTGTTGGCGTAAATGTATGCATATATGTACATGAATGGAATTATATTTGTGTGAGTCGGTGCATAGATAAACTTGCCCACGAAAGCCTCCATGTAAACAGAGGCTGTTTGTTTTTTGTTTTGTTTTTTAAGATATTTTGGCCTCCGCTAAGAAACCTCTTCATCCCAGTCTTCTTGAATTGTTGGCTGGCAAAGTACGCGCTGGAGAACATGATTGTGAGTTACTCATCGGATAAAGAGAATGGTCCAAAGTCCTTCCCTTCTGCTGTTTTCCTGCCCCCCCCCCAATTGTGATAATACAACTGTGGTTCCCTCTGGTCTCACCAAAAGCCCAGGTTGGCCACAAGAAAAATAATTGTGTGCGACCATGCCTTGAAAGTCCAACAGCATGAGTTTTGTGCTGAGTGCAGCGCACTCTGGCTTTTTTTTTAAAAAAACACAAGTTTCTAGACCATAAGATTAAAATTTCCCAGATGTACTCAAATGATCCTGTGATGATGAGGATTTGGTCCTTTGAATACCTTGTGGGGTGTGGGAGTCAGCAATGTTCCTGTACTTACATACTTACAGAGGATTTTTTTCTTTGTCTTTCCAGAATGACCTCCATCGAGCGATTCAAAGGACCCAATCCGCCATGTTTAACCAGGTTCTCATCCTGATCTGCACCCTCCTCTGCCTGGTTTTCACCGGGTAGGCTCTGGTTTAGATGATCTTCTCATTCTTTTCCTTTCAAACTGGAATTTGATAGGGAGAGAAAGTCCGCTCAGATTCCCTGGAGTAGCAGAGCACCATTTCTAGCAAGGAATACATTTCCCTTCACCAGTTCTTCCTGGCATTTTTCTGGACACCTGGAATGACCTTTTCTCCCAATATGGATCTTCCAGTCTGACGCGGATTTCGGGTCCTGTCTGTATCCCCAAATGAGATACTGTCGTTCCTTTTTGTCAGTGGGAAAACAATGAGACTCGAAGCTTCCCTCTAACTTATTGCTAACTTCTCCCAAACCTCTGGGTCCATCAGCCCACCTCCATGCCGTATGACTTGCTGGGGACAGGAGGACAAGCGGTGTCCTATCCAGAACAAAGAACCTCTTAGCTTATTAATCCGTCAGATCAGATGCTATAATGAGCACGCCGTTAGAAGAAGAAAATGCTCCAGCCAGTGGCAGAGAAACAGAAGGCAGCCGAAGTCAACGGTAAACTCCAGACACCCAAGCTCAAGCCAATATGTTGTAATTTTTGCAATGTGTTGTAAAGATGAGGACGATAATGATGGTTCCTTCTATGATGCTCTCCCATCTGGTCTGCTCTTGCACCAGAATGTTCTCCAGTTCTGTGGTTCCAAATCTTCCTGGATTACGATTCTCCACCGCTCTTACCGTACGTTAGGTGGATGCGACAGCTCGTTAGGTCAACACAAGGGCTTCTGGACATTGTCATCTGAGAACATCTGGGCTCCCAAAATGGGGAATGCACCGTTCTCATGATTTTCTGGAAGCAGAGCTTGGTGGGGGTAAAGTTGGAGGGCAACCAGTCCCATACAAAGGTAAACGTAAAGGTTTCCCCCGCACATGCATGCTAGTCATGTCCAACATCTCCGTTTTCAAGCCAAAGAGCCAGTGTTGGGCAAGTCCATGGTCACGTGGCCGGCATGGCTGCAAGGAAACACTGTTTTACCTTCCCGCTTTTTTACAGCGGTACCTATTTATCACCTTGCATTGACATGCTTTTGAACTGCTAGGTTGGCAGGAGCTGGGGTGATCAGCGGGAGCTCGCTCCACTCCATGGCCCTCCGGGATTCGAACCGCTGAGCTGCTGACCTTGCAACTGACAGTTTTCAGTGCTCTAGCCTGCTGAGCCACCACGCCCCTAACGGGTCTCTTATCCCCCGCCACCGCATCTCCCAAAAAAAGCAGGAGTCCAGGCAAAAAAGGATTTTTCACTCGCTCGGTGAAAGCTAGTGTTACTTTCTTGTCTCCACGTCTCTGCTGAATGGAACATACTTTATTTTCACCCTCATGTTTCGCACAAACAACGGCAGTGTCCTTGAAGCCCGCTCAGCTGTTTTTCTAGATGCTGTTGACTTCAGGCTTCATTAGTGACTTGTACAGGAAATGAATCACGGTGTGCTTTGAAAGCTGTTCTTTGTCAATGGCGCCCATGCACCACTCTTGGTGGCGGCTCTTCTCTCTGTCGAATAAAGTCTGGAATTACCTCACGCTCTTTCAAACAAGCTGTGAAGGCATTGGCACCTTGGCCTCAGGACTTCTCTTCTTCTTCTTTTTTGGATTCTGTTTCTAAGACTTGGAAAAGATCAACCATGGTCAAGTGTAAGGACTGGGTGTCTGTTCCCTGCCACAGGGGGGGATTTGAGTTGGATCACGCCAATTTAAATCGGGGTGTATTGCTTTTTTTTTAATGGACTTTTTGGATGGTTGAAATCAGAAAAACCGGTTTTCTAAGTAAAACTCCAAACAGAACAAAAGGCAACAACATGTGGCATTGTAAAGACTGTAATATTTTGATGTAAGCATATGTCTGAAGACAAAACTTTAAAATATGGTAGTTCGTCTTTGGGGTGCCACATGTTTTTCCTCTCTTGTTTTGGTTTGATTTTTTTTTTGTCGGGAATTCTTCCACCCACTAACATGGCTACCTCTCACAATGGAATTTTGTCTTTCGGCCTGCTCTTTGTATCTTTGATGTTCCCTTTTAATATTCTAAGATGCCGCTTCTAATTCCCTGTTCTTAATTTGAATTTGTCTTCAATGTTCTAAGCTGTATCTCATCCCTCATTATTGTAAGCCACCTTGGGTCCTTTTCTAAGGAGAAAGGTGGGGTAAAAATATTCAAAATAATAATAATAATAATAAAATCCCTGGAGACAAAAGCCAAGATCATCCACACTCTTGTCTTTCCGGTCGCTCTCTTTCTGATCACCATTTAGGGGCGTGAAAGGCAGGCAGGGGAGAAAAATGGCAGGATATTTTGGTTCCTTTTAAATGTGGGAGAAACCCTGGACTGGCAGAAAGTAAAGCAAGCAGGTTATACCCTCCAATCAAGCCGGAACCACCTCTGTCACGACACATTTGAATGTGGCTGATCCTCAATGAGAATCACTATAACATGGACGACAGACAAACCGGACTCCTGGGAATGTAGCTTTATTTTCAGAGGATCCTTTCAGAATACCTTGTGCACAAGGGGTACCTGAACACAGGGACAACTTCTTGTAGGGAATGTCCAGTCTTAAATACTCTTTTTCAGCATACAGAAACAGATAAAGAACAAACTCAGGATTGGTTTCCACTTTTCACAGTGGAAAGCATGTGACTTCATTACATATATGTTCATTTTCCCTAACACAACCAAACTTAAAGATCAGTGATACTGTCCCATCTGCATTAGCAAGATTAAAGGTCATTCTCTCTATCTTATTAGTGAGTTTCAAAAGCTGAATACAAAGGTGCAAAACAAGATCTTTTAAGATCTGAGATGTCTTAGCATGTGGGTTGACATTTGCTATACACTTTTTGTGGTTTGGACACATCCTGTTGCCATTCAGTTTCGAAGCCCATCTCTGCAGAGGTGGGGGTGCTTTGCAGAAATACAGAGATTATGCATTTGGGATACAGCGTTTACAGAGATGATGGTTTTAGGATACCTCTAAGGCAGAGGACAGAATGAAGAATTGAAGATAAACTCAAATCCTGAACCTTGCTCTCACACCTCTGGAAGCCCAAAATTTTGAAGCTGAGGCGGTCCATCTTTGGAACAACTTGTAAGAAGTCTTGAAAAGTCCACAATCGAATAACCTTTGAAATTCAAAACTGGAGGGACTTTCAGTGGATCATTAGGTCTGGACCCTCTCAAGGAGGCCAGTTGGGCAATCAAGCCCGCTGCCTCTGGCTCTGAAGTCCAAAACCTAAGCCAGCGTGCTGGGAAAGGCGGAAGGCAGCAGGGAAAGAGGAAGCTCCAATATGCGATGAACTAACTACCTAAAAGAAGCCACAGGCACGAGTTCACCAACGCTGAGCAAGGCTGTGAAGGAGGGGAGATTTTGGAGACGGTTCGTCCATGGGGCCACCATAAGTCAGAGGGGCAACCCAGCGGCGTGTAACATTTCAAAATACAGGCCTATGGAAAGATGCTGTCCATTGACCAGCAGCTACTCTTGGTGGATCTCACCGGGAGGAGTCAACGGTTGTGTGAACGATCCACCACTTCCATCCGTCATAGTTATGGCTGTAAATGTTGAGGAATGATGGGAGCTGGAGTCCAGAGTTAACCTTTGTGTCCCTCCTTCCCCCTCCTCTTCTCCAGAACCTGCGGCATCCAGCATTTGGAAAGAGCCGGGGAGAACCTCTCTCTCTTCAAGTCGTTTTATTTCTGCATCGTGACCTTCTCCACCGTGGGCTACGGCGATGTGACGCCCAAAATCTGGCCGTCTCAGCTGCTGGTGGTGATCATGATCTGCGTGGCTTTGGTGGTGTTGCCCTTACAGGTGAGTAACAACCACCCTGTGCTTGCAACATGATGAGAAGCAAGTGGAACCAGCCTCGTGGGCTTAAGTAATGGAGGAGCCGACCTGGCTTGATCAAGGAACCCACAGAGTGTGGCACTTATTTTATTTATTTATTTATTTATTTTTGCATTTATATCCCGCTTATCTTCAAACGAACTCTAAGCGGCTTACAAGGGCTATGTTAGCCTTACCACTTTGTTATCGGCAGATTAGAGTGCTGGGCCAAAGCTAATGGAATGGATTTCAACAGAGGGAAATGTAGGGTGCTACATCTAGGTAAAAAGAATGAATTGCACAGATATAGGATGGGGGATACATGGCTAGAGAACAGTACTGGTGAAAGGGATCTGGGAGTCTTGGTGGACCACAAACTGAACACGAGTCAGCAGTGTGATGCGGTGGCCAGGCAAACCAATGCGATTCTTGGTTGCATCAACAGAACTATAGTGTCTAGATCAAGGGAAGTGATAGTACCACTCTATTCTGTTCTGGTCAGACCCCACCTGGAGTCCTGTGTCCAGTTCTGTGCACCACAATTTAAAAAGGATGTTGAATATCTTGAAAGGGTCCAGAGGAGGGCGACCAGGATGGTTGAGGGTCTTGAGGAAATGTCTTAGGACTGAGGAACGGCTTAGGGAACTGGGAATGTTTAGCCTTTCAAAAAGAAGGCTGAGAGGGGATATGATAGCTATGTTTAAATATTTGAAAGGATGTCACATTGAAGAGGGGACTGGTTTGTTTTCCATGGCTTCAGAGACTAGGACTCGGGGCAATGGTCTCAAATTACAGGGAAAGGGATTCAATTTAAACATGAGGAAGAATTAATGACGGTTAGAGTTGTTCGGCAGTGGAAGATGCTGCCCCAAAGGAGGGTGGTGGAGTCTCCTTCTGTGGAGGTTTTTAAGCAGAGGCTGGATGGCCATCTGTCGGAAATACTGTGATGGGGTTCCTGCATGGCAGGGGGTTGGACTAGATGGCCCTTGAGGTCTCTTCCAACTCTAGGATTCTATGAGTCTATGATTCTCTGATTCTATGATTCCCAATAACAAGACTTAGGTCACTGAGAAAAGGTAGGCTTTATTAGCGAAGCTGCAGCAATGGAGAGAAAATGCACCTAGGTGCAGTCTCTGCTGTATTGATGGACAGACACACACAATATACTTTCCCGGCACACCTCCCTTTCTTACCCTCTGCCCAATCCTGGGCAAGACGGAGGGCTCACATTCTACCTATCCTGACGCAACAACACTAAGTTTCCCTATATGGTTGATTATGAGTAAGCTACAAACTTATTTTCTTATCTATCTCCCCCTCCTTTTGGTTATGCAGAGTACCAGGCTCTCATGCCTCTCTATACAGTACAGTTATGATGCCTGCTTGTCTAAAATGCCTTCTAAAGTCATGCATATTGGGGCAAAAAATCAAAACTTTATCAATCAACTCATGGGCTCTGAGTTATCCGTGACGGATCAGGAAAGAGATCTTGGTGTGTTGGTGGACAGCTCCATGAAGGTGTCTCCCCAATGTGTGGCAGCGGTGAAGAAGGCCAATTCCATGCTAGGGATTATCAAAAAGGGGATTGAAAATAAAACAGCCAACATTATAATGTCATTATACAAAACAATAGTAAGGCTGCACAATTCTGGTGTACAATTCTGGTCACCACATCTCAAGAAAGACATAGTGGAACTGGAAAAGGTGCAGAAGAGAGCAACTAAAATGATTACTGGGCTGGGGTACCTCCCTTATGAGGAAAGGCTCTGGGCTGGGGCTCTTTAGTCTGGAAAAAAGGCGCCTGAGGGGGCATATGATTGAGATGTACAAAATTATGCAGGGCATGAATAAAGTGGACAGAGGGAAGCTCTTCTCCCTCTGACACAATACCAGAACTAGGGGACATCCACTCAAACTGAGGGTTGGGAAAGTATGAACAGACAAAAGAAAATATTTTTTTCACCCAGCGTGTTGTTAGTCTGTGGAACTCCCTGCCACAGGATGTGGTGATGGCATCTGGCTTGGATGCCTTCAAAAGGGGATGGGACAGATTCCTGGAGGAAAAGTCCATCCCAGGTTACAAACCATGATGGGGATGTGTCATCTCCAGGCTTAAAATCAGGGTACTTCAAGGGCCAGATACAGGCGAATGGTAATCAAGAGACAGAGATCTAAGTCTCATGCGCTCCCAGACGCATCTGGTGTGGCCACTGTGAGATACAGGAAGCTGGACTAGATGAGCCTTTGGCCTGATCCAGAAGGGCTCTTCTTATGTTCTTATGTTCTGAATACATGAGGCTTCTACACCAGGGCTGTTCAACTTTGAACAGGCCAAGATGTACTTTTTCTGGCCCAAAGTGCCTGAGGGCTACTACACTAAAACCTCTTACAAATTTTATCCGTTCTGAGCACATGCTCATAAGAAAAAACTTTTGTAAGTACAGCAGCGGTTTCCCGTAGGAATGCATTGAAAACCAATTAATCTGTTCTGGAGGAAACAGATTTCAATGCGCCATAGCCCTTGAATTGCCCCGCTCGGGCTGAGAGAGTGGGCTGGCAGACCCAGAATTTTGCTGGGGCAGTGGGGGTCCTTGGGATGGGGGAGGGAGGGGTGGAGAACTTATCCCCTCACTTTTTTTTATTGATGGCCAGCGGGCTACTTTTGAACCAGCCCGCGGTCTACCTGTTGGGCTGGCCTGTTCTACACTATAAATTTTAACTACTTCTATACTTATAACAGCTTCAGGGTGCAATACACTAAAGACGAAAGGCAGGGTGGCTTGGCAAAGTTTGGGTGCTCTCTGGAAACGGAGCTGCGTCCGAGGGCGTTGGGCTTTGATCTGACAGGTTACGCTTTGGGGTTGTGCTGACACACATGGGAGCCAGAATAAAAAGACTGCAGGCAGCCAGTGAGGTGCCGTTTGTCTTCCAAGTATGGATCCCAGGTCTTGCCATTTTCCCACCTGCGTTTAGCCAGTTTGATTTTGCACACGGGCTTCAGCAGCAGCAGGATTTCATGGGCAGCAGACAGAAAAGCAGACAGGTCTGGAGGAAATGTCTTACGAGGAACGGCTTAGGGAGCTGGGAACATTTATCCTTTCAAAAAGAAGGCTGAGGGGGGGATATGATAGCCATGTTTAAATGTTTGAAAGGATGTCACATTGAAGAGGGAACAGGTTTGTTTTCCATGGCTTCAGAGACTAGGACTCGGGCAGTGGTTTCAAACTACAGGAAAAGAGATTCCATTTGAACATTAGGAAGAACTTCATGACGGTTAGAGCTGTTTGGCAGTGGAATCTGCTGCCACAAAAGAGGGTGGTGGAGTCTCCTTCTTTGGAGGTGTTTAAGCAGAGGCTGAATGGCCATCTGTCTGGAGTCCTGTGATGGGGGTTCCTGCATGGCAGGGGGTTGGACTGGATGGCCCTCGAGGTCTCTTCCAACTCTTTGATTCTATTCTAAAAGGCAGCCCAGCCAGGAAATGAGACGTGAAGGTGACAATCAATCAACTGCGCCTTTCCCCTGTCACACCAAATCCCTTGCCGTAGTTTATGAAGTGATGGAGTTCCCTAGGGATGTGTTATTTTTGGCTGCTCTGTGTTAGATACACCCTGGCTGACTAGAGCATACACACTTTCTCTTCATCCAGGAAGCCAGAGAACCATCTAGAGCAGTGGTGGCGAACCGTTGGCACTCCAGATGTTTTGGACCACAACTCCCACAGTCCTTTGTCATTGGCAATACAGACTTGGAATTCTGGGAATTGTGGTCCAAAACATCTGGAGGGCCGAAGGTTCGCCACCACTGATCTAGAGTAACTGTTGCAGAATCATTGGCCTGTGGCTGTTTTGTGCCCTGAGCCAAGGAGAAAACAGAGCAGAATTCCACCACTTCCTCCTTGGGTTATCTGTTGGCTCAGGCAGGCGTATCCAAACTTTGGCCCTCCTGATGTTTTGGACCACAACTCCCAGAATTCTAAGCTTAGATTGTCAATGACAAAGGATTGTGGGAGTTGTGGTCCAAAACATCTGGCGGGCTGAAAATTGGACGTGCCTGCATGGCCGGGTTTAATTCTGGAGGCTCAATATGTAATGTTTGAATAACAGCTCTGGAACATGCGGAGCCAGGCTAGCTATGGATTCTAGGAGATGAATAGCGGGAAAAGGTTTCATTTCCAACTTTTCTTCTTAATTTTTGAAGGAGAGAGAGAGAGAGAGAGAGAGAGAAACTTTGAACTGAAACATTTGGTTGCCTAATCAAGATGCCAAGCTGGTGTTTCCACTTTCCTTGTACAAAAGGAAACCTTATGTCCATTGGCTCTTTTTTCTAATCCTGGTACACAACCATGCCTTTCGTTATAGGCGAAACTTATGGGGTATGAGGCTGGCCGTGTTGTATGCAGCTGTCTCAGCCTGCCTCATGGTAGGGCTGGCCTGTGAGTGAGGGGGTGTTCACAAAAACATGGTGATGTCCTCCTTTCCTGAGGATCACTCCACTTGGTCGTGCTTCAGCAGAGAGCGGCGATTTACTCGCCGATCAAACAAGACCTCTCGGCACTAGCTCAGGAAAACTGTCCTCTTGACACAGACTGAACCCTGAGCCTTTCCAATCATTCCATTAGATGACATCGAGGGACATTTTATTTATTTATTTATTTATATAGCTTGTAAGCCGCCCACTACCCAAAGGTCTGTGAGATACAGAGTTTGCATTTCAGGTCCTCTGCCTAGGAAGCTTCCCCATGGCAGGGGCATAAAACCTGGATCACGTCTGAACCCCCAAACAGGTCTCTTTGAGAGTGTCTGGAGCAAGGGCAGGCTCTATTTTGATGCGCCTGAGTTCCATTTGTCTGCCTTGGCCACCAAGTGGGAATTTGGGGAGTCACCTTTGGGTGACATCTGTACACCACCCTGAGTTCCCTATGGGGAAAATCGGGCAGTTAATAAGTGGAATAAATAAATAAATAAATAAATAAATAAATAAATAAATAAATAAATAAATAAAAACAAAGATGAGAAGCAAACAAAGGAGAAAGAAAGCAAAGCAAAAAGCAAAGTGCTCTGCTTATATACCGCCCCATTCCACTTCAAGTAGTCTCTGGGTGGTTTACAGTTTAATTATGCAGGCTACACATTGCCCCCCCCCCAGCAAGCTGGGTACTCATTTTACCGACCTCGGAAGGATGGAAGGCTGAGTGAACCCTGAGCCGGCTACCTGGGATTGAACCCAAAGTCGTGAGCACAGTTTTACCTGCAGGACAGGCATTTAACCACTGCACCACGAGGCTCTTAGAAGTAATTAGAGAGTAGAAGTTGAAGTAACTAGAAGTCTACATCCAGTGTCAGGAGGTGATGGGAGAAATGGTATTTCTAATTGTCGGGCAGCCCTGGTTCCCCTTCAAGGGATGAACCAAGTCTTCCAATACTTTGCCTAGGTTTCTTCCAAGTCCTAATTGTGCTCATCCTTGATTATATTTCCAAGACTTCTGGAACGGACTGTCCTTTTTTTCTCCTTGCAGTTTGAGGAGCTCGTTTACCTGTGGATGGAGCGCCAGAAGTCAGGCGGGAACTACAGTCGCCACCGAGCGCAGACGGAGAAGCACGTGGTCCTTTGCGTCAGCTCGCTCAAGATTGACCTGCTCATGGACTTCCTGAACGAGTTCTACGCACACCCTCGGCTGCAGGTGACACTGCCTTTGTGTCCTTCCTTCCGTCCTGCTTTTGCTGCTCTTCAGATCACCCAGAGCGAGCCGCCTGGACCTGCTCTGTGCCCGCTTTTATCTTCACAACGGTCTTGAAAGATACATCAGCCTAAAGGAGGCTGGATGCCCCAAGGGTCAACCCATGACTTTTGTGGCACTGTAGGAACTCTCATGGAGGATCAGCCAAGAATCGCCTACACTGGTTGTCATGGGTAAAGTCAAGCCAGAGCTGTCCCTAAAGTAAGGCAACCAGAACCGTGATGTTGTGAGTCCAAAAATGTACTGGTGGAAAAATATACAACCACGGTCAATATTTACAGCTCCAAATGCTGAACCCGGCCTGCCCTGAGTGTCTAATCCCTTGTAAGATACTCACCTCTGAGCAGATGGAAACATCAAAGACATACTAGGGCTCTTTTGCTACACCCAGAAATTCCCAAGAATTCTCCAAGAATTCTGGGAATTGCAGTCCACAAACCCCAAATCTTTACACCGGTGCTGTTGTGTTCTTATTCTCCTAGTAGCCTTCTCCTATGTCTCTGTCGACGTACAAAATAAGACAGGGCTTGAGTCAAGTGGATAGAGGGACACTCTTCTCCCTCTCACAAAATACCAGAACGAGGGGACATCTACTCAAACTGAGGGCTGGGAGAGTGAGAACAGACAAAAGAAAACATTTTTTCACCCAGTGTGTTGTTAGTCTGTGGAACTCCCTGACACAGGAGGTGGGGATAGCATCCGGCCTGGATGCCTTCAAAAGGGGATTGGATAGATTCCTGGAGGGAAAGTCCATCACAGGTTATAAACCATGATATGGAGATTTGTAATCTCCAGTCTTAAAACCAGGGTACCTCAAGGGCCAGATGCAGGGGAGTGGTAGCAGGAGACAAAGATCAAGTCTCGTGCGCTCCCAAACACATCTGGTGGGGCCACTGTGAGATCCAAGAAGCTGGACTAGATGGGCCTTTGGCCTGATCCAGCAGGGCTCTTCTTAGGTTCTTATGGTTACCATGGAGACAGAGCATTGGACCAGGCCTTGTCTTCTGATGCAGCTGAGTTCTTAAGGAAGGCGCCATTACTCCATTGCTGTCTTTCTCTTTCAGGATTACTATGTGGTGATTCTGTGTCCAACTGAGATGGATATTCAAGTCCGAAGGGTGCTACAGATCCCACTGTGGTCTCAGCGGGTGATTTATCTCCAGGGCTCAGCCTTGAAAGACCAAGATCTCATGAGAGCAAAGTAAGTCAGAGGAGAGAGATGGACTCAGCCTGGCCATAACCCACCTGGAGTTCTTCTTTGAGTCAAGCTTGGCGGCGGTATATAAATCCCAAACTAAATCAATATAAATAGTTTTCCAAAACTTCATGAAGCATTTATTCTTGTTGATCTCCACAAGAACTGGAAACTCAGAGTTCCATTTTGAAGACATACTTCTGGGCCGAGCATAAAGCTTCAGGATTGAGAGTTCGGTTCCTGAGACAGCCTCGCCAACAAGACCTAAACCTGATGATCCAAAGAGTTTCCGTCTGCTCTGCAGTTCTAAGATATATAGTTGAACTGAGTCTCCATGAAAGAGGCTTCAGATTCAAACAATCAGAGAATGACTATTTACCAGGTGTCCCTCAACTCAAGAGAGGTTGAGTCAATTCCCCCACGTCTTTAGGGACAAAGAAATGGTAGTATAGGGAGGCGGGTGGATCCGATGGCAATGGGGCCATGGATCAGTCCAGTGGTTGTCAACCTTGGCTCCCAGAAGTTCTTGGACTGCAATTCCCAGAAGCCTCCATTACTAGCTTTGCTGGCAAGGGCTTCTGGGAGTTGTCATCCACAAACATGTGGGGACTCAACCTCTGTTGTAGTCCAGATTTTACAAGGCCCCTTCATGACACCGAGTCCAATACAGAAAATTACTTCAGCACCTTGGAGAGCGCCAAACTCAGGCTGATCTACCCAGCTGAGATCGGAACTCACCCTTTGCCTTCCAAAATAGGAAAGCCATGAGCATGACCTTACAAGAGCTGAGATGAGCACCTAAGGGGATGATGGAAATGGCTCCTTTACGGGGTCCCCATAAACCGTGTGTCTCCTGTTTTGGCTGGGTTTAGAAGCATCCCAAAACCAGACAATCCTGATATTTAAAAAAGCCATGGGTTAGATATAATGGCATACTGTCGCCCGCCCGTCCTCCCGCCTCCCGAAAAAAACCCATAGTGTTGAGTCCTTCTCTTGAAACATGGACATCATCTTCAATCATATTCTGCATATAAGCAGGAAAGAAAAAGATAAGAGTTCAGTGTTCGGAAACGCCACTTTGTACACCAGTGTTTTCCATATTAATTCCCCCCCCCATCATAATGGATTTTTCTTTTCTTTTTGCGTGCTCTTTGTAGTTCTACTGTTACCTTTTAATGTTCTAAGATGCCACTTATAAATCCCTGTTCTTAACTTGAATATGTCTTAAATGTTCCGGGCTGTATATTGTACCCTCATTATTGTAAGCCACCTTGGGTCCTTTTCCAAGGAGAAAGGTGGAGTGAAAAAAATATTCAAAATAAATAAATAAATAATAGAAGTTTGGAAATTGCTGTTGTTATGATTATTCAAAAAGTGCCAGGCACAGTCAATCCAGGTTATATAAAACATTGCCTTACATTATATAACCAACACAAATTTTAACCAAAAACCTAAGTATCTATTAAATATTGATGTAGTACTATTGATTTACTTATTAGTAAACTTTTAGACCCCTGTCCGGCAACAAGGGCACTCTGGGCGGTTTACAGCAGCCAGACGTACATCGTAATGCAATAATTGCACAAATAACTTGTCCAGAATAAAAATCAATAAAATAAGAAACATGTAAACATTATGCATCACAATAATTAAACTAGAGCACATAGTATATCTGCTCTTATCTTATCTTATGTTATCTAATTTTTTATTTATCTATTTAATATATTTCTATACCACCCATCTTCCCAAAAGAACTCTGGGCAGTATAGAAAAAAACTCCAATCTTGCCATTTTTTTTTTTTTGCAACCCTGATGATGTTATTTCTGAAATCTGCAACTGCTTAGAACACTGTGTGAAATTATTATTATTGTGTTTATTTACTAAATTTCTATACTCCCCCATCTAGCTACTCTGGCCGGTTTGTTTGTTTGTTTGTTTGTTTGTTTGTTTGTTTGTTTGTTTGTTTATTTATTTATTTATTTATTTATTTATTTATTTATTTATTTATTTATTTATTTATTTATTTATTTATTTATTTATTTATTTATTTATTATTAATCTCCCTTTTTTTTCAGGATGGACAACGGAGAAGCTTGTTTCATTCTGAGCAGCCGGAATGAGGTGGATCGTACAGCCGCAGTAAGTGTCTCTTTCGAGACCAGCCTGTTTTGCTCCCCTCCTCCGACTGCAAAAAGCTTACCTCTCCTGTTGCGAAGCTAGCTTTGCCTCCTGGGATGCACTGAGAAATGAAACCGAAGTATCACAGTTTGCAAATTCGCGGGCGGCAAATGAGATCCGCTCCCTCCCTTCTCCGAACATCCCAGGATCTGCACTTGATTTCTCTGGCTGCGTCACTTCTCTTGCCTTGTGTCAGGATCAATTCCGATATCAGCTATGATCGTTAAGCTTTGATATCTATTGTGCAAACGGTATTTGGATTTTCTGTTGCGCAGACAGGCCAAGCCTGCCATGCCCTTCACCCTCCCCCTGTCTGGAGATGATGGGCCTTGTAGTCCAGCACAGCAAGGTCAGAGAAGGCAGATGCAATTTCTGCAAGGTACTAATAGCTCTGTTGCTGTTTTTCTGTCTCTCTCTGCAGGATCATCAAACCATCTTGAGGGCTTGGGCAGTAAAAGACTTTGCTCCAAACTGTCCCCTCTACGTTCAGATCTTGAAGCCGGAGAATAAGTTTCATGTAAAATTTGCTGGTATGGCCTGTCTGTCTGCCTGCCTGTCTGTCTGTCTGTCTTCCTTCCTTCCTTCCTTCCTTCTTTCCTCCATCCCTCCCTTCCTCCCTCTTTCGTTC